>JACEFZ010016406.1:117500-717500 GCA_014155875.1 Cepaea nemoralis
ATAAAGGATAGGAAGATATAATTTCCTATACTTAGGTGCTCAAAGATGAAGAAGCGCAACACTGACGTCTAGTGGGCCAGAGAAGAAAAGGATAATAAGAAGAAAGAGAGAAAGAGCACTTTATACATTCTCCTCAGTTAACAAGAAAAGAGATAGAGTTAGACAGAAGATTCCAGGAGTTCTTTGGGCGGGGGATATACTGTTGTATATCCCAGACAAAAGATTACACTGTTAGACTGTAACAAGATCAATGAGTTTGCACAACAAACTACAGACTAAACAAAACAAATTAAGAACAACAAAATTAGACTTTTATTGACAGAACTGCATGATTAAGAGACAAACAGGCATCCTGACATGTCACACAACTGACATATACAGAAATGGGAACCTATGTTCCCACAGTGGAAATCACTGCTGCCTAATATCGCTATGAACATGACCGGGTACTCCTCCCCACAAACCAGCAAGGACATAGCAACAAAGGAGCCTCAATGTAAACAACAACGGTAACAGCAGGTATGGACTGTCTATTGTTATCATCTCAGGACTCATCGACAGTTGGTACATACAGAAATGGGAACCTGAAATCCCATTTAGAGATAACTGCTGCCTAGCACTGACTACAGGGGCGGTGTCTCTGAATGACAGTGAGATCCCAAACATGTTCAGTTGAGTCGAAGGGTACCCTCAATACCCACACAAGACACCCGCCTCACATAGGTCGACTGGGACCAGATACAGCAAAGAGCCATGATATAACCAATAACAGAATCATAATCCTAACAGCACAGATATAGTGGCATAAACAGGTATATGAATGGGTATACGAATGGGTATACAAATGGGAGTGTGGATTACCCAAAAACGACATTAACCAGAGCTGGGGCTCAAGTTTGCTCTACAAACAACAACCATGGCCAAGGGTCACTACCTAGAGCGGGCTTGCAAACTGCCAACAATTTTCATGGATTTCCTCGGTCCTTTTGGGGCTTGTGTACCCCATCGACTGCGCTTTAGACCACACAGACCAGTCTTTATTAAATTTAGAGGCATTGGTGACTCCCTGCTCTGGTCCAGTAACTGGGGAGGGTTGGTTCAAGCCTCCCTATTTGATGGTATCTACATAATCACTCCCTCGGCCACTGTTGTTACAGTTGGAGAGAGCGGGAAACTGACATGCACTCCTATTTATCGTTTCCAGAGCGGCTTCCCACCATACCACAGGGCATTGCAAGGGACGCCGGTATTGGTGACAGCACTATCTTGTGTCACCCCAGGCGATAACATTAACTTGTAAGTTTCCTTCCAAACCCAACATCAAATGGCACATCTTTAGCAGAACGCCGCACACATCACATTATGCCGGAAGCATTTATCGATCCTTCTCCAATCCGCCTGCATCATACATTGTGTGTGTGGGTGGGTGGGTGTGTGGGTGGGTGGGTGGGTGGGTGTTTGTGTGAGTGTGTGTAATTATTATCCAGGAAAAAAATAAATACAGATTAATCGTATAATTTTTCGATGTAGTCACCACTGCGTTCAATGCAAGCCTACGGTGCAAAGAAAGTGCTAGGATTCCTTTTTCATTTGGTTTTAATTATCTTGGTCGCGTGTGTCACCACTCATGCACAACCTGCTGTACTTCTTCATTAGACCGAAATGTTTTGAAACTTCCTATTCCACTATTTGCTGGACTCATAGGCATGCATCACCACACTTGACCTTCATTAGCCGATGAATTTCTATAGGTTTCCCTTGTGACATTTTTCATGTCTACGCCACGCAGCTGCATTCAGAATACATAATAAACGCGTTTCAACTTGCAAAGATATTATAGCAAGTCGCAACCTAAAATTCCGTAACGTAATCAATCAACGGCTAAAAATAGAATTTGCCTTCACGTTTTAAAATTGATACGTAAGGACCACCTCCGCAGAACTGGGGCGGGCCAGTACAAAATTACCCCCCCCCCCCCCACCTCCACAATTCCAGGAAACTCGGCACCTACCCCCACCAGAATTACGTCATGGTTCGTGCCATAGGAATTCCAGCTCACCAGCAATTTGATTGGTGCGGGAAGACATAATTTATGTTGATTAGATGAAGGATGGAAAGTCTGCAGAAAAATGCCAATATTTGCTGCATTTTCCGTGATTCTTTCCAGGGAGAGGATGTGCTTTTCAGTTGGGAAACTTTTTATAGATAATTTCTAGTCCTGAGGAAAATGGTAAGTTGGAGATCATAATGAATATACTTAGATTAATAGATAGAATAGAAGGATCTGAATTTATAGCTGAGCATCTTTGTGACAATGGAAATAGGAATAGGTTTAGAGAATTACTCAGAACATTGAGTCAATTTCTTTAAATAGGTATTAATGAATGAAGTACTTATGACTGAGTGTTCCCTATAATTATGATGCGATGTTATGTTATAACTATGATGTGATGTTACATAACCATTTATCCTAGAAAAGAGAGACAATGTCAGGGCTGGGTGAAGGTGTCAGTCTTGATAATAGCCACCCAGATATTCTCGGCGACAGTGCCTTGGGAATGCGAGAATAATTCACATGCACAACGCAGGAGTGAAGGAGACATATTTTATCAAAATACAAGTTGAAGGTTTACATTTAATGATGATGTGCGAAGAAGAGTCCCATGCAAATGGTGAAGGGATAATAACCAACCTCGTTGGAACTGGCTAGTCCACCCCTATGTAATATTCCTTCACCTTCCTTCACTTTCTCTCTCTCTCTCTCTCTCTCTCTCTCTCTCTCTCTCTCTCTCTCTCTCTCTCTCTCTCTCTCTCTCTCTCTCTCTCTCTCTCTCTCTTTTTTTTCTCCCCCCCCCCGCCGCTTATTTTCTGTAAATATGGCTATGTGTTTGGCACATGTTTTCTACATTGAAAAGTGGTCTTCTTGGCTGTTACAGGGGCATATACATGTATGCAGAATGTGGCCATCATGGAGGGTCAACGTCATCGACAAAAGATATAAGGATTTGGCTTGCTAGTGTTGGAAGAGCGTAGTCTCATTGAACATCATTGACTCCGCCGATGTCTTAACAACCACAGCCCTGTGAAAAGCAGCTAAGTATAGTATTGATGTACTATGTACTGCCATGGTCGGCGAAAGCAATATCTACAACAGTATGACAAACCCAAGTAGGATCTACAACAAGAGTATCCACCTCGTTAGACTCATGAACCTTTGTTTTTTATATACAATTCGAGATGTTCAAAGAAACTTTGCAGACGCGCGCGCGCGTGTGTGTGTGTGTGTGTGTGTGTGTGTGTGTGTGTGTGTGTGTGTGTGTGTGTGTGTGTGTGTGTGTGTATGTCCGCTTCCCCAGGGTAATCGTGGACTTTTAAATATCATCTACTGGGATAGAAGTAATATTTCAGCAAATAAATTGTGTTTGAACAATATTGGTTTAGATAATCCTTGTAAGGACTCTGGAACATTCTTCTTGATACCAGGAGATAATTAGTGATCGTTTTATGTCTTTACTTATGCATTATTGTTTTAGTTTTGTAATTTTTGGGATCTCAACACGAGCATACGTACCCCCTCTTCCCCCATGTTATCCCATTATGTGGGACACAGAGGTGTTTCCAAGGCACCAGGGCCGGGTTATATACTGGCCAAGACCTATTGACGCGTCCTCGTCGAGCGTCCTGGGCAACAGGTCCTTTCGGGGTCCTGGCTAAAGTCAGTAGGATCGCCGATTCCTCCGAAGTCGGAGAGTGTCTGCCTGTACGGCGAGGAACCACCAGTCTGCACACCAATAAGCCAGACATGGGACAACGGATACTCACGCAAAACTCAGGTCCTGTATGACATCACACTGATGTTGGACAACAGGATGCCTTCATCCGACATACAGGACTTTTGTGTTGGAGCTCAAGCCAACGAACACAAGCAAGCAAGCAAGCATCCCATTATGTTGTTATGATTTCCATCAAAGTGTATTCTCTTTTTCGTGTTGATTAATGTGAAATTTTGTGGTGTTAAATTTCATATTGTTACATAAATGTAACATCACCTCTAAAGGAGAGCAGAAGGTAGCGGGATAAATACACGTCTTAAGATACCGAGAAGTTAGTTAGTTGTTTTTCCTCTCTGAAGTGCGGTGACCTTCCTGGCTCTCCGGACCCTCTACTAGAAAACATTTTCTGATATCTATATGAATCCTACTCTATGACCTGTCTCCTCCTCTAGGGAGTCTTATTTCAGGTTTTCTATTGTAGTCGGTCTTATCGGATAAGACAGCTTTCTCCCTATTCCGAATCTACTTCGCCACAAACCTTCACTGATCAAAAAACGGATATCAGAACGCTGCTCCTGTTTGGTGCATGTCAAAAGTAAGGCGGCCATATTTAAACAGTCGTTATGGCGTCATCCTGTTCGTCTGAATCGTGATGTCACGAGCTTAACACCCTTGATATCCTTAACAACAATATTGACAGGTTACAAGACAATGGCATGGTTATTGCAATTTCTGTTACACTATAAAGGCTCTCAATTGAAGCGCCCTCGTACGTTGATGCCCCGAATGTCTTTAATGTTCTGTGTCCACCATCGAACCATTCGAACCGTGCCTTTTCATTCATTGACCATTGTCGCGAGATAAATAAACTTGTTAGTTCGATCAATGACAGACCAAGCCCGACATTAGTCTGCAAACACAATAGACCCTTTGATGTTGAACCGACTGAGAAAATACGTCGTTAAAACTGTCTGCACCTGGTCAGCATTTCTGTATGAGATCAAAGTGAGTCACGTCGCGAAGTCTACACACGGTCGACATTTTGTTGACAGGTTGTTGTTCGAGAGACGTGCACTGGCGTCATCTGTCGGCAAGGCGGGAATCGGCCGTTGAAAGTGATGGACAGAATGTCTGCCAGAGGTCGGAAGGATTCTGTGATATGGGGGAAAGGTCTCTGGCTCACAGACAGCCAGGATCTTTGTTGTATGAGACAAAGAATTTCCTAGATGAAAGTGAACTTGACAGCGAATTGACTCTGGTTAGTCTAGAAACAGGGGGACAAAGCCAGATTCTGGACTGATTGGCGTCTGGACTTTTTGGTGACGTCACTCAAGCACCCATATAAAACCCAATGCGGTAAACAGGTGGAGGGAGTCGAGAAAAACATTCTGAAGTGTTAGGATCGGGGCATTATTCCGAGTTGTGTTACATGAGTGAAACTATAATGTCTAAGTGGTGATAGTTATCCGCGGACATAGATCCAATCTGATTGCATAGTTTCTCGAGTGGCAACCAAAATAGGCATATGGTAGGCTATTAATAATATCTAATTTAAGAGTATGATTAGGAATGGAGTACAGTGCTGTGCGGTGATCTAATGTATTATAGGTGCAGTGATATAATGTATTATGATTAGTGTTAGAATGTTCTATTAGTGCGGTGCTAGAAAGTATCATAGGAGCGTCGGCACTGGTATCCTATTGTGTGGCTTCAACTAGCTTGTGTGATATATAATTTTACTCGGGGAGTTGAGGACAATGTAGTGGAATAATAATTAGAGAGATTAAGGATGGTTGAGAGGGAGGAGGGGAATGTGAATGGTAGGATCTTCCAGTAGGGCATCTGCTGGGTTTCTACCCGTTCCTTAATTTTTTCCTGGTGTTGCCATGTATAAGACCATTGTGATGCGCGATTTGGCCGTATGACAGAGATCGGATCTCTGTTATAGATCTGAGTGCTGCTATTGGCCTACAATCACTTAATTACGGTCATGATTGAGTTGCCCTCACCATGATGTTATCTACTCTACAGGTTCCATTTACAGTTCCCCTTGAAACTGTGAGATGATTTATTACGAATAAGCAGTTCAAAGTGATATACAATGATGGCTCATGGAAAGAAGACAGAGGTTGCTGAGAGGTGTTTACACGGGGCTCAGAACCTAGTTGTTCCGCAGAAACCTGGCTTCTGCTGAGTAGGATTTAATGAACATAAGTGTTGTGTTTAATGTGTGATAAGCTTCATCACCGAAGACTAATAACTCGCATACTAAGGACACACACATATATATATATATATATATATATATATATATATATATATATATATATATATATATATATATATATATATATATATATATATATGTGTGTGTGTGTGTGTGTGTGTGTCAGTCAGGTCTTAGTCAGATATGACTGAGCTACCGTATAACAGTAGACGGTACTACCTGATTTCTGTTAGCGCCGAACGTTTGGCGGTGCTTACCAATCCCGACACCCCACATTGTGCCAACGGCTTCGGGCGGAAGAGCGCAATTGGGAGGGTACACGCCTTACCCTGGTGCGTGGAAATGCAAGCTAAAGACAAAATTGTCATGGCAGGGCAGACCAGGCCCTAAGCCTTGGTTGGCGACTGGCCTAGGATCGAAGCTCCGACAGGCGGACAGTTAGAGCATTGCTTTGCTGATCCGGCAGCTTCTGCAGCTTGTCTTGTTCCAGATGTAGGGGTGTTACCTTTCCTCTGGAGTGAACTAGGCAGGCCGAGAGAGGGATCATGCTGCATGGGCAACACATGATCTCTATATTTTAGCCCAGGCTTTGTGCTATGGAGAGGCAATAACTCCATCCCTGGTCTTAACTGGTCTCGGAATCAAAGCGAGAGGCAACTGTTACGGGTTATAAGTCCTTGTCAGTTGGCGTAGACATGGGGCGCCACGCGTTGCCTCTGACGGTGGGAGACACCTATATGTGTCACTGATCAGCTACCGCCCGCCTCAAGCTGGGCAGCCCCCAGCCAATTGGGTGCTGATCCGCCACAGCCTGCCTGCTTCAATGGGTGCTTGGGGCTAGGACAAAATCTGAATCGCAGGCTGTAAAACCAATGCACCAGGTACAAACAAAAATAAAAATAGAAACCTCAAGCTACGGCTTGCAACCTGGAACGTGAGAACCATGCGTCCAGGATTTTCCACTGACTTGACCAATATTGACGATGTGAGAAAAACGGCTGTGATTGATGCCGAACTCAATCGTCTTAACATTGATATTGCTGGCCTGCAGGAGACTCGCCTCGCTGAGGAAGGGTCACTCAGGGAAAACAACTACACCTTTTTCTGGAAGGGTAGAGGGCAGGCAGAAAAAAGGCAACACGGTGTGGGCTTTGCAGTGAAGAATTCGCTACTGGGAATGATTGAAATTCCAGCAGGAGGAAATGAAAGACTATTATCCCTGCGCTTGGCAACCTCTTGTGGGTTTGCCACCATTATTACTGCATATGCACCGACACTCGATTCCTCTGATGATGTGAAGGATTTGTTCTATGAGGAGTTAGACTCCGTGATCAAGGCAGTTCCAAAATCTGACTACATTTATATGCTCGGTGATTTCAATGCTCGTGTGGGCAAGGACTCGAGTTCATGGCCAGTGTCCCTTGGAAAATACAACATCGGTCGCATGAATGAAAATGGGCAAAGGCTGCTGGAGCATTGCACCAGTAATGACCTATGTATTACAAACTCTTTTTTTAAAACAAAAGAGATGCATAAGGTCACATGGAAACATCCAAGATCCGGCCATTGGCACCAGCTGGACTTCATCATCACACGGAGACAACATCTGAACCATATATCATTGACTCGTAGTTACCACAGTGCTGACTGTGATACAGATCATTCTTTGGTTGTTGCAAGAGTTAGACTGAGACCAAAGAGAATCTACACAGCTAAACACAAATCTAGCCCCAGGATTAATATTATTAACACTCATGATCCTGAAAAGTGCTTTCAGTTTCAACAGCAACTTGAAGACGCTTTCACTGATACACCAGAAAATTGTACAGTAAATGAAAAGTGGGGTCAAATTAAGGAAACTCTTTATAAAACTGCCGTAGGGGTTTACGGCACTGTGGATCATAAGAGGCAGGACTGGTTTGCGGCCAACAGCGAGACTCTGCAGCCCTTGATTGATAAGAAGAAGAAAGCTCTCTTAAGAAACAAGGAAAGACCAACGCGTAACACTCTGAGTGAGCTAAGGCAAGCTAGGAAGGATGTGCAAAAGGCTGCCAGGCAGTGTGCAAATGATTATTGGATCAAGTTATGTGAGTCCATTCAAATCGCAAGTGATAAGGGAGACATAAGAAGCATGTATGAAGGAATAAAGAAAGCCTGTGGTCCAGTGATCAAAAGAAGTGCACCATTGAAAACCTTGACTGGAGAAGTCATCACTGATAAGAAACAGCAGATGGACAGATGGGTAGAGCACTATTTGGAGCTTTACTCAAGTGAGACCAAACTAGCGGATGATGCCCTCAACGCCATAGAGGCTCTACCAACTCTTGACCACCTGGACACACTTCCCACCATAACAGAAGTTAAGTGTGCTATAAATGAACTTGCATCTGGCAAGGCTCCAGGTAAGGATGGGATTCCAATAGAGGTTATCAGGAGTGGGCAAGACACACTCACTATACAGATCCACCAGCTAATAGAGCTATGCTGGCGTGAAGGACAAGTCCCACAGGATTTCAAAGATTCAAGCATCATAACACTGTACAAGAACAAGGGCGATCGGAGCGACTGCAACAACTATAGGGGTATCTCACTTCTGTGTATTGTTGGAAAAGTATTTGCCAGAATTGTTCTGCGCAGACTTCAAGTCCTAGGAGATCAAGTCTACCCCGAATCACAGTGTGGCTTTCGACAGAACCGGTCTACCACTGATATGATATTCTCATTGCGACAAATGCAAGAAAAATGCCGTGAACAGAATCAACCACTGTTTATTGCCTTCATCGACCTCACAAAGGCATTTGATTTGGTCAGTCGTGAGGGTCTGTTCAAGGCACTAAAGAAGATTGGCTGCCCACCAACTCTTCTGTCCATTGTGGAATCGTTCCACACAGGCATGAAGGGTATAATCAAGTTTGATGGTGCAACTTCTGAAGAATTTGAAATCAAGAGTGGAGTTAAGCAAGGTTGTGTACTAGCTCCCACCCTCTTTGGAATATACTTTTCACTTCTACTGAAATATGCATTTCGTGATCAGGATGGTGGTATATACATTCACTCACGCTCAGATGGCGGCCTCTACAATGCTCAGAGATTGAAGGCTAAGACCAAAATTAGGAGGGTACTGATCAGTGAGTTGCTTTTTGCAGATGATGCTGCAGTTACGACCCACTCTGAGAAGAATTGCAATGTCTACTATCTGCATTCTCCAATGCTTGTTCTGAATTTGGTTTAACAATTAGCAAAAAGAAGACACAGATTATGTCACAAGGTGCACATGGGGTACCATCAATCTTTATTGACGACGCCGAACTAGAGATAGTAGACCATTTTACATATCTAGGATCAGTGGTAAATAGCAAATTATCCCTAGATCAGGAAATCAACATCCGGATTGGTAAGGCAGCAACAACAATGAACAGGTTAAGAAAAAGAGTCTGGGAGAACAGGAAGCTTACTGCCAAAACAAAAGTCCTTGTCTATCAAGCCTGTGTCCTTAGTACTCTTCTCTATGGCAGTGAAACCTGGACAACTTACTCACACCAAGAGAACAATTTAAACAGCTTTCATATGCGGTGTCTGCGAAGAATTCTTGGTATTAAGTGGCAAGACAAAATCACAAATACTGAAGTATTGGAAAGATCAGGTTGTGTGACAGTTTATTCCATGCTCAGTCTTCGTAGACTTAGATGGATAGGACATCTTAGGAGGATGGATGATGGTAGAATACCAAAGGATATCTTTTTTGGTGAATTACAGATGGGTAAGAGATCTCAGGGTCGGCCTCTACTACGATACAAAGATGTGTGTAAGCGGGACATGACTGATACAGGCATTGATAATGCACATTGGGAGCAAGTCGCCGCTGAACGTGTTGCATGGAGGGCAAATATCAGAAATGGAATAAAGTCAAAGGAGAAAATTATTGCAGAAAAGTCACACACCAAGCGTTTGAGACGTAAGATGGTGCATGATGGTGGAAATGACCACGTGTTCACATGCACCCACTGTGAACGGACATTTACAGCGCAAATTGGCCTTATCAGTCACACTCGCTACCGCCATAGTTAAAAGTTATTATGCCTTTTTAGAAGCACAAACTATCGTCTGTCAAGACGGCAAGGTGCCAATGATGATGATGATGATATATATATATATAATATATATATATATATATATATATATATATATATATATATATATATATATATATATATATATATATATATATATATACATCTACCTAACAAACATTAATAGGTTGTGTTCTAAAATACCGGTTAGCGGGGTAGGGGTATCCCCTATCAAAGGAGATGTAAGACGCCTCCTTTCCTCCGTTAGTCTACGGGACACCCTTGGGCAAGGTGGAGTACCCGTTTAGTCCCCCGATCAGGGTTACGTGAAGCCATGGAAGCAGGTGGTGGATGGAGTGTGAGAGCAGCCGACAGATTGTTGTTGGTTATGGTCTTGCACTCTGCGGCGATAGGCAGATGATCTCATCAGTAGAGACAATGGCTATGGCCACCGACTAGTACAGTCACTGCCCAGAAGGAAAGCAATGGCAAACTACCTTCTGCAAAACTTGCCAAGAAACCATAACAACCATGAAAGAAAACATAATAAGAAAGAGATCTGGTGGCGAGACCCCCAGGCCAGGCAGATCAGATAACACTGGGGAAGAGTGTGACGCAGGGACCAGTACTAGTAATCGTGATGACGGAGTTAATCCTGACTGTGTTACCAAGGAAATCCCCTGTGTCAGACTAAGAAACAGAGTGAGAATGGCAACGTGGAATGTGAGAAGTTTGTATGAGGGAAAGCTTAAAGTAGTGTGTGATGAGATTGAGAGGTTAAACATTCAAATTTTAGGAATTAGTGAACATCGCTGGAGCGGCAAGGGACATTTTACGACTGAAAATGGAAGTATTTTCATTTATTCTGGTAGAGATGTCGGAGGCCAGAGTGGAGTGGCATTTTGTTTAGATAAGACAACTGCAAAAACTTTAATGGGATATAATCCAGTTAGTGATAGAATCCTCACTATTAGACTTAAAGGCCGTCCAAAAAACACAACTCTCATACAGATATATGCACCTACTTCAACAGCAGAGGAGGACGTAATTGAAGATTTTTACAACACACTACAAGACACATTAAATAAGATTGGTCATAATGATATAGCAATAATAATAGGAGATTTTAATGCAAAAGTAGGTGCAGGAAGAGCTGAAAATGAGAGACACGTTTTAGGAAAATTTGGATTAGGAAATAGAAATGATGCAGGTGACAAATTAATTGAATTTTGCACAGAAAATGAGTTAACGATAGTCAACACACTTTTAAACAACATCCAAGAAGACTCTTCACATGGAAGTCTCCAGACAGTTTTACCAAAAATCAGATAGATTATATTTTAATACATAGAAGATGGAGATCAAGCATAACATCTGCAAAAACCCTACGAAGTGCAGACTGTGATACAGATCATCAGTTATTAGAAGCAGATCTGAAATTAAAACTCAAAAAGCTTACCCGAGGACCAAGGCCACTTCGTTTTGATCTCACAAACATACCAGACGCATACAACATAGAAGTTAGGAATCGCTTTGGGGTCTTGATGTCTGTACAAGAAGAAATGACACCTGATGAACTGGCAGTACAAGCTAGAGATATCTTGATAACTGCAGCCAAAGATCTAATTCCGACCAAGAAAAAGCAACTTAAGCCATGGATTACATTAGACACGTTAGAATTAATAAAACAACGAAGGGAGCTGAAACAGAAAGGAGATGAATCAATTAACCACAGGATGAAGTATAAATCTTTAACTCGAGAAATAAGAAAGAACACAAGAAAGGACAAAAATCAATATATACAAGATTGCTGTACCAGAATAGAGCAATATCATAAGGCTGGAAGAGATTAGAAATGTTCAAAGAAATGAAGTTATTGACAAGAAATGTTCAACCTCAATTGAATGTTATCTGTGACAAGATGGGAAATACCTTAACAGAATCTAGACAAATTCTAGAAAGATGGCAGGAGTACTGCAGTGGAATGTATGATATGAGTGACAGTGAGGATATGAATGAGATACATGAGCCAACGACAGCAGAGACAGAACCTGAACCCTCATTAGATGAAATTGCTTGGGCTATAAAGCACCTGAAGAATGGTAAATCTCCTGGATGTGATGAGATACCAGCTGAACTAATTAAAGCGGGAGGAGAAGAAAGCATACACATATATCATGCATTATGTACAAAGATTTGGAAATATGGTATATGGCCAAAAGATTGGAAGAGAACTATCTTCATTCCAATACCAAAAAAGGGCAACCTGAAATTATGCACCAACTATAGAACTGTTGCCCTGATCAGTCATGCAAGTAAAATTCCTACTAAAAGTCATAATGGCAAGACTTCGTAAGAAAATGGAAGAAGAGATTAACGTAGTTCAAGCTGGATTTAGACAAGGAAGAGGAACAAGAGATCACATATTCAACATAGCGTTTAATAATAGAGAAGTGCAGAGAATTTAATGTAAACCTATACTCATGTTTTGTGGATTATTCAAAGGCATTTGACTGTGTACAGCATCAGAAACTTTGGGAAATCATGAGGACTATGGGCTTTCCATCACATGTAGTACAACTCATAAAAATGCTCTATCTAGACCAACAAGCAGCAGTTAGAATAGATGGCGAGGCATCAGATTGGTTTGACATCAAGCAAGGAGTCCGTCAGGGCTGCGTGCTGTCACCCTATTTGTTTAACCTGTACGCCGAAAATATAATGAGAAATGTAAGAGATGATATAAACAGGGAGCTATATGATGCCCTAAATATCGGCGGTCATGACATACCAGAGATTCGATATGCTGATGATACAGTATTACTATCCACAACACAGAATGGCATAGAAAACCTAATAGCCTCAACCCAATTGAATAGTGAAAATCACAACTTATATCTTAACATAGCAAAAACAAAGATAATGCATACAGATAAAACTACTATGGAGAAAGAAATATACATTAATGGGGGAAAATTGGAGGTGGTGGAAAATTTTGAATATCTTGGGTCATTGATTACCAATAACGGTGACACAATGAAAGAAATTAAACGGCGACTATCCATTGCTCTTCAAAGACTAAAACAGATGAATAAATTATGGAGTGGGACAGACAGAACTACAAAAATTAGATTTTTAAGAGCATGCATCTTTCCCATTGCAACATACGCCTGTGAGACATGGACACTTACTAAACAAGCTGAACAGCGCATAAACGCCTTTGAATATAAATGTTATAGACGAGTTCTAAGAATATCTTGGGTAAAGAAAAGAACAAATGCATCCATACTTCAAGAGTTGAATATTGAGGAGGGATGGCTATTAAAGACGATAAAACAAAGAAAATTGAAGTATTTTGGTCACTTGTAACGTCATGAAGGTTTGGAGAGAACAATAATGGAAGGGTATATGCCTGGGAAGAGAGGAAGAGGAAGGCCAAAGAGAAGATGGGTGCAGGATGTGGCGGATGATCTCCAGATGGGTGTATCAGACGCGGGACATCTTGCTTGTGATCCAGAAGCTTTCCGGAAGGTTGTTATGGGAGCGAGGTTCTGCAAAGGACATGCTACTGAATGAATGAATGAATGTTCTAAAAGAGGGGAAAATGTTATAATCAGAGACTTATGAACATTAGATTTTCCCCAAGTGACATTTCAGTTAATTGGAAGATTATCACTTCAACAATCATTATGAAACAGAGTAACTTCACCATGTGGTAGAGTGAAGACCAAGATCAACAGTGTCTATCGGATGACCAGCATCCTGTTTGTTCGAGTGATTGGAGAAAGTTGTCACGTGGACGGAGAAACATCTTCTGGGTGAGGTTCACTGTCCGGAATAAATGGTGCTGTTGTGTGCTAAGCACTATGATGTTACAGACTTTGCTTCTAAATCACTGGTCTACCATTAGAATATTCGACACACATTCTACACCTTACACACACACACACACACACACACACACACACACACACACACACACACACACACACACACACACACACACACACACACACATCTCCTACATATACTCTTTGCTTTAATAAATTTCTTGAATTTTTTATTTGTTGAAGCTAGAGTTGTCAAGTATGTTATGTTGGGGAAGAATGAGAGGGAGCATAATCCAGGGGTGAGTAAGAGCGAGTGGAAGGTGTCTTCAGATTGAAGGAGTGTGTGGACGGAGTCTGCTGGATATCTCCAGGATAGAGATATGGGATAAAAAAATAATGTGGGTGTTGATTCCCTTCACTCCAGGGACGACACTAAAGTGGTAAAGAAGAACAAATAACTTATACGACATTAATTCTTTACACACACGACAACCATTTTCATCTACTTCTGTAGCTATTAATTCTTTGGATAGATAATGAGGTAGTTTCCCCTTGCTTTTCACATCCACGTGGCCTTGGACAACGTCCACCAAATCTATCAAACTTTGACATTGCTATTGTGAATAATCCACTCTGTAAACAAGTAAAGGACCTTTTTTCCCACGCCTTGGGGTGTACTGGGTATATGGTTCTAGCCCAATAATTGTTCTAGACCAGCACACGGTGGATGATATGGTCAATAGCACACCGATCGCCTTTACCTTCCCGGGAAATTCCAGGTACCCCATTATAGGCTGAGTCGATCTAAGAGCCCAAGTCAGCTGTAAAAGAAAATAGTCTGGATTGGGACTCGAACACACACCCACCGTGTCTGTCAAGAAGCCTATAGATGCGCGGTAACAGCCCAAGCAAGGCCATTTTTTTTTTTGGCGTTAGGTCGCTTTGAACTCAAGCATAGCCCATATACGTACTACTATTTCCTAGTGCACTAGACTGTTTTTGTATGTGGATTAGCTTTCCCTATAACCAGTGTCCCTCACCTTCAGGCGAAACGACTCCAACTTCAGAGGTACTTGTAATTGACGTCCCCAAGTCAAGGACGAGAAGTCAACATTTTAATTTAACTGACTGGTGTAGAGGATGAACCCGCTACCTCGGCATCAGCCACACCGGGAGTTTATTCATTCGGTAATAGTGATCTCTACATGGTATTTTTATACCTAATCTCTTTAAGACTTCAACGGCGACAGATACTACATAGTTATGACACTTCAATGAGCAAACGATATCTTTATATATCAATCCTATTACCGATGACAAAGAAAAATACCAACAGGGATACGGTTAAACTAATGTGTGTAGATTATTATAAGAGATATATTCAGCATATCCTACGAGCAGATAAGATTCCGCCATCGTTGATGAAATCTGTTTTAAGGTGCGAAACATTACAGGAGTGCATGCCGAAGTTGGACAGACTGGTTTCTGAGTTACAGGACTATATAACCAGGTGTGGGTGTATTCATCTTCATCTACAAAGAGGAACTAAAACAAATAGTTCAAATGTGTAAGCAACTGTTTTGCTCAGGTGTTTCAGAAGTCACATGGAAAGAGACAAGCAGTCAACTTATGTTTGTTGCCAGCTCCATAGAGTCTGTCCTAAATTCGAGCTGGTGCAGGATAAACTATTAGTCTCTGTTCTGCATATATTGGAGACTTCTGTAACAAATGTTTAGCTGTCAGTTTACCAGTTCTAAAGTTAAATGCATCAGTGTATCCTATCTTTATTAAACATGTGGTCTGTTGTGTCCTGTCCTGAGTCTGAAGATTCCCATATTTTGATTGGTACCTACATACTGCGACGAGACCACGAGGACGTCCAAGAAGAAAATAGATTGACGACATCAAAGACATTGTACAGCCACACGGAATGACACTATCCAGTGCCGCCCACCGGGCGCTGGAACGCAAATTATTCCTCCCCACGACGCTTGACGGCAGAAGTGGAAGAAGATGATGATGATGATGATGATGATGATGATGATGATGATGATGATGATGATGACCTACATAAGAGAAGGACATATTTGTAAATCAGGTCACCAATTAAACAACAAAGAGATGAACACCTTTAGGCAGACAGAAAATTAAACAGCAGAGAGATAAACACCTCTAGGCCGACAGAAAATTAAACAACAGAGAGATGAACACCTCTAGGCAGACAGAATTCGAATGTATCACCCCTAAAAGACAGTAACACCTGGACTTCCAGTGCACCCAAAGCTTGTATCTAGCGGGTCATCTAATGCCAAACTCCGTCTCTGTATTCTATGAACACCGATCAATTCCGCGAATGTGTTTCCCACGTTAGTTCACAGCTTCGAGCGTTTCCGACCAGTGATATATCTGTGTAGATCACTACAAGAGAATTCCACATTATAATAGGTCACCGAGTGAACTACAAATACACATAAGTGATCTCCATGTACTTGACTGGGATATCTTGGGGCCAGCTTTCTTGCCATTTATCAGCGGACCAATTGCGACTGTAATTTGCAGGGCCAGATACTAGACCTTCGAGGCATAAACAAACGTATTCTACACTGAAAAAACGCCAATTTGAGGAGCTGACGAGAGCAGATTTTATTTTGCGCGTGTTCGGAAGCTCTTGTTTCCAATCAGCCGAGAAGAGCTCCGGGGCTGAGTCCGGGTCGATTACTTCGCTGGTCTTGTTGTCTGGCGATTTCTCTTCTAGTTGGGGGAAACACCTACATTATGACTTTCCATACTATCGGAGAAAGAGGTTAAGAAATCATCAAACTGTCTTTAATGCAGTTTGTTAGTTACAAACCAAATAATAACTTTGTGTTGAATGCAGTTTGCTAGTTACAAACAAAATAATAACTTTGTGTTGAATGCAGTTTGTTAGTTATTAAAAAACCATAATAACTTTGTTCTGAATGCAATTTGTTAGTTATAAACATAATAACAACATTGTGTAGAATGTAGTTTGTTAATAATAAACACAATAATCACTTTGTGTTGAATGTAGTTTGGTAGTTGTAAACAAGATCGTCAGTTTGTGTTTAATCCAGTTTGTTAGAAACAAAATCATTAAACTGTATTCTATGCAGTGTGCTAGTTACACATAACATAGTGACATTTTGTATAATTCAACTGTTACAAATAGAATTACCAGTTTGTGTTTAAAGCAAACTGTTACAAATAAAAACAACAAATTGTGTGTAACCTAACTAAACAACATCATCAAATTGTGTTTAAATTAACTGTACAAAATCATCATATTGTGTTTAATGTAACTGAGTAAAATCATTATATTGTGTTTAATGCAGACTGTTATAAATAAAATAACAACATCAAATTGGGTTTAATGTAATTGAACAAAATCATCATATAGTGTTTAATGCATATTGTTATAAACAACATCATCAAATTGGGTTTAATATAACTGAACAAAATGATCATATTGTGTTTTATGTAACTGAACAAAATCATAAAATTCTGTTTAATGTAACTGAAAAGAATCATCACATCGTGTTTAATGTAACTGAACAAAATCATCAAATTGGGTTTAATGTAACTGAACAAAATCATAATTTTATGTTTAATGCAACTGAACAAAATCATCAAATTCTGTTTAATGTAACTGAACAAAATCATCAAAGTCTGTTTAATGTAACTGAACAAAATCATCATATTGTATTTAATGCAGATTGTTATAAACAAAATCATCAAAGTGTGTTTAATGCTGTTTGTTACTCATAAGCAAAACCATCAGATTATGTTTAAGGATATTTGTTGTAAACGAAAAAAATAAAGATAATCCTACTGCAAATATTACCCTAGGAATAAGAACATATATCTCCCCAAGCTTCCTCGTCTAGAGTAGTGTAAGATCTTCTTACTAGCTCCTTTCTCGTGCCTGGTGTGTACTCGCAACATTTACCCTTCAAAGAGTAATATCTGAAGGCCACATTTGACCGTTGGAATGACTCTTGGAGGACAAAATTGTATGTAGTTAGCAAACACTTCGGTATGACAATAAATACAACAGTTTGCTTCTGTCTTCTTTGGGCTTCATGTATCGATATTCCCATGGACTCTGCTATTGCCTCCGTCCAACGTTTACGTGGTCGGCCTCTTCCTCTGTTTCCATCTGGTCTATACATCATTACTTTTTGTGGTATGCTGTTGAATGGTAACCTACTTGCATGGCCAAACTATTTGACTTGCTGCTTTCTAATAAAATCTAGTGCTGCTATAACCACAACTTTAGACCTGATTCTTCATTTCTGATCTTATCTCTTCTTGATACGTTGAGTATTCTTCTCAGGAATCTCATTTCATGTTGTTGTGATGTTTCTTTTCTCTTTTTCTGTCATTGTCCAGGTTTGGCATTGGTAGCACAGAGTTGGTAGAAAGATTGTGTTGTAAAGAACTTTCTTAGTAGTTATTGATACATGTTTGTTCTTTAGTATTGGTGCCATTTGTCCAATGAGTTGGTTTGCCTTAATGCATCTATTTTCGATCTCGTCTTCTGATCTGCCATTTGATGATATTATACTTCCTAGGTACTTGAAACTCTTTACTTGTTTCAAGGGATGTTCAGTTTAGGTGAATTGTTGTTTTTTTTTCTTCTTTGGTTATAGTCATTACCTCTGTTTTGCTTGTGCTAATTTCAGGCTTGTCCATGGGAATGAGATTCCCACTGGAATCACATAGGGAAACGTCCCAGGGGATGGGATGGGACGAGACAGCAAACATTTGTGTTTCCTATGTGACACATGGGACAATAGCCATGTGATAGCAACGTTTTAAAAAAAAAAAACCGTTTTAAAGCCTTTTATCCTTCCTTTTTCTGCATATACTTGTGTCAATTCTTTATCTCGTGGTGGGACACCGGATAAATTAATAAATGCACGCATGTGATAATATTATCAACGTTTCAATGCCCATTTTAAAAAAATAAAAAATTACTCGCATTACTTTAATGAAGATGATGAAGAATTCTTAAACCACATTCCGAATATTGTTCAGATTAAAGGAATGCTGTACATTCATGAGAAATTCAAAACTTTTTTTGGGGGGGACAAACTAGAAATTGATCGTGCTACATCTCCATTAATTTTGCTGTTATACTTCCTCCTAGACTATCAGTTGTACAAAGTTATTGTTGATACTGACGAAGAAACTTCCAGCAGCATGGTGAAGAAATATTGTCAGAAGTTTCAGAAAATTATTGGAGAAAATCTTTGGCCATATTGCGGCAGTTCTTTGGCAGTTACTGCAGCATTCCTTACTGGAGTTGACATTAAAGCCAAAATAGTCAAGTCAGTTGTTGCTAAGAAGAAAGGGAATGTGGACACCAATAAATGGGCCAATGATTGGATCGCTTTTTCTAAGCCTGTTGTTGTTCCAACTGTTATTTCATTCATCAAGGATTTAAATCTTTCTTCTGAATCATCTGCTGTATGTGAAGTAGCAGGAATTGTAGAACAAAAGCCGAAAAGTGATTTTGACTTATTTTTTGATCCTCCACCAAACAAAACACTTAAGTTTGATGACCCCAGAAACAAATGCCTTGAGGATGAAGTCACGATGTTTCAAAAATTACGGCAACCAACTTCACAACCATTAAATTATTGGAAAAATGAACATAGGTTTCCGCTGCTAACAGCAAGTGTGAAAATGGTTTTGGCCATACCAGTGTCCTCAGCGGAAGTAGAGCGCTTATTTAGTACACCTAGATTGTTGTTGAGTAAGTTACGAAACGGATGTTACCAGGTTTCGTTATAAACTCTGTGTATATCAGATTTGCATGTAAGATGAAAATTGTGGAAATGGTTCAAGGATTACCTGGATTAACTGAATTATTAGAAACAGTCGATCAGCAGGAAAGTGATAAT
This sequence comes from Cepaea nemoralis, assembly GCA_014155875.1. NCBI lineage: Eukaryota > Metazoa > Mollusca > Gastropoda > Stylommatophora > Helicidae > Cepaea > Cepaea nemoralis. Next base: position 137,328 of record JACEFZ010016406.1, read on the forward strand.
GTGCTGAATGAGCAGAGTGACTCAGAAACAGAATGAGAGTGTCAGAATAACACTGAATTCTCATATTTAGATTAAGCTTTGTTTTAATAAAATACTCTTGAATATTAAACTTAATAAATTATGTTGTTTTACATGTGACTTTGCACATATAATCCTAATTAGGAGACACTAAACCTAAACTTTCATAAATTTCATAATTTTATTTGAACTGTATTCAATGTTAGTATTATCATGGGAATCCCATGGGAATCCCATCGGGAATCCCATGGGATGGGACAGGCAAAATTACCGTGGGATGGGATGGGAATGGTACTGAAAAATGTGTCCCATGGACAAGCCTGGCTAATTTTTATGTTATGTTCCCTACACATTTCGTAGAATGTGGAATGCGTCTGGTCCTGCAGCCAGCAGATTTAGGATCGGCTAGCCTCTCCCAGGAGGAGTGAAAAGTGAAAATTAGTAGCCTGCCGATGACCCGCAGACTACACAAGTCAACCCCCACCTCCACGTGGTGCAGACCGGGCAACCATGACCGCGATGTCATGGGCTAACTGGGCTATGGCTCGCCATAGGGGATGGACTCTCTATGACCAATTTTTGTCCTAAACCTGCGACTGGCTTAGCAAGCCGGCGGGGGATCTTCATACAGCTCGTAGAATAAACTAAGAAGTATAATAATAATAATAATAATAATAATAATAATAATAATAATAATAATAATAATAATAATAATAATAATAAAACGAGGGCACCCACACAAAACATATGGTTTAAAAGACAAAAATGGGAATATGAAAAATACCAATGAGGAAATGTGTAACACATGGAAAGAATACTTGTTGAATTACTAAATTGTGAAGCTCCAAGTAACACTTTCCCACCGTAAGCGGTTCTAACGTGTGAACCACAAATTGAAGAACCTGTTTTTGAAGAAATCCTAAATGTAATAACACGACTTAAAAACAATAAGGCAACAGGGGCTGATGGAATTGCTGCTGAATTTATAAAGGCAGGCGGCAATGCATTACATCTAAAGCTATACGAGCTAATAATAAAAATCTGGAGGACAGAAGAATTACCCCATGACTGGAAAGAGTCATTATTGATACCTATCTTTAAGAAAGGAGACAAGTTCCAATGTGAAAATTATAGAGGAATATCACTCCTTCCATAAGCCATAAGATACTATCCGCGGTATTACTAAATAGACTAAAACCATATTCAGAAGACATATTAGGTGACTACCAGGCGGGTTTCAGACAAAACAGATCAACAATAGATCAGATATTTATCTTACGACAAATAGCCGAGAAAAATTGGGAATATAAAAGAGACTCCATAACATTTTTGTGGATTTTAAAAAGGCTTATGATAGTGTCCATAGGAATAGTCTATGGAATGCTATGCAGGAATTTGGAATACCAAGGAAGTTAATCAACATGACCAGACTATGCATGGAAGATACTTATAATATAGTAACATATAAAGGCAGGAAATCAGACCCTTTCCAAATAACATCTGGCTTGAAACAGGGTGATGCACTATCGCCGCTCCTGTTCAATCTGGCTCTAGAGAAAGTTGTAAGGAAGGTAAAGGAGGAATGTGATATTGGAGGAACATCCAGACTGCTTGGTTATGCAGATGATATAGATATTATAGGGGAAAATGAATAAAAGACATTGGAAATATTGACTCACTTAAAGGAAAAAGCTCAACAAATGGGACTGGTTATCAACCAAGATAAGACAGAATATATGGTAATTTTAAGAGAAGGTACGGCTAAAAACTCTGGCCACATATAAATAGATAATATGACCATTAATAGAACGGAAACATACAAATACCTGGGTACAATCTTCAACTGCTCCAACATAATAAGGGAAGAAATACAAGCTAGAATCAACTCTGGAAATAAGATATACTATGCACTACAACATCTGCTAAATTCAAATGCGCTATCTCGTAACACCAATATCACAATATACAAAACACCAATTAGACCAATTGTGCTGTATGGCTCTGAAACCTGGAGTACAACTAAAGGAGACGAAGCCTTGTTACAAACCTTTGAGAACAAAGTCTTAAGACGCATCTTTGGGCCCGTTAGGGATAGAAAAAGTGGAGAGTGGAATAGAAGAAGCAACAAAGACATTTATGATCTGTTTAAGTCCCCGCTAATCACTGGTATCATGAAGGCTAATAGACTGCAATGGCTGGGGCATATAGAAAGAATGGAAGATAATAGGTAAACAAAACTCGCTTACACTCAGGAAATAAATGACCGTAGACCCCGAGGTAGACCAAGAAGACGGTGGAGAGATAATATACATACAGACCTACAAGCACTTGGAATCAGCGACTGGCAAGAGAAGGTCAACCAGACAGACGAATGGAGACGGATTGTATCTGCAGCAAAGAACCTCAATGGCTCGGAATGCTGAAGTAAGAAGAATAATAATAATCTTCATCAGTATCGTGTCATGTTATGTTATGTTATCTTTTGTTATGTCGAACATCACTGCATATTGAGCATTAGTTTTAGTTTTTGAGCATTTCTATACACTAAAGTCCTCCGATGAAACAACCTTTCTAAAGTGTTTCTGCTCCCTTTTCCATGAGGAGTTGGTTATGATATATGATATCTCGTCTCTTGACCGCGAAGCCGACATCAATGTGCTTGACCAGGCTTCACTCCGAATTCGTGTAGTCTGAGTAGTCTCGGACTCTGGCACAGTCCAGTCCGTATTGCATTGATTTCATCAGTCCTGCCCATTCTTCTTTCCGTTTGTATAATGCAATATTTGTTAATTGGTCTGCTCGTTCACTATCTTTTACTCCGGAAAGGAAGCGTGGGTGGGGGAGCGGTGTACAACCAGTTGAGTGCTGTGAAATATGACTTCCGAATGATGTTTATCCATTCGGAGCGGAGCGGACACTACCAGTAGCTATTTTCTTTAGCATGTTTATGAAATCTGATATGATTATGGCGTATGTGGCTAACCCTAACTTGAACCGCGCTTTACGAACCTATCTGTTTACATGCAATCTTTTGGACGTGAATTCTGTTCTACTTTTCGCTTACCTCAGTGTCGACCAATGCAGGTAACTAGCCTCTGCTGTGGATATGTTGCTTTGGTACTGGGTGGTAGAAACGTCTCAACAATAACATCACGTCAACAGATGAAAGGCCATATCTGGTCTGATAAGGGTTAAACGCCTGTGCATCGAATGTAACACTAAACATCAGTCTTCTAGAGGATTGTCCAACCTGCGAGCCAACTAACTAGATTAGTCACTTTTGTTACCCGTTGAAACTTTACGTTTCTATATTCTCATACGATGCCACATTTCTGGGGTTCGCGAAATGTTCTTACTTGGCTGTTTAATACCACCCATGTGGTTGTTTACTTGTCTGCCTGCACCTAATTATTCATTCACTCATACCTTGCCACTTTAAGAGTTGGAAAGCTGGTTGCCTTATTTGAGACACCACCCTTCCTGTCGACGTCAAACTTGTCGCCTGGAAATTCCCGCATAATAACGTCAAATCTCCTGGCACTCAAATGCCATTTTTGCCTGGAGAAGATAGCGCATCTCAGTCATGCTGACTTGCTTGTTTGGTTTAGTCGTCATTTTTTATATGTTCAGGCCGTCTTTTTCGTTATTCATCTTCACTTAAAGAATTTACTTGTTCCCAGAGCAGTTTATCTTTCCTTCATTTTATTAACAATTCAGAGGCTTACTTTCTAGTCCAAAATTGCATGTGTTTTACACCAGCAAATATAAACACACAATGCCCAATTTAAAAAAAAAAAATTGATTAAAACCATTCTAAACTCACAAATAGAGCTCAACGGCAGTTGCTTCTTTTGCCTTTAGTCACTGTAAATGGCATGGCTAAATATTATTTGTGAATACCTTTAAAGTCATATGGCGGTCTCACAGTGAGGTACTCGGTTGGCCAACCGGCAGATCCAACCATCCATCCATCCATCCCATCCATCCACCAATCCACCCACCCATGCGCCAGTCCGTATGTCTGTCCGTCAGTCTGTCTCTCTGTCTGGATGATCATTGAATGTATGTCTATCTGCCTCTGTGCCGATGTGTGTGTGTGTGTGTGGGGGGGGGGGGTGCGTGGTGTGGGGTGTGTGTGTATGTATGTGTCACTGTGTCATGTGTCGTGTGTTCACGTCCTGCTGAGTGAATACTATATGCTCCGAAATGTTTAAGTAAGCGCGTGTGTAAAACTGCACATGCCAGGATACTTGGGCTCGAGTCAACTCGACTCTCCTAGGCCATAAGCACAGAAGAGGTTTGCGGAAGACTTCAGGCTTAGACTAAAATACCTGTGGTAAACAGCAAAGAAAAGGACCATTTAAAACATCTGGAGACGTGTGGGATTCAGCGATAAAACATCTGGAGACGTGCTGGGTTCAGCGATAAAACATCTGGAGACGTGCTGGGTTCAGCGATAAAACATCTGGAGATCTGTGGGATTCAGCGATAAGACATCTGGAGACCTGTGGGATTCAGCGATAAAACATCTGGAGACGTGTGGGTTCAGCGATAAAACATCTGGAGACGTGTGGGATTCAGCGATAAAACATCTGGAGACGTGCTGGGTTCAGTGATAAGCAAAGTCAAGGACCCTTGTCCATACGTATAGGCGTGCTGGGTATATATGGTGCTACAATATGGTGGTAGCCACAATACTTCTCTAGACCACTCGGTTTAAGGTAGCGGATATGGTAATAGTAGGCCAGCCGCCTCTAATTTCCATAACATTTCCTGGCAGCCATTTAAGACAGGTCGACCTTGAGGCCCAGATTGTTGAAACAGTTGTGGCCGGGATAGAGATTCGAACACAAGTCTAACAGACCGGCAGGCAAGCGTGGGTAACTGTAGACTTTAGATTGAATACAAACTACCGCAACACGTCTCCATGTTGGAACTAAGCAGTACCGTTTATTTTGTTGCATTTATTGTTTATGTGCGCTTGATCTTCCACGGGAGTAGAACAAGGTGCTATCGCTACACCACTGAAGCCTACATTAATTAGCAAACGTATCACACGAAATACCTGTTTAACAAGTGACTGAATAGAAATCGGTGGGATAAGAAACCTCATTATCTCATGAAAATAAATTTTGTTTGTTAAAAATGCTCCTTGGCGTAAAAATTGGGATTATTTGAAACAATCTGTTTTAGCAATGCAATTTGTCGTGGATGCATTTAAGAAATTGCCATATTAAAATGTTGTCCTGGGAAAGGGAGAAAGGCATTTTAATTTGGAATCATTGGATCCTTGTTTCACAGATCTAGAACCCTATAATGATGTATTTGGATTGGTGTAATGTTTCCACAGGATTTATCTCCCCTAGAAACGAATTACCGCCCTTTATTTGTGAAGGTCAGAGGCGTATTCCTCGTTTAACAAATATTGAATGGAACGAAAACAAAAAACATTGAGCCAGTGTCAGTGGCAAACGGACTGCGTTTTACGACAGGGTGAGTGGCAAATACTGTGACTGTTTTCTGCGTTCGGAAAGAAAATACGACATTCTATTGCTGTTTTTCGACTAAAAAAATTAATAGTAGAAGTTTATTTCTTCCCTCTTTCTGTTTGTCTCTCACTTTTAGCCCCTCTCCCTTTCTCTGTGGTTCTCCCCCCCCCCCCCCCCCCCACCTCTCTCTTTCTCTCCGTCTCTTTCTCTCGCTCTCTACCCATCTCTCTGTCTTTATAAATGAGATAACATTATAACGTCCATGCAATTATTATCAGCTGTCCAAGCAAATGTTTAATAAACTAGAACGTAATTAGTCAGCTATGAAATAATGTAACCAAACCAAAGAGTCCATTGTGACATTGTTCTGTGTAAGTTTTTTTACCAACATACTCGACCCTTTTCTGTGGTGTGAGGATAGTCGACCAAGGTTCCTACAGTTGGTAAAGGATAATGTTCAGTATTGTACAAGCAATTCCCTGGCTCGGAAATTGAAAGAGGGCGAGACTTGGTCAAGATTTTCTTGTTGGGTTGCCACAACATTCCACAACACCGCGGCGCAGATCAGCACGGGATCACCTCTGTTTTACCTCATGAGAAAGTTGGTTTGACAATCACAGGATTACGTTCGCCCACGCGGATTCTCCTATAAGTGCTCCCGTCTCCTCCTAAATGCTACACAAAAATGTTCAACTCTATGCGCACATTTTCTTATCATCGGCATTAATCCAGTGCCACAGTATAAATATTCTTTTAAATTATAAGCAAGTGTTCTAATTTGTGAAATAATGCCCGAGCAGCTTTCTATCAGGCTACTCTTTGAGATCTCTAACATGTTTCTAACACATGAAATGTGCACATGGCTCCCCTAGTTTTCGGCCCTTATTCTAGAAGGCTGTGAATTGTATTAATTAAGTCACGATCAAGGAGAAGTATAACATCCTGGAGTTTGCTGTGTTGTGAGCATACTGTGATTCCTGTCTGGACTTCTGGAGTGTCACAGAAAGCCAGAGATTGCATGACTGTTGCTTTCATCTCATCTAGGTGTTGATGTGTCTTTGATTACACCGCTCATACATATACTTATTCTTTGGTATCTTGAATCTTCTATGAGAGCTGGATGCAGAATCCTTGACCTGTTTGCGACGGCGATGATGGTGAATCCATATGCTATATCTGTTGCTGCGGTGATCACGCTTCTGCCTGACGATGCTATAATCTTCTCACTGTGGCTGGTGTCTATTGTTATCTTATATGCTGTTTAAACTCTATCACTCTGCACAGTTCACAACAGTTAACTACTTAGAACAAACTCAACGCATCTCGAATAACAGAACGCAGTTCAATTTTCACTCTATATTGACTCCGAGCATTAGACAATTCACATCATCAATTTCACAACATGTCTGTCACTCTTCACCATGCTTAGAGTCTAACTAACAATGTAGAGGCTCAATATATGACCATTCTACGGGAACGAAAGAACTAGGTCCAGCTCCGACCATAGTTCCCAACTGATTTGACGGTGACGTTTTGTCCTTTCGCAAAACGTCCCGAGTGAATTTTACGCCATAGTGACCAACGCTCGTAGCGGGTCACTTTGCATGGTCTCCTTGTATAGACCGCACTTTTCAGTGAATCCTGCCATGGCCGATAATACTATAAACCTGACCATGGCATATATCGGTGGGGCCAGTGAAAAAAAAGTGGGCGTAGACATATCATCTTAAAACCATTGTATTTACCCAACTGTTAACTCAAATATCTAATAATGAATTTTATTGTATACAATATGAACCATTGCAGATATCCATATTTTGCTTTTAGATACGAAAGCCTGTGTAACTCTAGTTAAGTCCACACTCTAGCATAATATTGGTTTGGTAGCGTCGATGGTAGCCAAAATGACTTGACCAAAACTCAACCTTTATCTGCATAATTTACGATCAATTGTAAGCTCACTCATTTCGGGTCTCTTAGTTGATTTACATCTTACAAAAATGCAATATGGTCATAATAGGCATAATATGTCTCTAATATTTTCAGTATATTCATCCATACACATTGCAGTAATCTGTGGAAAGAAGACACCCAAATACCCATCACAAAAGAAAAAAAAATGTATATATAAATCGGACACGCTGTACCCGTCGCACCAAACCTTGACGACGTGTAGCCTCAGCCTCCTTTACGATTCAGAGGGCTGAGGTCTAACTGCCATGAGATCCAATGCCTCTCAGACATCGTCATGCAGTTCCTCATTCATGTTCAAGCATGAGCATCTTGTCCATCCACAAGCCACTACGCCTTGGGTCAAGGTAAGCGTGGTTCCTGGAAATATCTCGCTAGTGGAGAAAGGAATGTTTCGTGTGGAATGGCTTACCTCGCTTCAGAGGTCACAAATTGTAAGAATAGTATGGATGTTTTTGCTCTGGCCATGCGGGAGTGCAGAGGAATGAGTAGGCTGATAGACTGGCAGGGAATGCACCTTTTAGTGGTCGATTACTTATGGACAAGGGAGAGGTGGTCGTGCTCCTGTGGGACCTGGTGGAGAAGGCGGAGGAACAGATTGAGAACCCGTACGTGGAAAGGATGAGATTGAGGGGAAATGACAGGGGTTGTGGAAGAATCTAAAAAAAAAAAACTGAGAAGAAAGACCAGGAGAACTTTCTATCAGATAGCGGTGGGAACGATTAGTAGTATAACTCTTCGCTGGCTGTTGAACGAGGAAACAAAGCGCATATGGGAATGACCTTAGTGCAGTGATGTCGGTTCTCAGCTTAACTAAGCTCAACGGGCGCTTCATTTTAATTCATATACTGATCAAGGAGATGGACACGTGAATTAATTCTTGCGCTTGTTCAATATAATTAGCGGTTTTTAAAAATTTATAATCTCGTGTATCATTTCAGTTTCCTGTTTTCCTCATGTGATGTGAATGTGTGTGTGTGTGTGTGCGTGTGTGTGTGTGTGTGTGTGTGTGTGTGTGTGTGTGTGTGCGTGTGTGTGTGTGTGTGTGTGTGTGTGTGTTTGGGTGCAAGAGTGTCACAAATTAACTTTTTGAATGCATAATAATTTGTGAGTCTGGGCAAAATTGTTCTTCAGGGGCCGACAACTGTCCCCAGAATGTATTAGTGTCATGTTATGACTGATCTGGAGCAAACACAGCGCGGGCTGGCGTCGGAGACCTTACTTCTGAGGATATCCAGCATCACACGCGAAAATTAACACGTTCTGGGAAAGACTCCTTGGACAGAAGTTCAGTCAACATTGTTCAGTGATGTCGTATTGCTACTGAGGATACCCAGCATCACACGCGAAAATTAACACGTTATGGGAAAGACTCCTTGGACAGAGAAGTTCAGTCAACATTGTTCAGTGATGTTGTATTGCTACTGAGTTGAAGCTGCTCTAATATAACGGTTAGTGCTCTTGCTAATACAGTGGTCCAGGGTCAGTCACAGAATGGCAAGTTCCGATTTTCCCTCCAGTACAGCACTAAGTCATAGAAGAGAAGTCATCATCTCCACCTCATTATGGCCTGACTCTAACGAATTTAAACTTAAATTTCTGATGGTGTGATATCCCGATCCAACCTATTAAAACAAACACCTTTCTTAGGTGCATAAACCTGACGACACGTGACATCCGCTGGACCAAATAGTGACGCAGCTCTGAGTTGGCAACTACCTGTGATTGGCAGTCTAAATAAGGGCATACTAAATTGCTTCTGGGGCCGGATTTCACATGTCAGATCCCACCAGCAGTAACTGCCATGACAATAATTTTACCTTTATGTCACGAGTTAGTGGATTTCCACATCACCACCACCACCACCGTCACCACTACCACCACTATCACCACCACCACAACCACTACCACCACCATCACCACTACCATACCACCACCACCACCACCACTGCCACTACCACCACCACCCCACCCCACCCCATCCATCCCACCTCACCCCACCCCGAACAGCTTGACACTAGGTTCGATCCCGCCTCATACTCATGGATGACAGATCATTGTCAGCGAATTGTCAGGAAAGAAAAGGTGACGAGGTCGGACTGGCCATCTGGCATCCTATATAACCTAGAACATGTGAAGACCTAATACTGGACCCCCCCCCCCCCCCCCGCGCGGCAGTATATGCTATGGGACTACCTTCATCTCCCATGTTAATCTCATATACACTCTACTGAAAGTATTGAAAGTAATACATGTTATGATATGAAACCATTTAAATGAAACCACTTGGACACATATTATCTACACCAACAACCAGGGTATAGCAGACTAATTTGGCAAGTTTCCAGTCAAAGATAGTCCCATGGCAGATCGGTGCTGTAGGGGTGTGAAGTATTACACCTTCGAACATTCTAGGTCAAGGCATAATAGGTGAGGTGGCCAGTTCCTTTCATTGTCGCCTTTCGATTCCAGACAATTCTAATAAGATACTCAATACTGTGGACTTCTGGTCAAATATGGCGGATAGGCTGTTGGTCAGTCAAGGCAAATGTGGTGTTTTTGCTTCTGGCAACGGTTTGCTTACGCATTTTCCTCATGATGGACTTGTAGAAGGTCCACCTATTCCAAATGAAGAAGTCGCTGACACTGTAAAATATATGAAGAAAGGAAAAACAGCTGGGCCAGATGAAATCACAATTGATAAATTAGAAATATTGCGAGAATTTGGAGTAGATATATTAACCTAAATGTTGAATAATATTTACAGCAGTGGATATTTACTGAGCGATATGCTGAAATCTGTATTTATAGCTATCCCAAAAAGACCAGGAGCAATTGAATGCGAAGATTTTCGTACAATTAACCTCATAAACTTTGTCGCTAAGCTTCTACTCAGAATTATAAAGAGAAGAACAAGAAAGAAAATAACAATGGAAATTAGTGAAGAACAGTATGGATTTGTGGAAGGAATGGGCACAACAATGCAATATACACATTACGGACAATAATGGAAAGGTCAATAGAGACACAGAAAGACATATATTTGTGCTTCATATATTATACTAATGCATTTGATAAAGTAAAACACGATGAACTGATTACAATGTTGGAAGATGGCAACTTTTATGGAGAATATTCAAGAATAATAAATATTAACTGTAACGAAGTAGCAACAATTAAAATGGGAAATGAAGAGGGCAGTTACGAACAGATAAAGCAAGGAGTACGACCTGTCACCAGATCTCTTCTCCCTATATAGCGAAGTAATAATGAGAGAGATCAAAGAGACGCCAGGAATACTAGTATGCAGATGACACAGTATTGGTGGCGGATAATTCAACAGACCTACAACAATTGTTGGACATTGTAGTAATAGATAGTGCAAAGAAAGGACTCTCCTTGAATATCAATAAAACAGTAACAATGGTAATATCAAAGAAAGTGATGAGACCAAAATGTGACATAGAAATAGAAGGGAAAATTCTTAACCAAGTGGATCATGTTAAAAACCTAGAGGAATTTATAACATAAGATGGAAGATGTACAACAGAAAGTATGAGCAGAATAGGGCAAGCAAAAGCTGCATTTCAGAAAATGAAGAGTATCTCATGCAATAAGACATTATCACTGAATATAAGAGAGAGCTGAAATGCTAAATGGAACCAGTTTTGCTATATGGCAGTGAATCTTGGAATGTAAATGAACAAATTTAGAAGAAATTAGAAGCAATAAAGATGTGATTCCTGAGACGAATGTTGCGAATTCATCGGACTGCCAGAGTAACTAACAATGATTGCCTGAAACAGGCTAATAAAACTAGGAAATTATATACATCAATAAGAAAGAGACAAACAGCTTTCTTCGGTCATGTTATAAGAAGTGAGGTATTAGAGAACATCATGGCAACTGGGAAGATCGAGGGGAAGAGAGGCAGAGGCAGACCAAAAGAAATGATGCTGGATGGATTGAGACGGTGACATGTAGGAATAATATCAGCAGATTTCATCCAGAACACCAAAGACCGAGATCTGTGGAGAGCCATGAACGCCTACGCCAGGCGGCAGGGCACTTGATGATGATGATGGACTGGTTGTACATGGTTACGTCGCCAAGATATTGAGTTAAGTGCATTGGGCGACATTGTGTGCTCTGGATTTCGAAGGAATGCTTTTACATGTCTGCTGTTGTTTGTATTGTGAACTGCATCTTCAGAAAAACAATTACTGACTGCCGGTTGCTGAACTAGCTAATTTGCATTATGCAGTAATGTGTGTGAAACTGCTGCTTGTCTATTGACTGCCGCTTCGATCGGCGAAGAACGGTAACTTTCGTGAGGGACTGGTGTATTGGCATTCTGACAGCTGCCTTTGGCGTGAATGCCTGTGAGTGCTGTTTGTTTGTCCGGTCTGCTGTCTGTTCCACTTTTCACATGGAGAAGTGAGGAGCATTGTATATAATATTTACTGGCACAGGAACGAAGCATTATTGGGTGACCCTTTGCCGTGAAGTTGGAATCGTGATTAACTAACTGAAAACTGTTTTGAAGGGGGCTGCGTGGTCTCGAGGTATGGTGTCCGCATAGAGTGCTGGAGGTCCCGGGTTAAGTCCCCGGTGAGGACCGGGTTTTTTTCACGTGGACTTCTAGTAATACAATTTATCCTGGTCTCTGGGTAGTAAGATCGGACTCTCGTGTGTATTGTTGCGCACGTAAAAAATCCCTTGGCAGTTGGAAATGGAAAAATAGTTGCCTAACGGCGCTGCCAGGGCAAAATTTCTAGTTAAAAATCTACCCTAAATATTTCAGGATCCTCGCCGGTGCTACGGAGTTCGTGCACTGAGCTGAGTGCCTCCAAACTCAGGTTTGAGTTAGGAGGAGAACGGAGCACATATGGGTTACACCCGTGTGCCGTGATGTTGATCCATCGACTAAACTAAACTAGTTTCTGTATGTTTTGAGCCCATTAGTGGTGGATTGATCCCAGAGCCACACCCGTCGAAGAAATAATCCTGCATCTGCTAGGAATTTAGCCTTCCTTGGCAGGCCAGAGAACTAAACGCCAGGCCACTGTGGTTTCAGCAAACGCATGAGATGGTTTCATAAAACATCAACCAGAGCAGAAGGGGTTTTTAAAAAAAAGGATGGCATTAATGGAGTAACCAGTATCCGCGTGGTAAGGCAAACATGTGTATTATATAAAATAGGTCACTCCCTCTTCAACCTTCCTGGGTTTGTAATTAGGATATGCAGTTTCTATTTGAGGCTCTGAAAATTAAAAAGTTGTGGGAATATACAGCAACAGAGTTCCTGAACTTTAGTATACCATGAGTCACTTGAAGTAGCTGACACGTCGTTCCTAGTTGACAGAACTCAACTTGAAGTAGCTGACACGTCGTCACTAGTTGACAGAACTCAACTTGGAGTGGCTGACACGTCGTCCCTAGTTGACAGAACTCAACTTGGAGTGGCTGACACGTCGTCCCTAGTTGACAGAACTCAACTTGGAGTTGCTGACACGTCGTCCCTAGTTGACAGAACTCAACTTGAAGTAGCTGACACGTCGTCCCTAGTTGACAGAACTCAACTTGAAGTAGCTGACACGTCGTCCCTAGTTGACAGAACTCAACTTGAAGTAGCTGACACGTCGTCCCTAGTTGACAGAACTCAACTTGAAGTAGCTGACACGTCGTCCCTAGTTGACAGAACTCAACTTGGAGTGGCTGACACGTCGTCCCTAGTTGACAGAACTCAACTTGGAGTGGCTGACACGTCGTCCCTAGTTGACAGAACTCAACTTGAAGTAGCTGACACGTCGTCCCTAGTTGACAGAACTCAACTTGAAGTAGCTGACACGTCGTCCCTAGTTGACAGAACTCAACTTGGAGTGGCTGACACGTCGTCCCTAGTTGACAGAACTCAACTTGAAGTAGCTGACACGTCGTCCCTAGTTGACAGAACTCAACTTGGAGTGGCTGACACGTCGTCCCTAGTTGACAGAACTCAACTTGGAGTGGCTGACACGTCGTCCCTAGTTGACATAACTCAACTTGGAGTAGCTGACACGTCGTCCCTAGTTGACAGAAGTCAACTTGAAGTGGCTGACACGTCGTCCCTAGTTGACAGAAGTCAACTTGAAGTGGCTGACACGTCGTCCCTAGTTGACAGAACTCAACTTGGAGTGGCTGACACGTCGTCCCTAGTTGACAGAACTCAACTTGGAGTGGCTCCAGTTGCCAGGAGCTCAGACTTGGTCACATACGTTATTCAAGTATTTCTTGGAAGTAGATAAGTAGATACTACGCCTGCCTCGCGCTCCGAAGGCTGTGGGTTCGATTCGGTCTACGTCTTTAGGTTCACGAGTGCAATTTTTTCAGAGACCCCTGGGGGTTGTCGCTGGAACTATGGAGTTCGTGCTTTACGCGACGCTTTCGGCATGCATCCCTGTGGCAAGAGACCGAGCCATATAGGATAAAACCTGGTGCAATGAAGTGGATACTCTTCTTTTTTACACCATTGTTTACTAAACCTCTTTTAGTAAGTAATCTGTGTATTGACAAGTGGCAGAATGTGCGTGTTGTAAGTCGTGAGAGCATCGCATTTGTGTCATGTCTTCATTAACCAATCATCTTGTGGTATCGCACTTGTGTAATGTCTTCATTAACCAATCATCTTGTAGTATCGTACTTGTGTCATGTCTTCATTAACCAATCATCATTGCGAATTTACTCCCAAACATGAGCTTGTGACAAGGATTGTTTGACTTGCACAATGAGTGTTGAAGGATGTGCTGGTCGCAACACTGGACGCGAAGCGTACAGCAGAATGGCAACGCTCCAATACACAATATCAAGTGATGGATTGGAATAAGTCTGGTGTAATACACCGTGACGACACAAGACACAAGTTGTTAGAGGCACACTTACTAGCGACCTTCAGCGCGGCATGGGACATAATTAACAAAGAAGTAATGGTTCTGTCTTTCCCATAGAGGCATATTGGGTATTGTCACACGTTTTCTTGATGATAATATCACGAAGTTCTTACGATGATATGCTCATGATATTATTGTGTGATGGTCGTTGTCTAGGTAACGATACTCATGGTGTGTCAATGGAGATATCTGTCTTGCAATGTAACTCACCCCCGCAGTGCATATTCACCAGTCATGAAACAAGATTCAGTTGGCGCACATAATCCTTTATTACAGAAATAACATAGACTCACGGAACATATGTATACATCCAGAAATAATGTAATCCATAGAATATAAATATCCTCCTCACAATTTAACCCACACACATCACTGGCTTCTCAAGCCTGCTTCATATCACATCCACAAGACAGGTAATCCAGCTACTATCCACGGCTGGATCTCCTACAATACAACCCACACATTGGGTTGGAGCCACTGCTCAACTATGCCACCCACTCTGGGTTTAGCCTGTCTTCACAACTCCGAGAACAACACAACACGGAGATCTCTCTTAAACGACCTGACCCGCAGTCGGTCTCTTCTCTCACTGACCTTCCAGTCTCCTCACTTCACACAACACACAACTGTCTTTCGACCCATCCCCCCTGGGGCCTTCCACTCATATCCGCCCCATTATTTCTGAGGGTTGATTGTTTTCCTCGTAGCCAGGTCACTCACCTTACTGTCTCCCACTTTCATCTCCATTCTTCCTCATGCCCGGTCACTCACCTCAATGTCAATGACCCAGGCTTATGTCATCACCCCCCTCTTAAAAGAAAACTTCGTTTTCAAATATTGGGAGACTAAAACTTACTAAACATGTGACCCAGACATATAGCCTGGGTAGCCCTAAGTATGGCTGCCACCTACTCTAGCTACCACACTACATAATACATCAAATGCTCATATTACACTCCTATATTCATCACACATAAATACAACCATCTTCTATCTTGTGTATCAATGCATGAACTAATACATCACATAATAATAATAATACATCATAGAAAAGCATTATACTTATGTACCCACAGGTCTCTTACTACTTCACGACCACACAATACTATTTGTGTACCGACCCTATATCAGGTGGTTCTGTTCTTGCATTAACCCACCTCTGATTCCTGTCGATGCTGTGTCTACCTTTCATGTACCCATGACTCATGGTACCTCTACAATTACAACATCTGTTTGCTATCCCTAGCCCTGGGTCAGTAATGTCGCGAAAACTCTTTTGACCTGACTCAACTTTCCTATCTGCATATTGCACCGTTACACTTGAGTCTCTGTTTAGTCTGAACTCTTTATTCAATCTTGGCCCATATATCTGGCACCTTGCTTTCTGCTGCATACGCCTTATGCCTATGTGCCCTGCACATGCACTATCCTGAGCTGTTCTAGTATATCGGTCTCTATGTGCTAAAGGTACTGCTCCTTGCCCACGTGCAGTTCTGCTATCTGAAAACCTGCGAGTGAGAACATTGTTCTTCCTCTCGAAGCACCATCTACCTTTCTTTGACTGCCTATGTTCTACTCTCCTACACCCTTGGGAACATTTGTTCAGAGTAGTATCTTGTCTCTGGGATTCACTAGCACTATATATTGGGATCCATTCTCATCTGCTCAGCTGTACTATCCTTGTCCTGAGTTCCTGTGTCTACTTCAAGTGCCTCTTCTACCTCAGCTATACTCTCTAATTTAGGTTCTCTTGTGGTAACTACCTCATTACTGCTTACACTATATTTTCGGTCCCAATAAACTACTTCCTCTTCTGTACAATCTTTAACTCCTATAACATTTCCTATGATCAAATCAGCCACTGGTGAGTCCAGAACACACGCTGTCACTCTTCCAGTGATATATGGTGTTTTTACTGTTATTATGGCTACTGGGTAGAACTCTACTGTGCCGTTGAATGTTATGCATCTAATCTTTTTCCCTGTATAATCCGAGGGATCTATTAAACTTCTCCTCACTCCGATAGACGTACATCCGGAATCCCTAATTGTTAACGCTGGTCTATCATTGACAAATCCCTGATGCAGCTTCAGACTTCCTCCTTCATGCACTGCTGATCCTGCTTTTACTGTATGACCACATATTAGGACTGGCTGACTGTCTTTTTCAAAAAGAGGTTTGCACCCACTACAATCTTCATTGTTCAGCGTCTCAATTACTTGCGCTGCATTTGAGTGCTCTGTTTCTCTCATCCTACATTGATGGCTGATATGCCCCTTCTTTCCACATTTGAAACAAGTAATCTCCCTTTTAGTGTTGTTCGTTGGTCCATCTGATGGTTGTGCATCACACTCTGCTGCCTTGTGTCTCCAGCTCCCACAATTCCAACATCCGGCATAATTTGGACGTCTCTGGAAGTTCCCTCTTCTATATGGGTACCGTCCTACTCTACCAACATTGTTTCCTCGGAAACCATTATCTTGAAGTTCTTGCTGCTCACCTTTCTGTGCTGAATCCACACTTTTCGCCCTTGGTCTGATGACTGGATTCTGGTCCTGTTTAGTGTACGCTGCACAGACTATTTCCTCACTCATTAGTTTCCCAATAGATACGTTAGGATGTGCAGTCATGTAGTTTTGCCCTAACTGAGACATTGTGTCTATGTCCTTTGGCTTCCGTTCCTCAAAGAACGCCACTAAATTAGAATTGCATGCAGATACTACCTTGTCTCTTAACATTAAATCTACTAATTTATTAAAATCTTTCCCTACTTCTGCGAGCTCCATACATTTGTTAAATGTATTCTTTACTGTGTTAACAAAGTCTGTGAAATCTTGATTTGTCTCTGGCACTAACTGTCTAAACTTTGTCCTATATCCATGCTCAGTGAGTTGGAACTTAGTCAGCAAACGTTGACGTAAGATAGTGTAGTTGTTCCTTTCTTCTACAGGTAAATTGAACATGGTGTCTAGTGCCTTGCCCGTAAGAAATTCGCCAAGTCGCATCGCATACTCTGCCTCTGGAATGCCTAATGTTTTTACAGACGATTCGAATCTCCCAAGATAGGATTCAAGGCAATCCCGGTCCGTAAAATATGGCAGTTTTAATCTCTGTGACGACTGCGACGGTTTTCTACTTTCCTCACTTTGACCCTTCGATGCAAATTCTAACTTTTTAATAGCAATTTCCGCTTCCATCTTAATCTTCTCTTTCTCAATTTCCATTCTCATGTGTGTCTCTCTCTCTTCCTGTAGACGCTTGGCTTCCATTTCAGCCTGTCTTTGTTCTCTCTCAGCTAACTTTTCTTCCTGTAGACGCTTGTTTCCATTTCAGCTAACTTTACTTCCTGTAGGACGTTTGCCTCGCGTCTCAGCTTGTCTCTGGTCTCTTTCAATCTGTTGTTGTTCTTTTGCTTCGGCATACTCTTGTAACTCTTTACCCTTCAGGCCTATTCTTTCACCTGCTTCAATATAATCCATTAAAGTAGGCATCTTGTACTTGTGGACACGTTGCTGTGAATCAGCCAACTATAAATGTACAGACTCTGCTGTTAGTCTTTGTGTCACTTCCCTAAGTACACCCGCACTCCCTGTGTACGTAAATCCGTAGTGCTACAATATCACTCTGTACTCACCCAGTCACTCTATAAGCACTAGGTAGTGAGGGGGGAAGTATCACCTATACTCCCTCGTATCTATATATCTATGACCACAAGTTCATAAAGTCCCTGGAAATATTGTTAAACATACATATAAATACATATACAAACAAATGGATGATAACACTAAGTGATGACTATCCAACGCTAGACTTCACAAGCTGAGTACACGGAGACGATGATGACACAGAAATAAACCACAGTAACAACCACAAGCTTGTGTAGGGACATCCACAGTGCGCGTAATATATAAATTAAACTGACAAAGACCACTAGACAGCAGAAATGACGAAAGATCACAATAAAACATATATCCGAACACAACAAATATCATATGTAAATATAACGAAAAGAAAGAGAGAAAGAAAAGGAATATATACTGAAAATATACACAGATCTTACGTTAGACCCAAAAGGCACGGTATATAATCTAGGACCACCCTGCTTCACTGCAGAATCAAACAAACCGACCTTACGATTTACTTCCCAGAAAACACATGGTGCACAGTAAGAAAATAAATTTTCGCCCCGCCTCCCGGCCTTCGAGAAGCAACACAAAAATCCCTACTCTTGACAAACACTGGACCACATACAAATAATTGCGTAACACCCGACAACAATAAATATGACGATGGAAGCAAAACAATAAAAAATAATAATGTGTAACTGGTTGGCCGACAAATATGGGCCTATTAATCCGTCGCCAAAAGTTCTTTTTATTCAGTCACCAAAGTTTTTGTTCGTTTTAATAGTTATTCGCAATCCGCTGGAAATGTCTACGACACTAGATTTCAAACCGACTTCTTGATTTTGTTGAGTGGTTATTGAATTCACGTGGTGATCACAAGTTCCAACTGTCGACAAAAGTTGAAGATGATAGTGATATCCAAACTGTTCTGTCTCGACACAGTCCGTAACGTTATTGTACTTTCTCTGTACGTGGTGGTACCACAGTAATAATCCAAAGTGTTCTCTCGATATGTTGTTACTTTCGTTGCGGAGATGGCGCTTCGCTGTATCATTAATGTTATGGATTTCCGTTACCCGACAAGATTCACCAAAAAGAAAAAGAGAATGGCAGAAAATGTTCAGCGCTTTAAATTTGGGTATATAAATCCTTATTGGCAAAGAAGTACAACCATGGTTGCGATGACGATAAGTTAAAACTGTTTGCTCATAACAGAATAATGATGACAACGGCTTGAACAAAGACGAAACATCAAGTCTGGCTTTCTTTCAAAACAACCTTGTTTATCCCGATCTCCTGTGGAAATTCCCAGTAACTTTCCACTGTCCCTAACCTTGACCTTGCCGGACACCTCAAGTCAGTACCTCATTCTTCTTTGTCACAATAATCCACACTGACTGTCTGTAAAATGACCGGACACTTTTCCGTCATTCAAAAAAACACTTTCCACTCAACCTCTCAGCCCCGACACGGCTGCTCTTTTGACTCCGTGGAAGTTTTCTCAGTAACTGCTTACTGTTAAACAGCCTAGCCTTCCAAGGTCAACCTAATTTCTCTTTATCACTCTCAGTGAAAAATTCCTCCGTAAAACAGTTTTCACACAAACTTGACAGCCCCACCCGGCTGCGGTAGGGGTACCGTTACTATCCCCTTCAGTCAACTGTCCGTCAAATCAGCGACTGCCAATTTTTCTCTGTTTTCCAAACATGTACTTCCCCAGTACCTGGACGCTGGTGTACCCACCCGTCCTATTTACTGCGTCGAAAAATCTTGACCAGTCAACTTGCAACAACACAGTGCGCTTGCCTCCAGCACACACACACCTGTCAATTATCTTTGGTTCCCAATCCTGTCATTATCACCGACAGCGACGTCTACACACACACACACGCTGCCCTCGCCACTCTGGATTCAACACTCGGTCTTTCATTCGCCGCGTCTGCTAGTTTCAGCACTCCTGCCTGGTATCAAATTTACCTGTCACCGTAATGGACTCTCCCGGTTAGTCTGTATGGCGTGTCTTTATCACCCCCTCTCGCTTCAGCGATATGGTTGGTTCCAATTCACCTGTAGTGGATTTGACGTGAACTGTCTGTATCAGTTCCCGCACGGAGAAAAACTCAGTGTTTATACGGTGGACACACTCCGCTGTCCACCCTCTCTCCGCGAAGAGCCCACAAACATCTCAGAATGACAACACTGTCTATAATGTTCTTAATCGGACGTAGCCCTCAGATGTCACACGTCGTTCTTGATGATAATATCACGAAGTTCTTACGATGATATGCTCATGATATTATTGTGTGATGGTCGTTGTCTAGGTAACGATACTCATGGTGTGTCAATGGAGATATCTGTCTTGCAATGTAACTCACCCCCGCAGTGCATATTCACCAGTCATGAAACAAGATTCAGTTGGCGCACATAATCCTTTATTACAGAAATAACATAGACTCACGGAACATATGTATACATCCAGAAATAATGTAATCCATAGAATATAAATATCCTCCTCACAATTTAACCCACGCACATCACTGGCTTCTCAAGCCTGCTTCATATCACATCCACAAGACAGGTAATCCAGCTACTATCCACGGCTGGATCTCCTACAATACAACCCACACATTGGGTTGGAGCCACTGCTCAACTATGCCACCCACTCTGGGTTTAGCCTGTCTTCACAACTCCGAGAACAACACAACACGGAGATCTCTCTTAACGACCTGACCCGCAGTCGGTCTCTTCTCTCACTGACTTTCAGTCTCCTCACTTCACACAACACACAACTGTCTTTCGACCCATCCCCCTGGGGCCTTCCACTCATATCCGCCCCATTATTTCTGAGGGTTGATTGTTTTCCTCGTAGCCAGGTCACTCACCTTACTGTCTCCCACTTTCATCTCCATTCTTCCTCATGCCCGGTCACTCACCTCAATGTCAATGACCCAGGCTTATGTCAGGTGTATTGTGCCAGCCCCATATCTTTTATATAACCGTGGGCATTGGAGCCGTGATGTGGTGAGTATCACGCCGGTCGCCTTCACTTCCAAGGACACTTCCAGGTGCCCATCTTAGACTGGATTGTCCTGGAAGCTGGGCCGATTAAACTAGCGCCTCCTTGGGCATTCGAACACATGGCCACCGGGTGGGCAAGCAGGAATGCCAGCCACTATACAGCTGCGGCTCCCTGGTCAATAATCAGACCACTAGAAATGTGTCATTATAGTGGGCGTGGAGTGGCCTGTACACACAGAACGAGCATGTGGGGCAGATCGGGTAGCCATCATGGCGTGCAGTTGGGCAAACTATGCAACCCGAGGATGGTAGTATCCCGCCTCTTCCTGGGTCATGCACCTGATAACTTGACTTCTCCGGTAAAGGTGAAAAATAGGAGCACGTGCGTCAAGTCTGAGCAGTGTAACAATTCATTTCTCAATTGGGGACGAAAAAGAGTGCGAGATTGGCTGCTGCCCAGGCTACATTTCGAAATGCAAAAACCTACACACAACAAAATGTGTATAGCATAAATGGTTCGGATATACAGACATAATCTGTACTAAAGAGTTCGTGCACTGTACTGGGACCTCCTTGTTGAAATATGATAGAAGCCTGGATCACTTGTGGAGTTATATAAGTGCGAGATTAAAAGGAACCAGTCAACTATATTGAAGGTGCCACTGACAATATTAATCTTAATATTTGGCGTGGTCCCAGCAACGATTGGTCGGATACTGCATGTCCATTATGCCTAGATGAGCTGTCGTTGTAGGATGTATGTTTATTATTACGGTAATAAATATATAACTGCGCAATAGAGAGCAACAAGCGGCAAATAAGAGAGAGAGAGAGAGAGAGAGAGAGAGAGAGAGAGAGAGAGAGAGAGAGAGAGAGAGAGAGAGAGAGAGAGAGAGAAGAGAGAGAGAGAGAGAGAGAGAGAGAGAGAGAGAGAAGGGACGGACAGAGAGATAGATAGACAGAATAACGGAGAAAGACATGAGCGTTTATGCCTCTCAGCTATCAGAACATGTTTAAATAATATAACACTACAATTTCAGGACGGACGCCATGCTACTTACGTGATCTTGATCTACCCACATCTCACCCATCCTGCGTTATTGTATGTTACAGTTTGTGTGCAAGATCCTGTAACTTGAGTGTTGAAGATATAGAGCGACAGACAGACAGACAGACAGACAGACAGACAGACAGACAGACAGACAGACAGACAGACAGACAGACAGACAGACAGACAGACAGACAGACAGACAGACAGACAGACAGACAGACAGACAGACAGACAGACAGACAGACAGACAGACAGACAGACAGACAGACAGACAGACAGACAGACAGACAGACAGACAGACAGACAGACAGACAGACAGACAGACAGACAGACAGACAGACAGACAGACAGACAGACAGACAGACAGACAGACAGACAGACATTTACATAAACTCTCACAGTTAAGGATCAACTAATTAACACACAAATACGCACACCCTCATATACACGTATACTCACTCACAATCACAAACTCGCTAACAAAAGTTTATTTAAACATACGCACTCTATCTTTCTTTTTGCATCTCTCTCCTCTCTCTCTGTCTCTCTCTCTCTCTCTCTCTCTCTCTCGCTCTCTCTCGCACATATATCCTCATTCCTACAGCAAGGCACAAACACTCCTACCCTTACACACATAATCGACACATATATACTACCACACATAATCAAATACACAAATACTCATACAGTCATACATCTATACAATCACACACCCACACACACACTTCCTTACATACACATATATATATATATACCAACTCACAATGTCAAACACTAAATCATTCACTCATTCATGAGAGAGGAGGACACACACACACACACACACACACACACACACACACACACACACACACACAGATAGAGAGAGATGGGGAGAGGGAGAGAGAGTGAGACAAATAGGTTATCAGGACAGATAGTCAATTATGTATCGAGATGTACAGCAAACACTTTTTCGTGAGCATGGAAAGAAAGGAAACTAAATGAACTAATACGTGCCTGCTTCAATGCTGCATGACAGAATCACACACAACATATAGGAAGCCAAATGATGTCTCTTAAATGTCGGCAGAACTGTGTCTACCACCCGTTATTTCCTGGGTGTTATATTCAATGTCTTCCTGTTTAGCATTTCAATGAATGTTAAAGAGCAGGACTTTGTAATTCAAATTGCATCCCAGTCCAGGATCGTCCACTTTTAATATCACTATTTTTCAATAGATCGTTTGCCTATCTGGTGATTGTAGAGATGGCTTAATTCCGCTCTTTACAGTTCTGTCTGATGTTCTGGGTGTTTCATGCATGGGATCATAATTCAACCCATATTTCAGTATGTATCGTTATTGCACAGTGATCTGCGTTGGAAATTGTGCGCATTGTGAAGGAAGGTAATGCGATTATAGAAGTGTTAAACTGTTTACAAAAAGTTGTGGAAGAGTCTGTACTAGTGAAGTGTATTGTTTTTAGTGAGCGATTGACGCAGGTGCATTTAAATATCGTTATGTGTATGCGTTTGTTTTTCTTAAAAAATTGTATGGGTGCTGGCAGTTTAGAAAGCAATGCAAACTACTGAATATAAACTAGCCTACAAATCACGAACAGCCAAAAATTCTGGGCTTGGCTGCTACGTTCTGTAAAGGATATGCAACTAACAACATTAAGAACCCAAACGACTCGATGAGTGCAACTCAAAAGTAAACACACTTTGTTACATAAAACGTCGATTAACAATTGCGTGGCGTTGAAAGAGTCATTTCGCTATGCAGACAATAGTTAATGGACCTATGATGTATATCATGGTTAATGACTGTAACTGCTCTAGAAATGCCGACAATCCACTTTAAGAATTGGATTTAAGTGTATAGGGAATCACCATGACATTCTGTGCCAGCTTTCTCTTGTGAACTTTCTCTCCATATTCAGGGGAGGTCAAATGGAAGAGGGAATAAACGTGGCCAAACGACAAGAAGTCACGTTCATTCAACATTTTCAAAATGGGTTAGCCACAAAACAGTCTACTCCATAGAGCATCCGATCTAAATATCTCCTGGGAGGATTTCTCGAGTGGATCGTTGAAATCAGAAGGAAATCTCACTATTCAGGCAAGCCGACCATAGATTTGTCTGTTTGATGCCACCAAATGACTTTCACAGTTCATGCCATACCTCACTAACTGGATCTTTCTCTCTCTCTCTCTCTCTCTCTCTCTCTCTCTCTCTCTCTCACACTACACACACACACACACACACACATACACCACGCAACTGAAATAAAGCGATCCATTTGGCAGAATCACAGTCTTCGTGCTATCCATGTACTTTGGGTACAACTCTCTTGGTGATAGCAGATTAACATAATTATATTGAAGTACTTGAAATATCAAGCAAATTAGTAGCCACTATTCATGGAATACGAGAAATTGCGCGGGCTAGACGGATACATTTAATTTAAACCGTAGCCAATGAAGGGATATTAAAACACAATGCTTTTGTTACTTCATGAAGATTTCAAATCTTAACCTTAGTATGACTGTATTCATACACTCCTTTATTTTTTTCGTTGGACCCTTGGTTCGTTGGATCATTCATTCATTCATTCATTCATTCATTCTGGGGGTGGGGGAGGGGTGATGGGTGGTCTCGAGGTATGGTGTCCGCCTCGAGTGCTGGAGGTCCCGGTTTCAAGCCCTGGTGAGACCGGGATGTTTTCACGTGGACTTCTAGTAACAAAATTTCCCCTGGTCTTTGGGTAGTGAGGTCGGACGCCCGTGTGTATTGTTGCGCACGTAAAAAATCCCTTGGCAGTTGGAAATCGAAAAAGAGTAGCCTAACGGCGCTGCCCCGGCAAAATATCGAGTTAAAAATCTACCCAAAGTATTTCAGGATCCTCGCCGGTGCTACGGAGTTCGTGCACTGAGCTGAGTTTCTCCAAACTCAGGTTTGAGTTACGAGGAGAACAGAGCACTTATGGATTACACCCGTGTGCTGTGATGTTGATCCATCGACTAATCTAAACTAAACTTAACTAATTCATTCATTCATTCATTCATTCATTCATTCATTCATTCATTCATTCAGCAATAATCGCCCCCTTTCTAAATGGGAAGACATGTACACTTCATATAGTCCATGCCGTACTGTATTCTCTTCATACATATCCATAGCAGTGGCAGATTGGCCATGTGCTGACCACATATACCATCACCATGTGCTGGCCACATATACCATCACCATGCACTGACCACATATAACATCACCATGTACTGACCACATATAACATCACCATGCTCTGACCACATATAACATCACCATGTACTGACCACATATAACATCACCATGCACTGACCACATATAACATCACCATGCACTGACCACATATAACATCACCATGCACTGACCACATATAACATCACCATGTACTGACCACATATAACATCACCATGCTCTGACCACATATAACATCACCATGTACTGACCACATATAACATCACCATGCACTGACCACATATAACATCACCATGCACTGACCACATATAACATCACCATGTACTGACCACATATAACATCACCATGCACTGACCACATATAACATCACCATGCACTGACCACATATAACATCACCATGTACTGACCACATATAACATCACCATGCACTGACCACATATAACATCACCATGCTCTGACCACATATAACATCACCATGCTCTGACCACATATAACATCACCATGCTCTGACCACATATAACATCACCATGCACTGACCACATATAACATCACCATGCTCTGACCACATATAACATCACCATGCACTGACACATATAAACATCACCATGCACTGACCACATATAACATCACCATGCACTGACCACATATAACATCACCATGTACTGACCACACTATAACATCACCATGCACTGACCACATATAACATCACCATGCACTGACCCACATATAACATCACCATGCTCGACCACACATATAACATCACCATGCTCTGACCACATATAACATCACCATGCACTGACCACATATAACATCACCATGCTCTGACCACATATAACATCACCATGCTCTGACCACATATAACATCACCATGCTCTGACCACAACAAATAACATCACCATGCTCTGACCACATATAACATCACCATTCTCTGACCACATATAACATCACCATGCTCTGACCACAACAAATAACATCACCATGCTCTGACCACATATAACATCACCATGCTCTGACCACAACAAATAACATCACCATGCTCTAACCACATATAACATCACAATGCTCTGACCACATATAACATCACCATGCTCTGACCACATATAACATCACCATGCTCTGACCACAACAAATAACATCACCATGCTCTGACCACCACATATAACGTCACCATACTCTGACCACCACATATAACATCACCATGCTCTGACCACAACAAATAACATCACCATGCTCTGACCACATATAACATCACCATGCTCTGACCACCACATATAACTTTACCTTGCTCTGACCACCACAAAATAACATCACCATGCTCTGACCACCACATATAACATCACCATGCTCTGACCACCACATATAACGTCACCATGCTCTGACCACTACATATAACGTCACCATGCTCTGACCAGCACAAATAACATCACCATGCTCTGACCACCACATATAACATCACCATGCTCTGACCACCACAAATAACATCACCATGCTCTGACCACCACATATAACATCACCATGCTCTGACCACATATAACATCACCATGCTCTGACCACCACATATAACATCACCATGCTCTGACCACCACATATAACATCACCATGCTCTGACCACTACATATAACATCACCATGGTCTGACCACCACAAATAACATCACCATGCTCTGACTACCACAAATAACATCACCATGGTCTGACCACCACAAATAACATCACCATGCTCTGACCACCACAAATAACATCACCATGCTCTGACTACCACAAATAACATCAGCATGCTCTGGCCACATATAACACCACCATGCTCTGACAACATATAATGGTAGTACACAATAGTTGGGTCTCTCACAGGGACGAACCAATCATACAATATGCCTTCTTTGCGACTCAGAGATCATCGGAATATCCGGACGCTGTGATGTCGGCTCCTGAGTCAACTCAACGCAGACAGTCAAACTGATAGCGACTTGGGAGTAGGGGGGGGGGGGAATCTTTGTCGCCTCCGATTTGAACCTGGACCCACTATACTAGCAAGCTAAAGCATTGTGCTATAACTTCCTGTTGAAACAATTAAGTACACATTTCCACGACATGAGACACATTGGCTATACGGTGCTAGCCGCCGAGTTCTGCAGACCCGCCCGCACTCGATGGCTGATGTCAGCATTAACACGCCAGCGACGTGTACTTCACAGAATACTTGCTGGTAGTCATTTTAGACTGGGTTGGCACGGGAGACCTGAACAGTGTTTAAAACATATTTGCGCCTCCATGTTAATTCAAAACAAAGACTTTCTTGCCGGCAATGCTAGCGTGCTAGGGACACAGCTCTCATAACTTTACATGGTAGCAGCAGCAGCAGCAGCAGCGGCGGCGGCCGCGTGGGGGCGGCGAGGGCTGCGCCGACTGCGGCGAGGGCGGCGGCGTCGACGGCAGCGGCAGCAGCAGCGGCGGTGGCAGCAGCAGGAGCAGGAGCAGTAGCATTAGCAGCAGCTTCAGCTGCAGCAGCAGTAGTAGTAGTAGCAGTCGTAGTCGTAGCCGTAGCCGTAGCCGTTGCCGTCCACGTCGCTGCCATTGTCGCCGTTGGCATCGCCGTCTACCGTGCCGCCGCGACCGCCGTCGCCGCTGCCGTTGCCGTTGCAGTATCAGTAGCAGCAGCAGTAGTAGTAGTAGTAGTAGTAGTAGTAGTAGTACCAGCAGCAGCAGCAGTAGTAGTAGTAGTAGTAGTAGTAGTAGTAGTAGTAGTAGTAAGTCGCTTAAAAGTCGACAGGGTCGACTTCATTGCACCGGGTTTTATCCCATATGGCTCGGTCTCTTTCCGCAGCACGAAAAGCGTCGCACAAAGCACGAACTCCGTAGCTTTTAGCGACGACCCACAGGAGTCTCCAAAACATTTAACTCGTAAACCGAAGGGTGCGACCCGGAATCGAACCCACAACCTTCGGAGCACGAGTCAAACGGCTTGACCACTTTGCCACAGAGACTCCCAGTAGTAGTAAGTAGTAGTAGCAGTAGTAGTAGTAGTAGTAGTAGTAGTAGTAGTAGTAGTAGTAGTAGTAGTAGTAGTAGTAGTAGTAGTAGTAGTAGTAGTAGTAGTAGTAGTAGTAGTAGTAGTAGTAGTAGTAGTAGTAGTAGTAGTAGTAGTAGTTGTAGTAGTAGTAGTAGTAGTAGTAGTAGTAGTAGTAGTAGTAGTAGTAGTAGTAGTAGTACAAATAAAAACAATAGTAGCTGTGGTAGTAATAGTGACATTAGTAGTATTGGTTGTATTAGCTATAGTAACAGTAGTTGTGGTGACAGTAGTAATAGTAACAGTAGTTGTGATGGCAGTTGTAATAGTAACTGTATTAATCGTGGTTGTAGTAACAGTAACATTAGTCGTTGTTTATTTACATCACATTATACCCAGACATTGTTATCTGGCATATGATTTGTCCTTTGTTTTCGTCTATCAATGCATGACAACTAATTGCTATTTGAGGCTAGCCGTATTCGTCTTCATTTATGCTAATTCAAATTTGTGCTGATCTGCTAAGAACACCAGAGAGATTGGTCTTGTGGCTAACGTATCTGGACTTCATTAAACACATGATCTTTCCTGGAGGATTTTTTCCGACAGATAATTGACCCCGAGAAAGAAAGCAGGACGTGGTCAGAAATATGAGAACCAAGAAGAGGACGGTGGTTCAGTCCACGGGGAATAGGATATCTGGCTGGAAGTAGCCAGAAATCAATGAACAATAATGAGAGTGGCAGCAAAAGGTTCAGTTTATTGTTCACTGTCTCTCTTCCCGTGTTATTTAATACAGCAACAATGGCTCTATAAATTGCAGAACTAAACGGAGTAAGTCACTCACTCCGTAAACATTTGTAGGTATGGATTTGCGCCGTGGACTGCCATTTGTATCGGAGAATTGAGACTGGAGGGAATGTAGCATAGTTTGTGCACTGGCTCTCTCGTAGCTGTCTTAGTTATCCTGGGTTCAAAACTCAATATTGATATGATGTTTGTCCCGAGTAATACAGTTCGAACCGGAATCGATGGCTTGTTGGAAAGCGATATTTTCCGGATATACCGATTCGATAATTCGAAATTAGTCACAGTGATTTTGAAGCAAATCGCTTTGCGCTGATTTCGATAGTTTTATTTTTTCGATCGCTAGCTTTGAACTCAAGCGTAGTACATACACACTATTTATAGTACTGATTGACTGGATTTTGCCTATAGATTAGCTTTCCCTATTAACAGCGTCCCTCGCCATCAGGCGAACCCACTCCGACTTCAGAGGTACTTGTAATTTACGTCCCAAGTCAAGGACAACAGGTCAACATTTTAGTCCAGCTGTCTGGTGTAGGGGCTGAACCGCTTAACTCGGTATCAGCACACAGGATGTTTAAGAACACGCGGTTTTACCCATTCGGCCATCCGGACCTGCATTTCGATAGTATGAGATGTTGACCGCTCAGAAATTGCCCAGTAAATCACAAAGAGCCAGTAAATGCTGTGAATGATTGCAACGACCTGTAAAGGACACGCAACTAACTTCAATACAGTTGTGGTGTTCACTCAGCTTTAACAAATGTACAAGAAAATGTAAAAGCCGACAGTTGGATGTAAACCACAATGTATGTCTAGTGCCATTTGGTCACTGAAACTATACCCTCATGTTTCTGAACTATTTGGTATGTACTACTGAGCCAGGTGTTAATCATTTACAATGTCATGGAAAGACTTAGACTTGCACTAATTACCAGACTTTGGTCTGAATCGCCTCGAATGTGTAATCAGGCTGTCCGTTGGTAACATTAGTATAATGGCACCTCTAAGTTTGTTACACTGACTGACATTTGTATGTAAGTCTGCATAATTTTTTTCTGTAGCGTATTTTATGTGTATGTGTGTCTACACTAAACTAAATCCTTGTCGATTTTAGAATGTTTTATTTATACACATTATATAATTGAAAAATATAAAGAAGCTCAAACAAAAAAGTATATATGTTTGTTTAATAGACTATAAGAAAGCTTTTGACATGAACGATTAATTACGTACCTTCAAGATATAGGAGTAGACGGATAGGACATCAGACTTATTAGTAACTTGTACCGGGAACAAGGGCGTCTATTAGATGCGGAAATAACTATTCGTCACTATAGAGATAAAAAGAGGAGTACGGCAGGGATGTGTACTGTCCCGAAGCCTCTTAAAAATATACACAGAAAGAATTTTTAAACAAGTTGAAATGCCTGGACTTAACATCAGTGGAAGAATCATAAACAATTTTAGATATGCTGACGATACCGTGTTACTAGCAAAAAGTGAGCAAGAGTTACAAGACCTAGTGGAACAAGTAGGCAGACACAGTGTAGAATGCGGCTTGGATATTAAAATCCAAAACACAAAATCTCCGATAATTAGCAGTGAAAAGGAAAGGACAGGTCATCACAGTAAACGGGGAGATACTAGAACAAATAACATGTTTCTCCTATCTTGGACATATATTAGGGACGTTCATTTGAAACCCGTTCCAATGGCTTTATTACAAAAGCATGAAAGAAACATTAACAGATGTGGTAGAATTAAACAAAGCATTCATTTTGAATGAATTATGCACCATGGGTTGGTCAGAAGAAGTCGCCGTCGGCATTCAGGCAAGCATCCAATTGCTTAGGTAGGCGGCGAATGCCGTCCGTAAAAAAGGATTGTGGTTGCTCACTAAACCCAAGTGTTTACCGCGTTCATTACGTCTGCATCTGTGTGAAATCGTTGCCCCTTGAGAGCTTTTTTTAGAGGTCCGAACAAAAGAAAACCACACGGTGACAAATCAGGACTATAGGCTGGATGTTGCAGAGATTGCCCACGTCTTCCTTGCTGTTGCTTCCTGCACAATCTTTGCGACATGCGGACGAGCATTATCGTGCAACAAAATCACACCGCGAGAAAGCATGCCTTGTCGTTAATTCTTGATGGCTTTTTGCAGCTTGTCTAGTGTTTGCAAGTAGTGGGTAGAGGTGATGTTGACACCAAGTTCTTTAAAGTCGGCCAACAATAGTCCTTCATGGTCGAAAAATGCGCTCAGCATAACCTTACCAGCGGAAACCTGTAACTTACATTTTTTGGCATTTGGTGATCCAGCATGCTTCCATTGCATGCTCTCTCTTTTGCTGCTCGGCTCAAAGTGGTGACACCATGATTCATCGCCTGCCACTACGCAGAAGAGAAATGCACCACCCTCCACTCTGTAACGCAGCAAGTGGTTCAAACACCATCCCATGCGTTCCTCTTTTTGGTGGTCGGTCAACATCCGTGGTACCCACTGTGAACACACCTTCCGATATTGCAGTTTCTTACGAACGACCTTTTGAATTGTCCCTAATTGATACATCAAATTCTTTCGCTAGCGAACGTATGCTTCGACAACGGTTCCTCTATACTGCTGCTTCAATTTTGGCGATGGTTTTTTCTGTTGCAACAATATGCGCTTGACCAGGCCGTCGAAGATCTGTCGTGAACTGACGTCCTTTCGGAAACATTCGTGCCCAGTCTGTCACTGTTGTCTTCGACACACATTTGTTACCGTTCGCTGCCAGCATTCTTCGATGAATGTCCACTGGTCGACATCTTTCAAATGAAAGAAACTGAATCACCGCTCTTTGAGCTTCTTTGGAAGGATTTTGGATTAAACCGGCCATTTACTCAACGGTCAGAAACAGAACCTATGCATCATGGGACGATAAGCACGTGTTCTTTTATGCAATGGTCAGTACTTATCACATGACTATGAAATGATCATGTTTAACGTACGCCATTACGCGCGGTGCGGCACGAATGAATTTCAAATGAACGCCCCTTATAATAACAGATGATGGCAGAAGTGAAATAGAAATCAAAAAGAGAATAGGAATGGCCAAAAATGCTTTCAAAGGCATGAAATCAGTATTAACATCTAGAGAGATTAATAACGCATTAAAAATGAGAATTATCAAATGCTACGTATATTCAACGCTACACCTGCACCCATCTTCTCTTTGGCCTTCCTTTTCCTCTCTTCTCAGGCATATACCCCTCCATTATTGTTCTCTCCAAACTTTCCTGACGTTTCAAGTGACTAAAATATTTCAATTTTCTTTGTTTTATCAGCTTTAATAGCCAACCTTCTTCAATATTCAGCTCTTGAAGTATGGATGCATTTGTTCTTTTCTTTACCCAAGATATTTTTGAACTCGTCTATAACATTTATATTCAAAGGCATGTATGCGCTGTTCAGCTTGTTTTGTACATGTCCAGGTCTCACAGGCGTATGTTGCAATGGGAAAGATGCATGCTCTTAAAAATTTTAATTTTGTAGTTCTGTCTGTACCACTCCATAATTTATTCAGTTATTTTAGTCTTTGAAGAGCAATTGAAAGTTGTCGTTTAATTTCTTTCATTGTGTCACCGTTGTTGGTAATCTATGACCCAAGTTATTCAAAATCTTCCACCACCTCCAATTTTCATTTCACAACCTTCATTGTGGAGTCGGCACCTGATTTATTGATCTTTACACTGCAGAGGTTAATAAGACGTCTGTATGTAAATAAAATATATGTCATCAACACGGCACATGTAACCGCATGTTTCTATGCAGTCATTCTAAGAAGATACTTGTAAGAAGTCGTTGAATCACTAGGGTACCATAGATGTATTCTTGCATTTCTGGACCGTGGCTGCATTTATATACCAGACTATAGAAAAATATGTATAAATTATGGAAGTTAACCCAACCTCTGGAGATGCGTCAACCAATGGCAAACTGGCGATCCGGCACACATAATCGCATTGTACATACCCTAGATTACTCAGAGTTGGCCACGAACAGGAGATGAGTATACATGAAAAACCTGACCTATCACAGTTCCAACAAGACGGACCAGACCACGAGTGAACTATCACTGACACGCAAGTAACCGACAGTTTTACCAAGACCTATCAGACCACGAGTGAACTATCATAGACACACACGCCCCGACAGTTCTGTGATATACTTTATTTTCACAAAAGTAACATGCTGTAATTAAAGTCTGAACACCACAATAGGATTGTTTGTTCCACAATTGTACGATCCAAGATTTAATATACCCATTGGCAATGAAAAACGTAAACCGGAAAAGGCACCGTATAAATAGCAGTGAACAACCGGAACACAGCCTGTTTTGTTTAATACTCAAGCAAAGGAACCAGGAGAGATTCGATGAGCGAAGGTAGTGATAGTCTCTTCAAAATCAACTCACAAAAGATAATTTAGTATAAGTTAGATAGATGAAGACAAACATCAGCCCACGACATCGCATTGGAAAAATCTGAATCCTGGCGCCGAAGTGTGGAAGAAATTCATTTTACATGAAGGTAAACAGTAATAATTATTTTAAATTTTAGTTTAGTCTGTGAGTCTTTTCACAGAAGAAGAATGGTAAGTTCTTAAATTAAATTATAACTATATTCAGTTCTCATAGCCTATGGGTAAACTGTCTATTAAGAATAACCATAGTGAATTTATTTTCCTTCCAAAGTAAACAAATGATTTAATGTTTAAGCATTAGTCCACGTTGTACATTTATTTCTTAAGCAACTCAATCTACAATGATTTAGAATGGTGTGTTCTTGAGAATTTAATCTAGTAGAAACTAAATAATTTTATACTCAGTTATCATAGTCATAAGATAAACTGTACATCAGGAGAAAACTACAGTGAGTTTTATTTTCTCCCAGCTAAACAACTTTGTGATGTTAAGCATTAGACTGAAGTAGTATATATTTCTTAAGTAGTCAACTCATTCAGTAATGATTTAGAGTGGTGAGGAACTTAGGAATTAAAACTAGTTTACATGTGCCAGCACTGATAGAGAAATTAGTGTACTGTGTAATTAGTCAATAGATTTATTTTTGACATGAGCACATGGGCAAAACAAATAGTTTTCTGGTATTTCATGAACCCATGAGAACCAAATAGATTCTAGAGGGATCATAATTTTGTGTGTTGAGTAAAGCACACATGTGGTGAGTCAAATGTATTTTCAATGTTGTAAACATATAGAATTAATGTTTGTGCCACACAATAATACTTAGTCAACCGGCATGCTAGAATGGTTAAGATTCATAATGCCTGAATGTAGACTGAGTAGATCACATAAATTCATGAGACAATGTGGGGACCCCTGTGTATTTTCAGTATTGCTACACATGAGGAAGTATCCTTTGAGAATCTCATAACTATGTCTGATGATCACATAAATCTATGTCATGTGTGATTCATTATTGTAAACAGATCTGAATGTATCATTTGTAAACTACCTCAGTATGAATGATTAATTATCAATCAGGGAATATTATAATATCTGATGAGGGATGAGATTAAATAGTAATAATGGGGGTATGGTGTGTCAGGCATTGGTGGCACCTTTGGTAAGGATGACTCTCATGTCCTTTTCAGGACCCATCCCCCACTGGTCCAAGCCTGACACCCAGCTCGTGCATGTGGCTCCTAGTAGCTGTCAGGATTCGACAACGGCCACCCCCGGGCAAAAGCTGTGAGAGGTTGGCTAAACCAGGCATGGGTATCCGATTTGGTGTCAAACCAAGAGGTAAACTAGGGTATGCCTACCCAACATGTGAAGACCGGATTCGGCAGACTGCGCGGAAGAAATCATTCCTGATTCAACGGGCAAGACGGCGTTTACCTGCAAAGCGTTGTGGAACGTAATGAGCACGGCAAGGCACGTAGAGCGCCCTGGTCATCCACTGCACCTGTATTCTTCTCCAGTCGTCTCAACTTGTCTTGCCACTGGACTCAGATGGACTCAGGCGAGAGAGTGAGGTCGACGAATTGCGCAACTCTTCCTCACTTTAATCCAAGTCATCGCGCAAGTCATTCTTCATCCAAGCCATCTTAGAACCCACGGCTCCATACCTTCAATCCCACTGGATGAAATGAATGGTCATCATCATTCTTAATGGACAAACACAACAACAACAATATCATTGTTATTGAACCTGTGAATTTATCATGGATAAACACCTACATATGCATGATTGCCATCCATACAGATATGATTGTGTCTGATGAATGGGTGAGATCTCATTGGATGTCAATGGTGTTAACATTTAAAGTTTTCATTGGGAAATCACACAAGTCTAGCTACTTATCTTACATGAATGATGATAGATGAGAGAATTGATCATCCATGCACATATGAATGATATCTCATAGATGAGAGAATTGATCATCCATACATATGAATATTATGTTTGAGAGTGAGTGAATGCTGCAAAGGAGTTATGACTTGGTAGTTATGAGTTACAATCAATCTCATGGTAGAAGGCAAATTTGGATGTGTAATGCCATGTCTATCACCAGAGAACTTGTTCGACATAACCCATAAACTGAATAATAATTTAGTACACTCCGACGCATGACAACACATTGTATTAAATACCACTTATCGTACAATCATCTCGGTTTGTGCGCTAAGCACGACACAAACCATATCATACATTACTCATACTACAAGCATCTAATTTTGTACCTTGTGCAAAATCCCACTTTGTATTTCATGTCACTCCTGTTGGCCACCAAACCTTACTCAAGACGACTACCACGTTATGGACAGACCAGAACAGGTAATTCTTCTGCGCCTCAGAACAGGACACAATAGATTACGCAACCACATGTATACAAAATTCAAGACTGGTGACTCAGCCATGTGCACATGTGGTTTGGCGTCGCAGACAGCAGAGCACATACTCCAGGATTGCCCAAACTACAACATATCCAGGCGAACCTTCTGGCCTAGAGAGACAACAGTGGAATATAAACTCTATGGACCGCTGAATGAACTAAAAAAGACTGTTAGATTCATACAAGAGACAACATTGCAGTTATAAACATATTTTAGGCGAACGAAAGAAGAAGAAGAAGAAGATCTTATTGCTTTTACTTGATGGTTACTTACAGCATTGCATTTCTAATGTCATATTGATGGTATGATTAGAGAGTGTTGAATGATAAACATTCAGAGAGTAAATTGGAACCACTAGATCCAGACCTGACTAGTTGGAATGCAGTTGTGGAATGCAGTTGTGGGTAATTTTGCTTGCTCACTTTGTGCATTACCCACACCTACTATAGATTGCAGAAAATGCTAATTGTCTACAAACAAGGTGAAAAATATCGGTCAAACTTATAAATGTCTCGTCCGAATTCATAAAAAGTAGGAAATAATGTTAGCCAAATATGAAAAATATCGGTCAAACTTATAAATGTCTCGTCCAAACCTATAACAATTATGAAAATTTGTTAGCCTAATGAGAAAAATATTGACCATGTCAAGAAACATTTACAACAACCTTATAAAAATTAGGAAAATTCTTTAACCTAATGGGAAAAAATATCGACCAAAGAGAGAAACATTTTAACTAATCTATAAAAAGTAGGAAAATTTGTCAGCCGAAATAGGGAAAAGGTTGGTCAAATACATAAATATCTCAACCAAACTTATAAAAAGTAGGAAAAAATAGTGGCCAAGTAAAAAATAGCTCACCCAAACTTATAAAAGGTAGGAAAATGTGTTAGCCAAAGGGGGAAAATATTGGTCAAACTAAGACACATGTCGACCGAACTTGGAAAATAAGTGAACCAAATTAATAAAAATGTTGGGTAAATACATAAATATGTCGACCAAACTTATAAATATCTCCGCCAAACATATGAACAGTAGAAAACTTTGTTAATCAAATGTGAAAAAATATCCACCAAACTTATAAAAATCTCCGCCAAACTTACGAAAAGTAGGAAACTTTGTTAGCCAAAGGTGAAACTATATCGGTCAAACTTATAAATGGCTCTTATGAATTCATAAAAAGTAGGAAATAATGTTAACCAAAAGGGGCAAAATATTGACCAAGTAAAGAAATGTCTCGTCCAAATTTATAAAAAATTGGAAAAATTTGTTAACCAAAGGTGAAAAAATATCGGCCAACAGATACATATTTCAACGAAACTTATAAACAGTAGGAAAAATGTTGCTTCTATAGTTGTATCACACGTGTCTTGAACTTTTATCTGAAAAGACATTTCACAATACATACATCACCAACGTCAGCACTTTCCCTCTTTTACATTACCGAAAGCTTCAACTTATCACTCCAGAGTATCTGTTAAAGTAACAATTATACAGACTAATCACTCATCACTCCACACTCTTGGTTTTTTTTCTATCTAACACAAAGTGTCTCTGTCTTTCATAGATAGCTTCACAACTTTTCCATGTCACAGCACCAAGAACTCCAAACCTTCGTTGTACATGAGCTCCAATGAACATAGTCATAACAACATTTATGGCAATGCAGTCTGTGGCTCCACCTGGGATAGTTTCGATATCATCTGAGTATTCGTCAGCAAAGATCCATTTCCCATGGCTGACATCTTCAACTTTCCATACCACAATGTCTGCTACACTAATCTTCCATTGTTCCAGCTCTCAACAATACGGGTGTTTTCTAGAAGTCTAGCGAAAATATAATTTCTCACTTTGTCCACCTCTATTTCACTTTGTCATTTCACAACCCCAAATAGCGTCAAGTCTACAACCAACTAACAGTGTCTGTTACGGGGTCTGTCTTTCTTAAAACTACATCTGCCTTATTAACCCCTTGAATACCAGCGAACACATCTTCTAACCAATTTTCAACGTTTCATACCACTTAACAGTAACATTCTCTTTGCTTACAACACAACAGGTTTTCTGCTGACTGGGTAAATTCCCCAACCTACTGGAGATAAATCGACTGTCCCCTATCCGACTAGACGCTTTTTTAGACAATGACTATGATCATCAACCAGTATGGTCACTGGAAATAAACTTATGATGCTACTCAGAATTATAATGAGAAGAATAAGAAAGAAAATACATGCTGAAAAGCGGTGACGATTAGTAAGGATGTATGGAAGGAAAAGGGACACAATAGGCAAGATACACATTAAGAACACTAATAGATAGATCAAAATAGACGAGAAAAGGAGAATTCAAAAAAGGGGATAATTTTATATACTTGAGGTCATTTATAACCGCAGATGGTAGGTACACTATAAAGCTTAAGAACAGAATACGGCCAACAAAAGAGGTATTTCAGAAAATGAAATGTATCTTATGCGATATGTCACTATCATTAAAGGAAAAAATAAACTTTCAACAATAAAATTGCAAAAATTAAAAATTAATTTTCGACAATAACATTTTACAAATTAAATTGCTACCTGAAACATTCAAATTGGAAACAGTAAAGAGAAATTTACTGTTTAATATTTTATTGTCGAAAATTAATTTTTAATTTTTGCAATTTTATTGTTGAAAGTTTATTTTTTCCTTCAAGTTCATAGCGAGATATTACCATCTCATTTTGTCCGACTTCAGTAAGGAGTCTAGTGGCAGAAATTCCTAGCTATAAATTTAGGTCATCATCATCATCATAATCATCATCATCATCATCATCAACTTCCACTTTTGCCGTCAAGCTCCGTGGGGAGGAATAATTTGCTCTCTAGTGCGCGATGCCTGGCATTGGATAGTGTCATTCCGTGTGATTCTACAATGTCTCTGATGTCGTCAATCCATTTTCTTCTCGGGCATCCTCTTGCTCTCGTCGCAGATGATCTTTGATGTAAGTCCAGTGATGGTAGTTGATGATGTTGCAATTCTAACGAGATGGCCAAACCATTTGATTTTCTGTCTTTCAATAAATGTGGCACAAGGTGTTCATCCCACTAGTCTGTCTGATAACAGCATTTCTTACTCGGTCTCGGATTGTTAAGTTGGCAGCTCTCCTCAGGCATCTCATTTCACTGGTGTTGAGTTTGCGAAAGTGTGATTTGGATAATGAGATGAGAGGAGAGAGCACACATTCCTGTCTCACTCCTGTATTGACTGTGAACATATCTGATATACCTTCTTGTGTTCTTACTGCACTTCGGCTCGAATGGTTCATGGCTATGATGTTTTCTAGCAATTGTTCTTGTATCCCGTATTCTTCAAGGAATGTAATAATTTGTATGTCTACTCTATCGAAAGCCGTTTCCTGATCTACAAACACAATATTCTGCTGGTCACTATAGTTGATGGTTCTTTCACATATTTGTCTAAGTGTAAATAGTGCATCAATGCAACTTCCACCTTCCGAAAATCGAATTGTACTTTGCTTAACTGTTATCTAACAATGGGTCTAGTTCTTTGTTGCAATAGTTTTGCGTACATTCTCTTTATATGGCTCAGGAGTGATATACCTCTGTATGTTTCGCACTCTCTCATATTGCCTTTCTTTTTCCATATTGGTACTATTATTGCCTGTTGTCAATTGTCTGGGACTTTCCTTTCTTCCCATGCTACAATAAAATGTCTTGTCAGACAGTTAACTCCTGTTTCCCCACAGGCCTGAATAGCTTCTGTGGTTATGCCATCTGGACTCGGTGATTTATTTTTAAAACTTTTCTGTATAACTGATTTGACTTCTACCGAGATGAAGTTTGGTTCTTGTTGTCCCTGACTTTTAGGCACAAAAGTTAGGTTTTCTATGTTATTATATGTAGGATTATGTAGTTCCTGAAAGTATTCTACCCACCTTGGATTAAATAATGGTATACATCTTTTGCTGTTTGTTATGGTGGATTGGGTTGTAGCATGCATCTCCGTTTCTCATATTATTTACACGTTTATAAAATTGTCATGGGTAGTCTTTGCTAAGGGTCGCCATCTGTTCACCGTATATTCTCGAGGATTCACCTTTAGATGGTCTAATTGTTGGTTTGGCATTTCGTCGTGCTGTTCTATAAATAACAGTCTTGTTCAAATTTAGTTATAATCCATTTTTGAACGCTACCTTCTTTCTGAATACGCCATTCTATAACTTCTTTGTTCCACCAAGCTATTCTTAATCTTGTTTCCTGTCCTACTTTCTTTGTCCCAGGTAATACCAAGATTTGTTTCATCATTTGTCTTCTGTTCTAAAGACCTGCCGTAGTTCTCTGTTTCTGTATTGTATTCAATTCAAGGCGGTCAGCTGCCAAATCGCCCTCTAATGTGTTTCGAATGCGGTATGCGGGATCATGAATTGTGTCCGTAACCCCTTCGCCACAGAGCCGCCTAGTGAATAAAGAGGTGAGGAAAAAACTCTGGCCTCTTGTTTGGGAAACATGGGGAAAACCAAACAGAGGGATACATAAAACTCTGGCCTCTTGTTTGGGGAACATAGGGAAAACCAAATAGAGGGATACATAAAACTCTGGCCTCTTGTTTGGGGAACATGGAAAACAAATAGAGGGATACATCCAACAGATGGAGGCGACAATTGGAGACAGAGATAGGTATAGCATGGAGGGGCTGGATGAGATAGCAGTTGATAGGATGACCAGAATGAATTGTTTGATGGCCTATGCGCCAATGAGTGGTAAAGGGCAGAAGAGATGGAGAGGAGAGAGTGACAGAGGGAGATAGAGAGAGAAAGAGAGGAAGGAAGGGAGAGAGAGGGGAGAAAGAGAGAGGAGAGAGAGGGAGAAAGCGAGAGAGAGAGAGAGACAGAGAGAGAGAGACAGAGAGAGAGAGAGAGAGAGAGAGAGAGAGAGAGAGACAGAGAGAGCAACAGAGCACATTCTATCCACACTTTCGAATGCCTGATTCATGTGGTGAAGTTACAAACCAAGACTGTCGGGCACCAAATGTCGAGGAGGTCGGCTGTACACTCTTAGAGTGTGTAGCATCTAACACATTTTCTTATAGCAGGATCATCTGTTACCATTCTACCTGTGACAAGAGGAGCACACACAGGCAGACACGCGCATGCGCACATTCACACACACACACACAGAGTTGTATGCTCAAGAAGCACCAGCAACAGCAACAGCAGCATACTGCATATGTCTAAGTACTATCACATATATTGTGTCTTTACTGCAGTTACCACTTCACCATTCACAATTCCACATGCAACATCATGGGAACAAGTTTCAACTACTCACATGATCACATATTTACACACCGAACAGTTGTGGTGTCTGGTGTTTTCTTACACAAATTCGCATCCATTTATCTTCTCGTCAGTGCTCATTTCACTGCTGATTTATTTGTATTCACTTTTCTTCTAAACTCAGTACTGTGTTTTTATTACATCAAAATGATGATTCAAGTTTGTTTGCGCTTCTAAGAGAATCTGGAATTGCTACACCAACCTCGCATTCCGTCAATTCTCAGTGTGCTTCTGTTTACCCCAGGCCCTCAACCATGCTCGTCTATGCATGTTCACGCCGCTTACACGAGGCAGCAAGAAATATTCCGAGCCTGGATGACGTGACAACATCATTGACAATCCACTCAAATCGCGCCACGGATCGTTCGTATTTACGCTGATACAAAAAACGGCGCGAACGAGAAGACGGGCCAGAGATGTTATCAAAGTT
The DNA here is from genome assembly GCA_014155875.1 of Cepaea nemoralis. Lineage (NCBI taxonomy): Eukaryota > Metazoa > Mollusca > Gastropoda > Stylommatophora > Helicidae > Cepaea > Cepaea nemoralis. The sequence goes on from JACEFZ010016406.1 coordinate 179,127, forward strand.
CACGTTTCTTGACTCAGACACGAGCAACAGTAGAAAGTGTACACGTGAGACGGTGGACATGGCAGTGTCAATACTGCTGGCGTGTTGCAGACTGCTGGCGTTTTGTCTCTTCTATAGCAGACTGCTGGCGTTGTGTCTCTTCTATAGCAGACTGCTGGCGTTTTGTCTCTTCTATAGCAGACTACTGGCGTTTTGTCTCTTCTATAGCAGACTGCTGGCGTTTTGTCAGACTGCTGGCGTTTTGTCTCTTCTATAGCAGACTGCTGGCGTTGTGTCTCTTCTATAGCAGACTGCTGGCGTTGTGTCTCTTCTATAGCAGACTACTGGCGTTTTGTCTCTTCTATAGCAGACTGCTGGCGTTTTGTCTCTTCTATAACAGACTACTGGCGTTTTGTCTCTTCTATAGCAGACTGCTGGCGTTTTGTCTCTTCTATAACAGACTACTGGCGTTTTGTCTCTTCTATAGCAGACTGCTGGCGTTTTGTCTCTTCTATAGCAGACTACTGGCGTTTTGTCTCTTCTATAACAAACTGCTGGAGAGTGACTGAGTTTCTAGATGCTGCTGTGTGATGGCTTCAGAAGAATATGTTGTAGTCAACCAAGTCCTGGAAGGGTGGGTTCGATTGATGGCGAGGGACACTGGTAATAGGGAAAGCTAATTCCCACGCAAACATCAGTTCAGCGTGCAAGAAGTAGTAGCATGTGATGGATTACGTTGGTGTTAATAGCGAGCGTACGCTCACACACACACACACACACACACACAGAGGGGGAGGGAGAGAGAGAGAGAGAGAGAAGAGAGAGAGAGAGAGAGAGAGAGAGAGAGAGAGAGAGAGAGAAAAGCCACAATTAATAGCTTGCACAGTTTATTGCCTGACATATGTCACAGCGCCGGCTCCATGGCCGAGGAGTTAGCAGCTTTCTCCGCTAACCCCGAATACTCTCGTCACGTGACGCGACGAGAATTAGCAGTGGTTCGAATTGCAAAAGTGACTTATGAGAGTATGGAGCCGGTCGCTCAGAAAGTCGTGGCGTGCTGATGAGCGTAATCTAGCCTAGGAATGAACATACAGCTGAAAGATGCTGGTGTTGACCGCAATACCCTGAAACAGGATGGAAACGCGGAAAAAAAAAATATGTCACAGCATCTCGTCAGTGCATACCTGCATATATAATGTTGCATGTCCTTTGCAGGACGTTTAACCAACCCCCTGATTTGCTATTTGTCGTCCCGTATTTCCTATGTCTATTGCTCGGCACTCACACTGGAATTGATAAATGCAGTTTGATTTCGTGCATGGAGACAATAATTCTTTCACATATGGCTTAGGTGTCGGGGTAATTTTATATCTGATCATCGGGTCTGCAGCTAAAGGATGTTTGGTTTACCGCTGTTTTAAGTCAAAGGTGTATTCCTTGATGTTCGAGACTTTTCGTTTTTTAAAGTGCACCTCAGCTCATGCAGCGGAATCAAAGTCCTGGACTGTGAGCTCAGGTGTCAGACCAAAGAGAGCTGAGGTGTCAGACCAAAGAGGGCAGTAACCACAATATTTGTGTGACGTGTTAGAAGATGACAACACAAATATGACTCTCAAAATAACACTTCTGTATCAACAGTAAACATGTTTGGGCACTTTATAAAAAGAAATAAATTACAGAACTTGGTGACAACTGGCAAGATTTGGGGGAAAAGATCAAAGGGAGGGCAGAGAAGTACATAAACGAATGATTTGACCACGTGGCATGGTCGAGACAAGAACACGGAGCTGATCCACGACTCGGTGATAGTGTGAGACGGCGAAATATAAGTACCCACGCTTATCGGTATGGCACAAAATGAACGTGTATCAGAAGTCGGGACACGAAAGTGTTCAACCACAATGGTGCTTCACACAAACATATGGATAGTTTGAATGTGTATAATTCTGGTCATTGCAAAACGTTATAATATTGTGGTTTGCACTAAAATAAAGCTTGTTTGTCTGATTGTGGAAAATTGCCTGAAAAATAATTATTACTTAAAAATCTCAGCCACGTGAATAAACACTTGTGACAGAACCCCAAACGATATTTTAAACTATATGGTTACGAAAACTTTACGCCTTGAAAATACCGACACTCTTGTTGAAGCAAACAGGGCATTTTAAAAGAAAACAGGATAGTAAAAATCAGGGTGGAATTGATGAGTACACTGGCTGGTTTCAATACTATTAGAGTGTTTGATAAATATAAACGAAGACCTAGGTGTTTGCTTTATTTGAATGCACACATGTTTCTTATAGAGTAAAACATTAACATAATATAAATACACGTAGCTCTCAGAACTGACGAGGACACTCCCCCCCCCCCCTTTCCTAGAACTGTAAAAGACATATTACGTAAATTGCTCTTTTACACGCGCCAGGCGCATTACGCATATTTTATAGACCTGTACTGGCTGGGTGATGTGAGCAGTACCCCACCCACCCATATCTTATAGACCTGTACTGGCCTGGGTGATGTGGACAGTACCACCCACCCATATCTTATAGACCTGTACATGTGGGTGATGGTGGCCAGTACCACCAACCAATCTTATATCTTATATACCATCCTGTACCTGCTTCCCCCCCTGTTAACCCCCCCCCCCCGCTCAACTTTGCCAGACGTGACATGTTTTCTAGTTAACTGCTTCCCATAATCATTACTCAAATGTCTTTTATGTCTGCGTCTAATGTCTCTAGTGAGTTCAAAGGTTTCATTTGTTTCTTACAGAACTTTTATCCTTTGTGTTTTATCCCAATGCATCGTTCAACAGTATCGGAAAAATGTTACACTCGTGAACAGTTTCAAATATCTTGAAACAGTCATAACCTCTGAGATGAAATTACTTCTAGAGACTGAAAGGAAAATCATCACAGCAAAGGTAACCTGTCGCAAGAAGTACATACACATCAATAAAGATCAAGGTTGCAGATATAGCCGTCGGTGTGCGAAGTGTTAAGCATCACATATTCTATGCAACCACGGATGAAGTGTAAGGCATCACGTATTCTATGCAACCAGTATGACGGTAAGGGGAATCACGTATCTATGCAACCACGTATGAAGTGTAAGGCATCACGTATTCTATGCAACCACGTATGAAGTGTAAGGCATCATGTTATATGCAACCACGTATGAAGTGTAAGGCATCACATATTCTATGCAACCACGTATGAAGTGTAAGGCATCATGTATTATATGCAACCACGTATGAAGTGTGAGGCATTACATTTTCTATGCAACCACGTATGAAGTGGTTAGTTCCTTTCTCGTCACCTTTACTTAATAGACAATTCCATGCACATTCTGAAAATTACCTGGTACCCAGTTTTACGGAGTTGGGTAGACCCCAGAACTGTACTACCAGGACAAATAACATCCCGCCTTAGCTGGAGGTTGAACCCCAACTGCTGTCCTGGCCGTCAAGCGCACTATCCATGATGCCAACCCGGCGTCTTCCCCTATAAAATGTGGAAGACATTGAGGTCAGGACATATTCTGACATTGGCCACATTAGCCATCTGGTGCCGAGTGGTCTATTACAACTGGAGGGTCGCACTAAATAATCATTACGCCTACAGGTTTGGAATAGTGTTCACTATGTAACTATGTATTGTCGCTTGGTCTAATAATTCAAGGTGAGCACCATATAACCGCCCAATACACCTCGGTGGCATGGAAAGGGTTCCTTTATTTGTTTTACGTAGCATGGACTGATAGGGGAAAAGACCACATCATTAAATAAAGTTATCCAAACTGCAAGTTCATATGTAAAGAGTCAAAGTTTCTGGCGTATGAAGAAGAAACAAAACGTGAAAACTTAGCGTCAAATGACAAACGTAATGAGAAGAGATCAAAAGGAAGACAACGATAAACAGCTGGATAGCTTTACCAAATTGTATCCTGGAAACAAGAAGACAAGCCTGACACGACACGAGACTGGCCATCGTTGGGGATGCTGGACTGTGATCGTTCTCACGTATCAGCATGACACATGATGATGATGATTGCGTAGTACTCACAACAAGCAGAGGGAAGCAAGTAGAGCTAGGAGTCCGTATTCATCACGGGCATGTTGCCAGTATTTGGAGAACACCACTCTCATCACTGCCGCATGGTAACACTCTAGATACACATTGACAGACTTTTATCTTTCAAGAAATGTTACCAAGGCAGGTTGCTTTACTACCTTTGTGATTTTCAACAACTGAGGGGTTGTTAACGTGTGTACTGTGTACACTCGTGTCTCGGAAACTGATATTCATTGGTCATGTTAAACGTCACGGCATCATATGAGAAAAACAGTGATGGAAGAAGAGGCAGAGGACAACCATCACGAAGAAGGACACGGGACATTGTAGACATCTTGGGTATAAATATGTATGACGTAGGGGAACTGACTAAACATCAAGAAACCTTTCTGCAAATGATCTGCTATATGAAGATGATGAATCTGCACTCACAGCCTCATTAGTCTCATTTTTTCTGCCCTTATCCTAAAGGGTTCGATATCCGATCCCACTACCCAAGAGAATTGATTAGGCCCTGAAGCTAGACATTACAACAATTATTGTGAAAGTGTCCAGCACTAAGCTGGATAAACCAGGACAGTTCTGTTTGGAGCCGGGCACGCCTCTCAGACATGTGTTGCCTGGAAAGAATTCCTGCTCGTCCATGTATAAAACACCGTGTGGTATAGATTTCTGAATTCCACTTCTACGCAGCTTTGAGTAAAAGACAGCAATTAATCAATTTCAAGAAGCGGTTTTGAATTCAGTTAATCAATTTCAAGAACCGGTTTTGAATTCGGATTGTTTGTTGTCGCATTCAGTGCCCGGGCAGGGGATGGCGGTGAAAGGCACACGTGTTTGTCTACATTTGAAGGAACGATGTGGACGAGCAAATAACTTGTGATCCTTAATGTAACGAGAGCTCAGTGAGAGATTATGTCAGGACAGCTGCCAGGACAATATCGTTTCTAGACCTGTTGATTCTTACTGAGGGTGCCCGCTTGTTAGGAGCCCCGGTGGTATGGTGGTTAGAAAACTTATCTACCATTATAGTGGGTTGGATTGAATCCCCCCGGAGCGACGTGATCTTGTGTTGGCATTCTGCAACGGCATTATGTACAGTGAAATGTTTTTTTTTTTAAACATCTGTTCGAGGTTGTTTTGCAGCGTGAACTACATTTCGGAGGGAAAAAAAGGCTTGGCTGGCTAGAAAACATCTAGAAACGGAACAACATCTAGAAATATCGAGACTTTTTAGGCTAACATCAGGTTGGGATAGTGACTGCCGCTTACATCAAGTATGAACTGCATGTTTCGTAGAGGAATTTTTGTGTTGGCATTCTGGCTACCAAGACCCTAGTGGTCATGTAAGATGGTACACAAGGACATTACAACCAAGACCCGTGTGATCATGTAAGATGATTAACAAGGACATTACATCCAAGACCTTGGTGATCGTGTAAGATGGTACACAAGGACATTACATCCAAGACCTTGGTGATCGTGTAAGATGGTACACAAGGACATTACATCCAAGACCTTGGTGATCGTGTAAAGATTTGTACACAAGGACATTACATCCAAGACCCGGCATGTTCGTGTGAGATGATACACAAGGACATTACATCCAAGACCCGGGTGATTGTGTAGATGGTACACAAGGACATTACTTCCAAGACCTTGGTGATCGTGTAAGGTGGTACACAAGGACATTACATCCAAGACTCTGGTGATCGTGTAAGATGGTACACAAGGACATTACATCCAAGACCCGTATGTTCGTGTGAGATGATACACAAGGACATTACATCCAAGACCTTGGTGATCGTGTAAGATGGTACACAAGGACATTACATCCAAGACCCGTGTGATCGTGTAACATGGTACACAAGGAACATTACATCCAATACCTGGTGATCGTGTAAGATGGTTAACAAGGACATTACATCCAAGACCCGTGTTATCGTGTAAGATGGTACACAAGGACATTACATCCAAGACCCTTGTGATCGTGTAAGATGGTACACAAGGACATTACATCCAAGACCCTTGTGATCGTGTAAGATGGTACACAAGGACATTACATCCAAGACCCGTGTGATCGTATAAGATGGTACACAAGGACATTACATCCAAGACCCGTGTGATCGTGTAAGATGGTACACAAGGACATTACATCCAAGACCCGTGTGATCGTGTAAGATGGTACTCAAGGACATTACATCCAAGACCCGTGTGATCGTGTAAGATGGTACACAAGGACATTACGTCCAAGACTCTGGTGATGGTGTAAGATGGTACACAAGGACATTACATCCAAGACTCTGGTGATCGTGTAAGATGGTACACAAGGACATTACATCCAAGACCTTGGTGATCGTGTAAGATGGTACACAAGGACATTACATCCAAGACTCTGGTGATCGTGTAAGATGGTACACAAGGACATTACATCCAAGACTCTGGTGATCGTGTAAGATGGTACACAAGGACATTACATCCAAGACTCGTGTGATCGTTTGAGATGGCAAACAATGACATCCCACGGAACGAGACATGACGATGTATTGAAGAATTAACAACTGTTCAGTCACAATATAATAAACTGAATGAAGAAGACACCTGGGAAGACCAATGGTTTAGATACGGAGGGCATCCGAGAGAGAAGTTGCATGAACTAAGCAGAGTTGCAAGGAAGGCGGTCATCGATGGAGGTTATCAACTTAATTCTGAAGTCGGAGTGGGTTCTGATAGCGAAGGAAATTAGAAATAAGGAAAACTAATCCACACGCAAAAATTTAGAAATAGTAGCACATGTAAGGACTACTGCTTGAAGTTCAGACAAACACAAAATCCTGTCAAGATCACTGTCAGCAGACAGCCGAAGCGGGTGGGGGTGAAGGATTCAGACATAATCATCTGGCATGGCATTACATTTAGGAAAGCAATGTAACAATTGTGACGTTCTATTTTCACAGCACTGACTGTTATAAGATACTCAGTTCATTTTTTTTTTTTTTTTTGGGGGGGGGGGGGAGTTCTTCTGTTAAACGAACAACAACTACTAGTTATTCGGAAGCACTGGATGTCGTTGAAAGTAATAAGCAAATAAAGACTAGTCTATTACATCTAATTTTGACATCGCGTGTGGGATAACATTGTTGTCTAGAAAATGAATTAAGTTTTAGAAGCGACAAGTCTCCACTTCCATAACATTGAGACAATATACGAAAATATTCAGTAAACTTTTGCCAATCTTTGTGTAGAAAACAAATCCTAAATAAGGCTTCGTCTTCTACCATTTGTTCTCAGCACTGTTTGTGTGCTGTTTGGTAAACCGACAGTCAGAACTATACGTCAGTGCTAGCTGTTAAGTAAACCGACTAATACTGTCTGTCTTCGCTAGCTGTAGGTAAAACGACAGAGTCAGACCTGTCTCCGTTAGTCGTTGGGTACCTCGACAGAGTCAGACCTGTCTCCGTTACCCCGACAGAGTCAGACCTGTCTCCGTTAGCCGTTGGGTACCCCGACAGAGTCAGACCTGTCTCCGTTAGCCGTTGGGTACCCCGACAGAGTCAGATCTGTCTCCGTTAGCCGTTGGGTACCCCGACAGAGTCAGATCTGTCTCCGTTTAGCCGTTGGGTACCCCGACAGAGTCAGACCTGTCTCCGTTACCAGGACAGAGTCCAGACCTGTCTCCGTTAGCCGTTGGGTACCCCGACAGAGTTAGACCTGTCTCCGTTAGCCGTTGGGTACCCCGACAGAGTCAGATCTGTCTCCGTTAGCCGTTGGGTACCCCGACAGAGTCAGACCTGTCTCCGTTACCCCGACAGAGTCAGACCTGTCTCCGTTAGCCGTTGGGTACCCCGACAGAGTTAGACCTGTCTCCGTTAGCCGTTGGGTACCCCGACAGAGTCAGATCTGTCTCCGTTAGCCGTTGGGTACCCCGACAGAGTCAGACCTGTCTCCGTTAGCCGTTGGGTACCCCGACAGAGTCAGACCTGTCTCCGTTAGCCGTTGGGTACCCCGACAGAGTCAGATCTGTCTCCGTTAGCCGTTGGGTACCCCCGACAGAGTCAGATCTGTCCTCCGTTAGCCGTTGGGTACCACCGACAGAGTCAGATCTGTCTCCGTTAGCCGTTGGGTACCCCGACAGAGTCAGACCTGTCTCCGTTAGCCGTTGGGTACCCCGACAGAGTCAGACCTGTCTCCGTTACCCCGACAGAGTCAGACCTGTCTCCGTTAGTCGTTGGGTACCCCGACAGAGTTAGACATGTCTCCGTTAGCCGTTGGGTACCCCTACAGAGTCAGATCTGTCTCCGTTAGCCGTTGGGTACCCCGACAGAGTCAGATCTGTCTCCGTTAGCCGTTGGGTACCCCGACAGAGTCAGATCTGTCTCCGTTAGCCGTTGGGTACCCCGACAGAGTCAGACCTGTCTCCGTTAGCCGTTGGGTACCCCGACAGAGTCAGACCTGTCTCCGTTACCCCGACAGAGTCAGACCTGTCTCCGTTAGTCGTTGGGTACCCCGACAGAGTTAGACATGTCTCCGTTAGCCGTTGGGTACCCCGACAGAGTCAGATCTGTCTCCGTTAGCCGTTGGGTACCCCGACAGAGTCAGACCTGTCTCCGTTAGCCGTTGGGTACCCCGACAGAGTTAGTACATAACGCATGGCAGAGTAGACATATTGCATGCTTATACAGCTTTAACTCTTCTTTTCCGAAGCAGATATTACTTAAAAGCGTTACATATATGGGTCTGGATAGGTTAATATAATAGATGTTTGACGTAAGAAGGTTAACTAGCAACTGTCTTCATGTAGAACAGAAGAATGTACACGAAACACCATAACATAGGTTAGTGCATGAGCTATCTGAGGCAGATACATAATTAAAAGACACACAGTCTACGAGTTATGCTTCTGGAAACAGTGCAGGGAGGGAGTTATGATGGCAATGCCTAATTCAGTTTGCTTCAGTCATTACTTGTGTGTGGCTCCTTCAGTCAGTTACTTGTGTGTGGCTCCTTCAATCAGTTAATTGTGTGTGGCTCCTTCAGTCAGTTACTTGTGTGTGGCTCCTTCAGTCAGTTACTTGTGTGTGGCTCCTTCAATCAGTTAATTGTGTGTGGCTCCTTCAGTCAGTTACTTGTGTGTGGCTCCTTCAGTCAGTTACTTGTGTGTGGCTCCTTCAATCAGTTACTTGTGTGTGGCTCCTTCAGTCAGTTACTTGTGTGTGGCTCCTTCAGTCAGTTACTTGTGTGTGACTCCCTCAGTAAGATACTTGTGTGTGGCTCCCTCAGTCAGTTACTTGTGCGTGACTCCCGCAGTCAGTTACTTGTGTGTGACTCCCTCAGCCAGTTACTTGTGTGTGACTCCCTCAGTCAGTTACTTGTGTGTGTCTCCAGCAGTCATTTACTTGTGTGTGGCTCTTTCAGTCAGTTACTTGTGTGTGGCTCCTTCAGTCAGTTACTTGTGTATGGCTCCCGAAGTCAGTTACTTTTGTGTGTCTCCCTCAGTCATTTACTTGTGTGTGACTCCCCCAGTCAGTTACTTGTGTGTATGTCCTGCAGTCATTTACTTGTGTGTGGCTCCCTCAAACAGTTACTTGTGTGTGGCTCCCTTAGTCAGTTATTTGTGTGTGACTCCCTCAGTCAGTTACTTGTGTGTGGCTGCCTCAGTCAGTTACTTGTGTGTGGCTCCCTCAGTCAGTTACTTGTGTGTGTCTCCAGCAGTCATTTACTTGTGTGTGATTCCTTCAGTGAGTTACTTGTGTGTGGCTCCCATTTGTGTGTGGCTCCCTCAGTCAGTTACTTGTGTATGGCTCCCGAAGTCAGTTACTTGTGTGTGTATCCTGCAGTCATTTACTTGTGTGTGGCTCCCTCAGTCAGTTACTTGTGTGTGGCTCCCTTAGTCAGTTATTTGTGTTTTACTCCCTCAGTCAGTTTCTTGTGTGTGGCTCCCTCAGTCAGTTACTTGTGTGTGGCTCCCTCAGTCAGTTACTTGTGTGTGACTCCCTCAGTCAGTTACTTGTGTGTGGCTCCAGCAGTCATTTACTTGTGTGTGGCTCCCTCAGTCAGTTACTTGTGTGTGGCTCCATCAGTCAGTTACTTGTGTGTGGCTCCCTCAGTCAGTTACTTGTGTGTGACTCCCTCAGTCAGTTACTTGTGTGTGACTCTCTCAGTCAGTTACTTGTGTGTGGCTCCCTCAGTCAGTTACTTGTGTGTGGCTCCCTCTGTCAGTTACTTGTGTGTGACTCCCTCAGTCAGTTACTTGTGTGTGGCTCCCTCAGTCAGTTACTTGTGTGTGACTACCTCAGTCAGTTACTTGTATATGACTCCCTCAGTCAGTTACTTGTGTGTGGCTCCTTCAGTCAGTTACTTGTGTGTGACTCCATCAGTCAGTTACTTGTGTGTGACTCCCCCAGTCAGTTACTTGTGTGTGGCTCCTTCAGTCAGTTACTTGTGTGTGGCTCCTTCAGTCAGTTACTTGTGTGTGACTCCCTCAGTCAGTTACTTGTGTGTGACTCCCTCAGTCAGTTACTTGTGTGTGGCTCCTTCAGTCAGTTACTTGTGTGTGACTCCCTCAGTCATTTACTAGTGTGTGACTCCCTCAGTCAGTTACTTGCGTGTGGCTCCTTCAGTCAGTTACTTGTGTGTGACTCCCTCAGTCAGTTACTTGTGTGTGGCTCCATCAGTCAGTTACTTGTGTGTGGCTCCCTCAGTCAGTTACTTGTGTGTGACTCCCTCAGTCAGTTACTTGTGTGTGGCTCCTCAGTCAGTTACTTGTGTGTGACTCCCTCAGTCAGTTACTTGTGTGTGACTCCCTCAGTCAGTTACTTGTGTGTGGCTCCCTCAGTCAGTTACTTGTGTGGGGCTCCTTCAGTCAGTTACTTGTGTGTGACTCCCTCAGTCAGTTACTTGTGTGTGACTCCCTCAGTCAGTTACTTGTGTGTGGCTCCTTCAGAAACATACCATATAATATCTAGAAACGTGTATGTCCTGTGGTCTTCAAAGAAGATAAATCCCCTTCCCCATCCTACCGTTAAGAACTATTCGATTGTGATTAATTAACCAGAATCACGCCCGTGTGTTATTATAAAGCAAGGAATAACAACACTCTGCTATGCATGCCGAAAGAGGCGACTAAGCAGGATTGGCGTGAGGCTGGCTATCTCATCCTGTGGAAAACCAGCTGTAAAATCCAACGAAACATGAGGATGTCTACATAAGTCTTGGCGCGAGCTGGTTGGTGTCCTATGCTCCCCTTGGAGAAGAAAGGTGGAAGAACTAGAATCGATGTTATTACACTCTGGACTCCAGATCTTCTCTGTTCGTCTCTGAAGATGTTGTAGTGTCGTCGTGTTGACTGTTTCTCTAAGACAATATTTTTGAACGAGCCTCTGTCGCCTTCTCCTATGATCATGGCTCTTACTGTCACTAGTGATATCAAATGACAAAAGTTGTAATTAAGCTGAATTGGTCAACCTCAGTTCACCTGTAGTAACCTGTCATACATGCCGTCTATTACATATCCATTGCCCATCCCCGGTAGCCCCCAACATGTGTGGCCTTTATGGCAGTACTTCAACTCACTCATTATCTAGGACTCGTGCTGAACTTGGGCAGAAGATCTTACATCCAGTTCAGTCCAACAGACAGGGAAACAACTCAAATGTCCACCTTGTTCACGTGGTTTCCAGCCTTGATTGTAACTGAGGTGGTTCATATGTCCACCTTGTTCACGTGGTTTCCAGCCTTGATTGTAACTGAGGTGGTTCATATGTCCACCTTGTTCACGTGGTTTCCAGCCTTGATTGTAACTGAGGTGGTTCATATGTCCACCTTGTTCACGTGGTTTCCAAGCCTTGATTGTAACTGAGGTGGTTCATATGTCCACCTTGTTCACGTGGTTTCCAGCCTTGATTGTAACTGAGTGGTCATATGTCCACCTGTTCACGTGGTTTCCAGCCTTGATTGTAACTGAGGTGGTTCATATGTCCACCTTGTTCACGTGGTTTCCAGCCTTGATTGTAACTGAGGTGGTTCATATGTCCACCTTGTTCACGTGGTTTCCAGCCTTGATTGTAACTGAGGTGGTTCATATGTCCACCTTGGTTCACGTGGTTTCCAGCCTTGATTGTAACTGAGGTGGTTCATATGTCCACCCTTGTTCACGTGGTTTCCAGCCTTGATTGTAACTGAGGTGGTTCATATGTCCACCTTGTTCACGTGGTTTCCAGCCTTGATTGTAACTGAGGTGGTTCATATGTCCACCTTGTTCACGTGGTTTCCCAGCCTTGATTGTAACTGAGGTGGTTCATATGTCCACCTTGTTCACGTGGTTTCCAGCCTTGATTGTAACTGAGGTGGTTCATATGTCCACCTTGTTCACGTGGTTTCCAGCCTTGATTGTAACTGAGGTGGTTCATATGTCCACCTTGTTCACGTGGTTTCCAGCCTTGATTGTAACTGAGGTGGTTTCATATGTCCACCTTGTTCACGTGGTTTCCAGCCCTTGATTGTAACTGAGGTGGTTCATATGTCCACCTTGTTCACGTGGTTTTCCAGCCTTGATTGTAACTGAGGTGGTTCATATGTCCACCTTGTTCACGTGGTTTCCAGCCTTGATTGTAACTGAGGTGGTTCATATGTCCACCTTGTTCACGTGGTTTCCAGCCTTGATTGTAACTGAGGTGGTTCATATGTCCACCTTGTTCACGTGGTTTCCAGCCTTGATTGTAACTGAGGTGGTTCATATGTCCACCTTGTTCACGTGGTTTCCAGCCTGATTGTAACTGAGGTGGTTCATATGTCCACCTTGGTTCACGTGGTTTCCAGCCTGATTGTAACTGAGGTGGTTCATATGTCCACCTTGTTCACGTGGTTTCCAGCCTTGATTGTAACTGAGGTGGTTCATATGTCCACCTTGTTCACGTGGTTTCCAGCCTTGATTGTAACTGAGGTGGTTCATATGTCCACCTTGTTCACGTGGTTTCCAGCCTTGATTGTAACTGAGGTGGTTCATATGTCCACCTTGTTCACGTGGTTTCCAGCCTTGATTGTAACTGAGGTGGTTCATATGTCCACCTTGTTCACGTGGTTTCCAGCCTTGATTGTAACTGAGGTGGTTCATATGTCCACCTTGTTCACGTGGTTTCCAGCCTTGATTGTACTGAGGTGGTTCATATGTCCACCTTGTTCACGTGGTTTCCAGCCTTGATTGTAACTGAGGTGGTTCATATGTCCACCTTGTTCACGTGGTTTCCAGCCTTGATTGTAACTGAGGTGTTCATATGTCCACCTTGTTCACGTGGTTCCAGCCTTGATTGTAACTGAGGTGGTTTCATATGTCCACCTGTTCACGTGGTTTTCCAGCCTTGATTGTAACTGAGGTGGTTCATATGTCACCTTGTTCACGTGGTTTCCAGCCTGATTGTAACTGAGGTGGTTCATATGTCCACCTTGTTCACGTGGTTTCAGCCTTGATTGTAACTGAGGTGGTTCATATGTCCACCTTGTTCACGTGGTTTCCAGCCTTGATTGTAACTGAGGTGGTTCATATGTCCACCTTGTTCACGTGGTTTCCAGCCTTGATTGTAACTGAGGTGGTTCATATGTCCACCTTGTTCACGTGGTTTCCAGCCTTGATTGTAACTGAGGTGGTTCATATGTCCACCTTGTTCACGTGGTTTCCAGCCTTGATTGTAACTGAGGTGGTTCATATGTCCACCTTGTTCACGTGGTTTCCAGCCTTGATGTAACTGAGGTGGTTCATATGTCCCCTGTTCACGTGGTTTCCAGCCTTGATTGTAACTGAGGTGGTCATATGTCAACCTTGTTCACGTGGTTCCAGCTTGATTGTAACTGAGGTGGTTCATATGTCCACCTTGTTCACGTGGTTTCCAGCCTTGATTGTAACTGAGGTGGTTCATAGTCCACCTTGTTCACGTGGTTTCCAGCCTTGATTGTAACTGAGGTGTTCATATGTCCACCTTGTTCACGTGTGTTTCCAGCCTGATTGTAACTGAGGTGGTTCATATGTCCCTTGTTCACGTGGTTTCCAGCTTGTTGTAACTGAGGTGGTTCATAGGTCCACCTTTGTCACGTGGTTTACAGCCTTGATTGTAACTGAGGGTGGTTCATATGTCCACCTTGTTCACGTGGTTTCCAGCCTTGATTGTAACTGAGGTGGTTCATATGTCCACCTTGTTCACGTGGTTTCCAGCCTTGATTGTAACTGAGGTGGTTCATATGTCCACCTTGTTCACGGTTCCAGCCTTGATTGTAACTGAGGTGGTTCATATGTCCACCTTGTTCACGTGGTTTCAGCCTTGATTGTAACTGAGGTGGTTCATATGTCCACCCTTGTTCACGTGGTTTCCAGCCTTGATTGTAACTGAGGTTGGTTCATATGTCCACCTTGTTCACGTGGTTTCCAGCCTTGATTGTAACTGAGGTGGTTCATATGTCCACCTTGGTTCACGTGGTTTCCAGCCTTGATTGTAACTGAGGTGGTTCATATGTCCACCTTGGTCACGTGGTTTCCAGCCTTGATTGTAACTGAGGTGGTTCATAAAGTGTCCACCTTGTTCACGTGGTTTCCAGCCTTGATTGTAACTGAGGTGGTTCATATGTCCACCTTGTTCACGTGGTTTCCAGCCTTGATTGTAACTGAGGTGGTTCATATGTCCACCTTGTTCACGTGGTTTCCAGCCTTGATTGTAACTGAGGTGGTTCATATGTCCACCTTGTTCACGTGGTTTCCAGCCTTGATTGTAACTGAGGTGGTTCATATGTCCACCTTGTTCACGTGGTTTCCAGCCTTGATTGTAACTGAGGTGGTTCATATGTCCACCTTGTTCACGTGGTTTCCAGCCTTGATTGTAACTGAGGTGGTTCATATGTCCACCTTGTTCACGTGGTTTCCAGCCTTGATTGTAACTGAGGTGGTTCATATGTCCACCTTGTTCACGTGGTTTCCAGCCTTGATTGTAACTGAGGTGGTTCATATGTCCACCTTGTTCACGTGGTTTCCAGCCTTGATTGTAACTGAGGTGGTTCATATGTCCACCTTGTTCACGTGGTTTCCAGCCTTGATTGTAACTGAGGTGGTTCATATGTCCACCTTGTTCACGTGGTTTCAGCCTTGATTGTAACTGAGGTGGTTCATATGTCCACCTTGTTCACGTGGTTTCCAGCCTTGATTCTAACTGAGGTGGTTCATATGTCCACCTTGGTCACGTGGTTTCCAGCCTTGATTGTAACTGAGGTGGTTCATATGTCCACCTTGTTCACGTGGTTTCCAGCCTTGATTGTAACTGAGGTGGTTCATAGTGCGGTGTAAACCTGTTCTGGTCCATGTGTGCTTTAGTCTGCTTCCACTGAGGCAAGCCTGGCAGGGTTCCTGTTTGTCTTTGTCCTTCATTCCTTCCTTCGCTTGCCATATCTTCGATGTTTGTTCCTTTGCTACTGGGATATACCTCTCAGTACACTGGCTTTATTTTAGCTTGTTTTAAGTCTTTTAGTTACATTGATATTTAGTTTTACTTTTCACTACTTATTGCTCTTTCTTGAGCTCGTTCATAAGATCTTAGATCTTGATGTCACAATTAGCCACGATTGACCTCCGAATCAAAGATTAAGAATCAAACACACTGGTACCCCTATGTAGTCATTCACTTAGAACAGTTCTGTTCATGCATCTGAACACTGTTACTTTCCCTCGCCCAACCTACGTCGTTCCATTTGTGTTTAATATTTTTATGTATCTGTTGATCTGTTATATTAATCTCCTGGCCCCGTAGTTTACTCCGCCTGTATTAGACAGTATTCCGTCGTCAACTCCATGTTCTAACTTCAACTTCCGTTCAAATCCCAGACATAAAGCTGGCACATAACTAAATGTGACGTGAGACCTGGCACGGGGTCAGATCGACAACGCTAATGATAACAACCATTAAATATTCTGTAAACAAAGGCTTGAACAATGGGCAACCCGCGGCCAGTGGCTCAGCCGAAGACTGATGTGTGTAAATATGGCCAGAGCTGAGGGAACAGAGTCGGGTTGGGACCCTGGCAGGTTATAGTCTCTAGGATTCTTGGTTCACCGTGTGAACGTGCAATACCCTCCTATGTTACCAGTTAGATCATCGCGGAGCACAAACGCTCAAATCTCATGTCTTCGAGGTCGCAGTGAATTCAGGGCAGAAGGTTATTAAACGGAAGGGAACTGAATAACGTCTACTATAAAATAGCACTCATGCAGTTTTAATAACAACGAAATAGTTTATAGACTGTTTACCGTTCACAGCTCGGTCTGTCTCTGAATGTCTGTATATTTGTTCGATATCCTGGGTGAATCCTTATATCAAGAGACGGAATCATGTAGTTATTGATGTACCAATGTAGACAAAGAGGGAGGAACAGATAACGATATCAGAATCAGAATACAGCAGGCTACCGGAGTCCTGATGGCACTAGGAAATATGTGGAAGTCACAAGAAAACTAAACTTTGCACGAAACTTCGTATATTTAATTCTAATGTTAACTTAGTATTTCTCTATGCATCAAAAACATGGAGAACAAATGAAACGATCACAAATAAACCACAGACATTCATTAATTCATGCCAACGCAAACTATATTGACTAAATGGTATGACATATTTCCCAATGTAAAGCTAATGGATAGAACTAGATAAATACCATCGAACATAGAGTTGACGTAAACACGCTGGTGCTGGATAGGACATTCATTGAGTCAACCTGAGAGTATTGTAACTACCAAAGTCTGTATCTGGAATTCACCGGGGAATATGCCCAAAGCTGCATGGGATAGCTAAGGATAGGACATTCATTGAGTCAACCTGAGAGTATTGTAACTACCAAAGTCTGTATCTGGAATTCACCGGGGGATATGCCCAAAGCTGCATGGGATAGCTAAGGATAGGACATTCATTGAGTCAACCTGAGAGTATTGTAACTACCAAAGTCTGTATCTGGAATTCACCGGGGGATATGCTCAGAGCTGCATGGGATAGCTAAGGATAGGACATTCATTGAGTCAACCTGAGAGTATTGTAACTACCAAAGTCTGTATCTGGAATTCACCGGGGGATATGCTCAGAGCTGCATGGGATAGCTAAGGATAGGACATTCATTGAGTCAACCTGAGAGTATTGTAACTACCAAAGTCTGTATCTGGAATTCACCGGGGGATATGCCCAAAGCTGCATGGGATAGCTAAGGATAGGACATTCATTGAGTCAACCTGAGAGTATTGTAACTACCAAAGTCTGTATCTGGAATTCACCGGGGGATATGCTCCAGAGCTGCATGGGATAGCTAAGGATAGGACATTCATTGAGTCAACCTGAGAGTATTGTAACTAACAAAGTCTGTATCTGGAATTCACCGGGGGATATGCCCAGAGCTGCATGGGATAGCTAAGGATAGGACATTCATTGAGTCAACCTGAGAGTATTGTAACTACCAAAGTCTGTATCTGGAATTCACCGGGGGATATGCCCAAAGCTGCATGGGATAGCTAAGGATAGGACATTCATTGAGTCAACCTGAGAGTATTGTAACTAACAAAGTCTGTATCTGGAATTCACCGGGGGATATGCCCAGAGATGCATAGGGTAGCTAAGGATAGGACATTCATTGAGACAACCTGAGAGTATTGTAACTAACAAAGTCTGTATCTGGAATTCACCGGGGGATATGCCCTAAGCTGCACCGGATAGCTAAGGATAGGACATTCATTGAGTCAACCTGAGAGTATCATAACTACCAAAGTCTGTATCTGGAATTCACCGGGGGATATGCCCAGAGCTGCATGGGATAGCTAAGGATAGGACATTCATTGAGTCAACCTGAGAGTATTGTAACTAACAAAGTCTGTATCTGGAATTCACCGGGGGATATGCCCAGAGCTGCATGGGATAGCTAAGGATAGGACATTCATTGAGTTAACCTGAGAGTATTGTAACTAACAAAGTCTGTATCTGGAATTCACCGGGGGATATGCCCAGAGCTGCATGGGATAGCTAAGGATAGGACATTCATTGAGTCAACCAGAGAGTATTGTAACTAACAAAGTCTGTATCTGGAATTCACCGGGGGATATGCCCAGAGCTGCATGGGATAGCTAAGGATAGGACATTCATTGAGTCAACCTGAGAGTATTGTAACTAACAGACTACTTATATAATTTAAATGAGATGCTCTCGACCATGGGCTGGGCCGGGTCAGACAGACAGACAGATAGATAGATAGATAGATAGATAGACAGACAGACAGACAGACTGACAGACAGACAGACAGGCAGACAGACAGACAGTCGGGAACGGGAACTTATATGACTACTTATATGAATTAAATGAGATGCTCCCCACCAGGAGTTGGGCGATGCCGGGCCGGGTCAGACAGACAAACAGATAGATAGTCGGAACGGGAACTTATATGACTACTTATATGAATTAAATGAGATGCTCCCCATCAGGGTCTGGGCGAAGACGGGCCGGGTCAGACAGACAGACAGACAGATAGACAGACAGACAGACAGACAGATAGTCGGTAACGGGAACGAGAACTTATATGACTACTTATATGAATTAAATGAGATGCTCCCCACCAGATAGAGGAGATAGGAGGAGGAGGAAGAGGGAGGAGGAGGGAGGAGAAGGAAGGAGGAGGAAGAAGGAGGAGGAAGAGGGAGGAGGATGGAGGAGGAAGAGGGAGGAGGAGGAAGGAGGAGGAAGAGGAAGGAGGAGGAAGAGGGAGGAGGAGGAAGAGGGAGGGGGAGGAGGAGGGAGGAGGGAGGAGAAGGAAGGAGGAGGAAGAAGGAGGAGGAAGAGGGAGGAGGATGGTGGAGGAGGAAGAGGGAGGAGGAGGAAGGAGAAGGAGGGAGGAGGAGGAGGAGGAGGGAGGAGGGGAGAGGAGGAGGGAGGAGGCAGAGGGAGAAGAAGGAAGGAGGAGGAGGAAGGAGGGAGAGGAAGGAGGGAGAATGAGGAGGGGAGGAAGGAAAGGGAGGTGGAAGAGGAGGAGGAGGGAGGAGGAAAGATGTAGGGGGAGGAGGAGGTAGAGGGAGGAGGAGGAGGAAGGAAAGGGAGGAGGAAGAGGAGGAGAAGGGAGGAGGAGGGTGGAGGGAGGAGGAGGAGGTAGAGGGAGGAGGAGGGAGGAGGTAGGAGGAGGAAGAGGGAAGAGGGAGAAGAAGGGAGAAGGAGGAGGAGGATGATGAGGGAGAAGGAGGCAAGAGGAGGAGGGAGGCAGGAGGAGGAGGGATGAGGAGGGAGAGGGAGGAGGAGGGAAGATGAGGGAGGAGGGTGGAGGAGGTGGAGGAGTAGGAGGGAGGAGGATGAGGAGGAGGGAGAGAGGAAGAAGGAGAAGGAAGAGGGAGAAGGAGGAGGGAGGAGGGAGAGGGATTAGAGGGAGGAGGAAGAGGAGAAGGGTGGAGGGAGGAGAAGAGAGGAGGAGAGAGTTCGCCATTCCGAATTCATACTCGTCTAGTTCTTCCCTTCTACACGACTGTAGATAACTTCCTTACACATAAAAAGATGAATTTTATTGATATTGCCGTGGCATGGAGGAATATCAGCAGCAGAGTTGATCCAAAAAACCAAAGACTGAGATCTACGGAGAGCCATGAACGCCTACGCCAGCCGGCACGGCACTTAATGATGATGATTGCCGTGTGACGATTCTGTGTAGTCACGTCATTTTCTTCCCTTTCCCTAGCGTTTTGGTTCGGGGATTCTTTCATCATCATCATCATATATTTACGTACGTATTTTGGGAGGGGAAGGAGGGAGGAGGAGGAAGAAGAAAAAAAAACTATGACAGTTGACAGCTCTGGAATGAAAGGAAGGCGTGTAGAAAATTTCATCTCAATCGGATGGGCCGTTCGCGAACAAATAAAGGACATACATATATATTTACATATATATTTACATACATACACTTTGTTTTATATATATAGATAGATTGTCCTAGAATTATTACAATTATGACTCAATAACTGAAGCGTCGTCTAGACGGACAGGCGCATAGTTAGCGACTGATTACGTCTGCTCCTGTATGTACACTTTATTTATAAATATGTTTGGCTGGCTACCTGTCATGCTATATATATAGTATGCGTATATATAGTATATATATAGTATACTTTATATATAAAGTCGCTTAAACGTCGACTTCATTGCACCGGGATTTTATCCCATATGGCTCAGTCTCTTTCCGCAGCGCGGAAAGCGTCGCACAAAGCACGAACTCCATAGCTCCAGTGACGACCCTCAGGAGTCTCCGAAAAAATGCACTCGTGAACCGAAGGACGCGGCTCGGAATCGAACCCACAACCTTCGGAACCAGAGCCAGACGGGTTGACCACTTCGCAACGCAGACTCCCCATATATATATATACCATAATATATATATATATATATATATATATATATATATATATATATATATATATATATATATATATATATATATATATATATATATATATGTGAGTTTCACCTTGCAGTCTTAACAGACTATTGTATGTGGATTGGAATTTGGACACAATTCCATCTCACAATGCCTGGGCAGAGCTTCAGAGAAAATGTGGTGCCCAAACGACATGTTCCCTCTCTCGGCCTTGCCTTGTTTGATCCAGAGGAATGGATAAACAGTACGTCTGGAACAAGATAGGCTGCAGACGCTGGCGGCTCAGCGTCAAACCTCCGAGATCTTGCACCAACGAGCAGGAGGCGAGCGGTGGCCAGACCCCAAATCTTTGGGACTTGACTTAGAGGCGTTCAGCCAAATCCCGCAGGTAAGGGTCGTATACGCGCCCGGACCACTGGCCACGTACACCTGTCAATCGCAAGTGTCTGGACCTGTGTAAGCGTGTACTACCGTCAGACTCCCCGCCTGACTCGTGCGGCTCCCGTGACCAACGAGAATAGGCCCTCTGGAGATATTGCTCGTCTATTGCGAACAAATCTCCAATGACCGAAGACTGGTGTGTGTGTGTGTGTGTGTGTGTGTGTGTGTGTGTGTGTGTGTATGTGTGTGTGTGAATGTGTGTGTGAATATGTGTGTGTGTGTGTGTGTGTGTGTGTGTGTGTGTGTTTGCGTGTGAATGTGTGTGTGTGTATGTGATATTCTTCTTCCCCCTTCTCCTTTGACCCCTCTTCTACAGAAGAACGGGTCGATCTCAAGGAAACAAAACAAATCAAATACAGAGCTTCTATGGAGGCTAGAAATTAAAAAAAAGATTTCATGAACGAGAGCAAGATATGGACAACGATATAAGTAGGAAAATTAAATTAAAAGATGGACGAACATCAATTTGACAGCGTGTACAGCCTAAGCGAGAAAAAGAAGAGTGGTGGAGATCCATTGCAGCCAGCCTCCATTTTGCATACTGGATCTGATTGTCAAAAGCGAGTGGTTATTTATATGTTGACTTCGCATATGAATAATTTAAGGCTAAATGGGGATAGCCTTGGTCGCTAAGTCGCTTATAATACTATCTATGTTATCTGCGTAAATGACAAATGTATGCAACAGTAGTTCAATCACGCTTGAGAAAAATTACAGTACATTCAAAATCAAAGAAAAGTGATTACGCTCAATAAGATTTCTTTGCACAACAGGCACGATGTTTACACACTGACGACACAAGAGCAGCGTTTGTTATTTCCACTGACAGGCGAACCTATGCCCTTTCAATGTCTGTGCCTGCCCTTTCAATAATTTCAAAATAATGCAGCTCTGTTGAAATAAACTGACCCCTATTTGCTATCACGTGGGACAGAATCTATTGCTGGTATTACGTGGTTCCACACAACCATACATAACA
The DNA here is from genome assembly GCA_014155875.1 of Cepaea nemoralis. Lineage (NCBI taxonomy): Eukaryota > Metazoa > Mollusca > Gastropoda > Stylommatophora > Helicidae > Cepaea > Cepaea nemoralis. Next base: position 201,015 of record JACEFZ010016406.1, read on the forward strand.
CGTCAATAGTTGGTTTGCTGGCTCTACAGTGCCTGGTCTAGGAAGTCTACTCAGTTGGGCAAGACTCGTCCTCAGTGTAAATCTTTCAGACTGAAAATAGACTCTTTATTTCTGCGAATGATAACATAATCAATAGCAGTTGGGGAACTTCAGAATATTAACCAATACAATGTTTTTTGTATGCATCTGTCAATCCCTCCATCCACGAGTCTGTCCTTTTGCGTGTCTGTTTTACTGTCTGTCTGTCATTTATCCATCAGTTTAACCATCAGTTTATCCATCTGTCAGGTCTGGTTAGTTACCTGCTTTCCTGTCTTTATATATATATATATATATATATATATATATATATATATATATATATATATATATATATATATATATATATATATATATATATATATAAGCACGCACAAACACAAACATATATTAAAAACAATAAAGAACTAAACGGATAAAGGAGCGTAGAATACACGCTGACGCTGGTTAGGACACACATCATGAAGACCAAATAATAGTATAATTAGACGCTATTTTTATGTCCATAACCCAACGGGCCGAAAAAAAACAATCAGAGGGAAACCCAATAAAAAAACCAAAAAATAAAAAAAATCACAAGCGCGCGCGCACGCACACACACACACACACACACACACACACACACACACACACACACACACACACACACACACACACACACACACACACACACACACACACACACACACACGGAAAAGAGAAATAGAGACCAAGGAATAATGTGGCTAAAACATGGAGAGAGCTGACATAGATAGCAAAGAACAGGGTGACTAGGAACGTGTTGGTTGAGGACCGATGTTCGAATGGAGGACAAAACAGAAGAAGAAGAGGACTAAAAGGAGTATGACATGATGGTTGTGGTGTTAAGTCTGGAATGTTACATATCCTTTAGATCCGAGGCTTACGACACTGGGTAATTCCCTTCCCTGCTACTTTACTGTCTACTTCGGCTACGGAACAATAGTTTACTGCTACATAGATCCGTTAAAATATAGTTCCCTCAGGGGAATGTTGCTGTGCCACTATAAGTAGTTTCTGCAATATCAGCCCTATAACAACTTTTAAAACTACTCGATGCAAATAGAGATAATTGTCCAAAAGAACGAAAAAAAATGCGCGCCGAGTACTTCTTTGCACATTACCGGGCGCACGATTATTTATCGTTTCAACATAAGTGCTGTACAATTTTAGTAGCGTTCTGAGGGCACTGCTGTCTGCTTGAGATGTGCATGTAGACCAAATGGGCGCCTTAATGACAGCTTTGCCAGTCTGAAGCGACAGTGGCTAGATTCTATTTACTGTACACTGCGTAAGGGACTGTAACTGATTTAACCACCCCCTCCCCCCACACACACACACCCACCCCAAAATAAAGTAAGTTTGGACCAAACATGATACAAATGTACAAGTATTATCATGTAGATTTCTGTTCACAGTGAATTGAAATTGCGGAAGATACACGAAACAAAACAAATGACATGATGACCCTAATATGGCGATATATCGTTCTTCTATCCAAATGAGAGATCAAATGTTGCGATATATAATCCTTCGGCACTGAAGCAGTTAAAGAACAAAATAAAAAGTGCAGCACAATTTCCACAGAAATAACAGAAGTGATGACACAATGAGTTGTTGTATCACTTGTGTAATAGAGAAATAAGATTTTACTGAAGTGGGATTTGCAATCGTAAAGCTGTGGAAAAAAGCGATGAATAAAGGAAAACCAGGAAGTGAAACGGTCAACTTCCCAGGAAAACTCTAAATAACCGTTCGCTCGTTAGGTATTAATGAATAAAATCCCTCAGCGGGTTATATTGAAAAGTGCACGCCGATAAGGGCCGTTATCCAGGTTAATTCATTCATTCAGTAGCATGTCCTTTGCAGAACCTCGCTCCCATAACAAAACCTCTCGACCATAAGCAAGATGTCCCGCGTCCAATACACCCATCTGGAGATCATCCGCCACATCCTGTACCTATCTTCTCTTTGGCCTTCCTCTTCCTCTCTTCCCAGGCATATACCCCTCCATTATTGTTCTCTCCAAACTTGCATGACGTTTCAAGTGACCAAAATATTTCAATTTCCTTTGTTTTATCGTCTTTAATAGCCAACTTTCTTCAGTATTCAGCTCTTGAAGTATGGATGCATGTGTTCTTTCTTTACCCAATATATTCTTAGAACTCGTCTATAAGATTTATATCCAAAGGCATTTATACGCTGTTCAGCTTGTTTAGTAAGTATCCAGGTCTCACAGGCGTATGTTGCAACTGGAAAGATGCATGCTCATAAAACATCAGATTTTTGTAGTTCTATCTGTCCCACTCCATAATGTATTCACTTGTTTTAGTCTTTGAAGAGCAATTGATAGGCATCGTTTAATTTCGTTCATTGTGTCACAGATGATGGTAATCAGTGACCCAAGATATTCAAAATTGTCCACCACCTCCAATTTTTCCTCATTAACATATATTGCTTTCTCCAAGATCTCAAAAGGGACTCAATGCACTTAAAATTATGGCTGCAATGGACACAGAGAAGATAATGCTCTTCACACTATATTAGCACTTGATACTCTCAGTAATTGATTATGGACTAGGACTGCTCACTGTCTCAAAGAGTCAGCTGGTGAAATTAGAGCGCATACAGAATGAAGCTATGCGGGTCATTCTGGGATGCACCAGAGACACCCCAGTAGTGTGTATGCGTTACATCCTTGGTCTGCCGACTGTTGCTGGTAGGCACAAGGTGATGCAGCGACGGCATACCTCAGAGTAGCTGCAGACACATATAACCCGTTGCATGAGACGCTGGACGAAGTTAAGGGTCAGAGACTGATAAGAGGGAAATCATGGATGGCTCAGGCGGATGATACGATCAGACAGGTGTGCCCTTTGGAGAACATCAGGCGAGAAGAGGAGTGGATCAGAGTACCAGCGGAGCAGGCAGACTTGTGCAGAGTTATAATCACATTGAGCTGGGAGTGCAGGAAGTGGCCAGCAGGGGCCACGGAAGTGGAAATCCAGCAACTAATTCAGGATAATGTTCGCCCTGGTGATGTGATTATCTACACGGATGGTTCGGTGTTGAGAGGTAGGAGAAGTGCCTGGGGATTCTTAGCAAAAGTTAATGGTCGACGTTTGGTGCAGGAGAGCCTGGCGTATGATGAAACAGCATCTAGCTTAAGAATGGAGGTGGAGGCGGTCAGTGCAGCGTTCCGCTGGATGGAGAACACGATACATACACACACTGTGATTGTAACTGACTCAGAAAGCATGCTGAGGAGGGTGAGGACAGGCAGGCTTCGTGCAGAGTGGCTTGCTTCGCTTCGGAGGTCACGGGCAGCAAGCATCACCTGGATCTTTTCTCCGGGGCATGCCAGTGTGCTTTGGAATGAACAGGCGGACAGATTGGCTCACTCGGCAAAACTTGGTGGAGTATTGATACATGACAAGGCAGACGTGGTTGCGGCCTTGTGGGAGCACGTGTACACCTCGGAGAAGCAAATGGATCACCATAGTCTGGTAAGAATGAGTCAGCGAGGTGTGACGAGGGGATCTGGCCGACGCTCGAAGCTCAGAGGAAAGGCGAGACGGACATATAATCAGATTGCTACTGGAATTATTAGTGTTGGAACTCTTCGCTGGCTGCTGAGGATGGAGACGGAGCGCTTATGGGAATGCCCCGAATGCTGTGATGTCGGTTCCTAAATCAATCAATCAATCAATCAATCAATCAGTCAATCGATCAATCAATCAATTCATAGTAGTTTTATCTGCATGTATTATTTGTGTTTTTGCTATGTTAAGATATAAGTTGTAATTTTCACTATTCAGTTGGGTTGAGGCTGCTAGGTTTTCTATGCCATTCTGTGTTGCAATACTGTATCATCAGCATACCGAATCGCTGGTATGTCATGACCACCTATATTTAGGGCATCATATAGCTCCCTGTTGATATCATCTCTTACATTTATCATTATACTAGCTGACCCGACTGGCTTCGCCCAGTCCCTGGTGGGGAGCATCTCATTTAATTCATAAAAGTAGTCATATAAGCTCCTGTTCCCGACTATCTGTCTGTCTGTCTGTCTGTCTATCTGTCTGTCTGTCTGACCCGGCCCGGCTTCACCCAGTCCCTTGGTGGGGAGAGTCTCATTTAATTCATATACGAAGTCATATAAGCTCCCGTTCCCGACTATCTGTCTGTCTGTCTGTCTATCTGTCTGTCTGTCTGACCCGGCCCGGCTTCACCCAGTCCCTGGTGGGGAGCATCTCATTTAATTCATATACGTAGTCATATAAGCTCCCGTTCCCGACTGTCTGTCTGTCTATCTGTCTGTCTGTCTGTCTTTCTGTCTGTCCGTCTGTGTGTCTGTCTGTCTGACCCGGCGTGGCTTCGCCCAGCTCCTGGCGCACAGTAACTTAAAAGAATGTCCTTCCACACACCATCCATTATTTTAAAAACTGTTTTTAATCACCTACATGACTGTAGATAACTTCTTTAAGCATAAAAAGATGAGTTACAATGTTATGCATTATGCATTATTTTTATGAAAACGTTGAAAATACCTTAAAGATTATATCATTATTTATTATAACTCATATTCCTGTAAATAACTATAGACAAAGAGTTTATAAATCTTTGAAAACGATGCAACAATATGACTATAAAGTATATAGAAATGTTATTAAAAGTTATGCCCCTTGAAATAACTTTTCTAGAGTTAAGTCCCCTTGCTATATAGAAATTATAATGAAAAATGAAATATTAAATTGTAGTAAGTAAGTAGCCGATTTTAAACTAAAAAACTATGGCAGAAAGTTGCACAGGAATGAAAAGAAGACGTGTAGAAAATTTCATCTCAATCGGATGGACCGTTCGCGAACGCATAAAGAACGGACGGACACACATCGCCTTTTATAGATATAGATTTTCGGCGTACATGTTAACCAAACAGGGGGAAGCATACATCCCTGACGGACTCCTTGCTTGATGTCAAACCTATCTGATGTCTCGCCCTCTATTCTAACCGCTGCTTGTTGGTCTAGATAGAGATTGATGTTGTACACAGTCAAATGCCTTTGAATAATCCACAAAACACGAGAATAGGCTTATAATAAATTCTCTGCACTTCTCTATTATTGAACGCATGTTGAAAATGTTATCTCTTGTTCCTCTTCCTTGTCTAAATCCAGCTTGAAACACGATAATTTCTTCTTCCATTTTCTTACGAAGTCTTCCCATTATGATTTTTATTAGAAGTTTACTTGCATGACTGATCAGGGCAACAGTTCTATAGTTGGTGCATAATTTCAGGTTGCCCTGTTTTGGTATTGGAATGAAGATAGTTCTTTTCCGATCTTAGTTAGTTAGTTAGTTAGTCGCAGTTCCAACTTCACAGCAACGGGTCGTCCCCATTATGCTTCGTTCCTGTGCCAGTGAATATCACACAAAACGCTCCCCACTGCCCAATGTGAAAAGTGGAAAAGACAGGAGTCTCGACAAACAACAGCCCGCACAGATACACTGTGCATAATGCTGCCATCAGAATGTCAACACAATAGTCCCCCACGAAACACCCAGTTTATCTCTGATGGAATCGGCAGTCATTTTCCCATCTGGATGTTTCCTAGATGTTCAACCACACAGTCCACGAAATACAGTTCATCGTCGATGGCAATGGCAGTCAACCAGAAGCCCAGCAGCCACGCATTTCTGCATAAGGCAAAAACCGGTCAACTCTGGGACATAGCCATCTGCCATCGCTCCGAACATGCAGTCACATTCCAAAAAACCTCGGGCAGATTCAAAAGCATTTCACACGAAACTCACAGCTCACAGTGTCGCGCCACGCACTCACTCAGTAGCAGGGCGACGGAACCATCAAGCCTCCTTAGTCGCCTCTTACGACATGCGTGGTAGGCTGCAGTGTTGCTATTCTTTGCTTCCCTTATGGGCCCCGGCAATACACGGGAGTGTCACTGTATTTTCCAATCTTGTGGCCATATACCATATTCCCATATCTTTTTACACAATGCGTGATAGATGTGTATGCTTACTTCTCCTCCCGCTTTAATTAGTTCAGCTGGTATCTCATCATGTCCAGGTGATTTACCATTCTTCAGGTTCTTTATTGCCCATGCAATTTCATCTAATGAGGGTTCAGGTTCTATTTCTGCTGTCATTGGCTCATGTATCTCATTCATATCCACACTGTCATTCATATCATACATTCCACTGCAGTCTCCCGTGTGTTGCCGGGGCCCATAAGGGAAGCAAAGAATAGCAACACTGCAGCCTACCACGCATGTCGTAAGAGGCGACTAAGGAGACTATGGTTCCGTCGCCCTGCTACTGAGTGAGTGCGTGGCGCGACACTGTGAGCTGTGAGTTTCATGTGAAATGCTTTTGAATCTGCCCAAGGTTTTTTGGAACGTGACTGCATGTTCGGAGCGATGGCAGCTGGCTATGTCCCAGAGTTGACCGGTTTTTGCCTTATGCAGAAATGCGTGGCTGCTGGGCTTCTGGTTGACTGCCACTGCCATCGACGATGAACTGTATTTTCGTGGACTGTGTGGGTGAACATCTATTAAACATCCAGATGGGAAAATGACTGCCGATTCCATCAGAGATAAACTGGATGTTTCGTGGGGGACTATTGTGTTGACATTCTGGCGGCTGTTTTATGCACAGTGTATCTGTGTGGGCTGTTGTTTGTCGAGACTCCTGTCTTTTCCACTTTTCACAATGGGCAGTGGGGAGCTTTTTATGTGATATTCACTGGCACAGGAACGGAGCATAATGGGGACGTCCCTTTGCTGTGAAGTTGGAACCGTGACTAACTAACTAACTAACTAACTAATTCCACTGCAGTACTCCTGCCATCTTTCTAGAATTTGTCTAGTTTCTGTTAATGTACATTTTCCATCTTGTCACAGACAACATTTATTTGGGGTTGAACATTTCTTGTCAATAACTTCATTTCTTTGAACATTTCGTAATGTCTTCCAATCTTATGATATTGCTCTATTCTGGCACAGCAATCTTTCATGTATTGATTTTTGTCCTTTCTTGTGTTCTTTCTTATTTCTCGAGTTAAAGATTTATACTTCATCCTTTCTGTTTCACTTCGTTGTTTTATTAATTCTAACCTGTCTGATGTAATCCATGGCTTTTTGTTGCTTTTTCTTGGTCGGAATTAAATCTTTGGCTGCAGTTATCAAGATATCTCTAGCTTGTATTGCCAATTCATCAGGTGTCAATTTCTAACGTATAGACACCAAGACTCCAAAACGATTCCTAACTTCTATGGTGTATGCATCTGGTATTTTTGTGAGATCAAAAACGAAATGGCCTTGGTCCTCGGGTAAGATTTTACAGTTTTAATTTCAGATCTGCTTCTAATAACCTATGATCTGTATCATTGTCTGCGCTTTCGTAGGGTTTTTGCAGATGTTATGCTTGATCTCCATCTTCTGTGTATTAATGTGAACGCCTGATGCGTCACAATATGGGATAATAAGGCACTAGATAGTGATGTCGCCAAAACCAGTCGTGGAATTTGGAAGTATCTAAGTTCATCGGCCAAGATATTTTTAAACAGCTTGAAAGGTCAAGCTCTGAACCCGAATTGTTTGGGTTTCCTAAAACTCTACCTCAACTTTCGTTGTTCTGTAGCTTTCTCAGGGTCGGGGAATGCCAGATGTAATGTATACTTTAGGTTCGAGCTGTCAGAAAACAACACAGGCCACATAGTTTATAGGTGCATACGAGATCAGAGATAAACGAAGGCTGTCTAGAGACCAAAATAGGTACCGTAGGCTGGCAGATTTATGGCAGTGGGAACGTGCTTGAGCTGAGAAATCTACTTCAAGGAGCATGAACTCAAACAAGGACTATGAACTCAAAAACAAGGTCGTATTAGGGTGAAGGGAGTTGGATTAATAATTAGATGCAAATTAAACATGCAGATCAGCCCAGCTGCGTGCTGTATGCTTATTGGGTAGCCCTTCAGGACAAGGAGAAGCATTGTCACGTGATTCAAGAAAGGCGCCAACTCGAGAAGTAATATATACTTTAGGATCCAGTCAGTTTGGAGGGTGAACAGGAGAGAGTCGGTCAGTCGAGAGTGGACTCCTGGAGCGGCGGGGGCCTGAGCCCTCTTGGGGCAGCCCAAGGAACATAGTAACAGGACTTCAGAAATTGTGGCTAATCTGTGCCCAAGTCTGTATAGTATCTGGAGGAGGAGGAAGTGAAGGAAGACGGACAAGCGCCCATGCTAGAACTCGTCTGAATCACTGATAGGAGTGAGAGCGACTAAGGATCTGTGAACGGAACCTACCCAAGACAGATAAGCCAAAGAAGGGAAAGACACGCAGAGTCCGAGGGTCGTTAAAGTGCAAGAAAGCCACTTGAGTTAAGAGGACCGCCAGCTAAGGAGACCGCTTGTTAGTTGCAGTAGATGGCTAAACGTCAGACAAGACGACCCTATCCAGGGACACTGCGGTTGGAACCACACAGGAGACTAATGTCAAATACGATTGGAAACCGGTGGTGGGATCCACGGCAAACGAGGTTGAAGAGAGCAATCGTATTTCAAATATGGGACCCAGATGATCAACGGGACGGCAGAAGTTGAATGTAAGTTGACGTAAGACTTAGACCTAATTAGTATAGTTGTATATGATAATCAAGTATCTTAGTTTAGAGAGCTATAGCAAACTACTGTAGGTAAGTTTACCAAATAATTATGAGCAGTCGACCAAGGATCAGGACTGAATGCGACGTCCTGCATATGACTATATTTAAATGGCCGAAATATAGTGATTGGAGTCATATTAATCGGTTAGATAAGCGGAGTGTAGATAAACTATATATGTGCATGTAAGCGGAGCAATTAGCCTACAAGATTAATGAGAACTAGACGAGTGCAACTGCATGTGAATACGAAGAGATGGCAGTATTGCAAGAATATAAACACAGCAAACAAACACAGCAGACGGCAGAAGGAGATAGCAAGGCACTCGCGATCACTAGGTCAACCAGACAATGACAGGTGAGATCGTTGGCCAGAGACGGGGCGGGCACAGGAAGGAATGTTGTCTTTTGTCCGCTGGACATAGGTGAAAGGAGGTCACGCTTCTGTGGTTGTGTAGTTGAGTTGGCCTAGCGTGGTACAGGCAACGAGTTCAAATCTTCCGGTAAATGGTTAAATACTTAGGCTGTAGGCGGCGCGTCGGGAAATAGGCGATAATAATATTAGTTAAACATATGTGTTCACAATAAGGTTCTTAATTTATGTTATGGCTAAGATATACTAATACTAGTATAAATAAAGAAGCGATAGATGTTAAGGACTTTGTAGGTAGTGAAAGACTAAAGTTTTTTTTTGACATAAAACTCACGGGTATTGTTTTATAATGTTTCAGGCATTGCCTGGGTAAAATGGAGTTGCCCAAGCATACCGGGCATACTTGACTAAACATATATTCATCTGAACAAAATAATCCCTGGGTATATGGATTGATGGATCAATCTATGGATCAATGGGTATTTGGGCTAAATACATGGACCACTAATAAGCCTACGGAAAGATAGTTACGAGACAAAAGGGCCGGTGGAAATCCTAGCTTTAGTTCTTTACTTGATGCAGTTAGTAGGTGATTGTTGGTAGTATTTCTCTAACATCTGGTTGCATAGTTTATTATACTATCTACCTCCACCTGGTGACGTCATGCGGTATTGTGTTGTTATTGGAGTCGATTATGCATAGATGTGTCTGCAATGCATGTACTGATTACTCTATGCGATTATGTTGTAGATTGTCACTCTGTTACTGTTCAGAAGGAAATAAATATATGTTTGAGTTGCCTTTTATTTCGACTTGTCAGTCTGAAGTAATATAATTTAGAGTAGCTTAGAGACCTTGTGAGGCTGTACATCTCTTCTATAACCTGATAACATACACCACGAGACATTGATGGTGCAATAGTAATTAACTATTGTTCTCACGCGGAGACACGAACCTAAATCTTTCCTATCCCTTACTCTCATCCTTTTTCTCCTTCTCTCTTTCTCTCTTCATCTTTCCTTATTATCAAAGATAGTGCGTTGTAGGCAGAGTTCGACTGAGGAACGAACTTTTAGGCTTCACACTATTTATATCGTTTCCCTCATCATTCTTTTCTTTCTCTTCTCTCTCTCCTCCCTCCTCTCTCTTCTCCCTCTTTTTTCTCTTGATCACACAAATATATAATCTATCTGATTTTTGATAATACTGTCCGGGGACTTCCATGAGAATAGTCTTCTTGGATGTTGTTTAAAAAGTGTGTTGGTTATCGTTAACTCATTTTCTGTGCAAAATTCGATTAATTTGTCACCTGTCTGTTTCCCAATCCAGATTATCCTAAAACGTGTCTCTCATTTTCAGCTCTTCCTGTATCTACTCATGCATTAAAATCTCCCATTATTATTGCTATATCATTATGATCAATCTTATTTAAGGTGTCTTGCAGTGTGCTGTAAACATCTTCAATTTCTTCCTTCTCTGCTGTTGAAGTAGATGCATATATCTGTACGAATGTTGTGTTTTTTTTTTTTTTTGGACGGCCTTTAAGTCTGATAGTGAGGATTCTATTACTAACTGGGTTTTATCACATTAAAGCTATTTTTAGTTGTAAAATGTCCCTTGCCTCCCCAGTGATGTTCACTTATTCCTAAAATTTGAATATTTAACCTCTCAATCTCATCACATACTACTTTAACCTTTCCCTCATACATACTTCTCACATACCACGTTACTGTTCTCACTCTGTATCTTAATTTGACAAAGGGGATCTCCTTGGTAACACAGTCGCGATTAACTCCGTCATCACGATTACTAGTACTGGTCCCTGTGTCACACTCTTCACCAGTGTTATCTCATCTGCTTGACCTGTGGGTCTCGCCACCAGATCTCTTTCTTATTATGTTTTATTTCATGGTTGTTATGATTTCTTGGCAAGTTTTGCAGAAGGTAGTTTGCCATTGCTTTTCTTCTGGACAGTGACTATACTACTCGGTGGCCATAGCCATTGTCTCTACTGATGAGATCATCTGCCTATCGCCACAGAGTGCAGACCATAACCAACAACAATCTGTCGGCTACTATCACACGCCATCCACCACCTGCTTCCATGGCTTCACGTAACCCTGATTGGGGGGCTAAACGGGTACTCCACCTTGCCCAAGGGTGTCCCGTAGACTAACGGAGGTAAGGAGGCGTCGTTCATCTCCTTTTATAGGGGATACCCCTAACCCGCTAACCGGTTATCCAGGTTACATTTCAAAAATTAAAATCCTACACACAAAAAGAAAATTTATAGTATTTGTGATACTGGTATATACATATTTGGATTTACGTGTGCGGAAACTTTCGTGCACTGTGCTCAAACTCTCTTAGTGCAATCTATAGGAGACTGAAATACGTAGATATCCAGATAAACACATTCAATAATATTACTAGTGTTAAAACGCGGTTCGTGAGCCGGGTACCAGGCGTTCGAAGCTCAGCTGCCACCGATTTGTGCAGCAGACCGTGTCGCGTTGTGTTATAACGTGCTGGTATGGGAGCCGATCGTTCAGAAAGCAATGGCAAACTACTGAACGTAACACTTGCCTAGTACATCAACAGCAGCTGAAAAATGCTGGTGTTAACTGCAACGTCCCAGTAAGGGATACGCAACAATTTTTTTTTTACAACGTTTGGTGACAAGTGTTTATTTATTTTGTAAACATTAAATTTATTGAAAAAGTAAAGAATAAATATATCCTTGTTCGATTTAGTCACCACTGGGTTCAAAGCAAGTCCACCGGCGCCGATAAAGTGCTTGGATTCCTGTAGAAAAAAAATTATCTTGTTCGCGTGTGTAAATACTCTGGGGTCATTACTCAGTGTGGCTGAACCGGCGTGAATAGTCTGTCAACGATGTTTTGAAATTCTGTTCCATTCATACACTAGCTGGACTGAAATGCATGCATCGCCAAACTGGACCTTCATTCTCCGATGAATTTCTATAAGTTTCACCCCTTCGCTGATAAAATAACGGATTGCAGAACGCTGCTCCACTTTGGTGCATGTCAAAAGAGGGGCGGTCATCTTTAAACTGCCATATGACGTCACGATGTTCGTCTGAACCGTGATGCCACGTGCTTAACTCTCTTGATATTCTTAACAACAACATTGACACGTTACAAGACACTGGTGTGGTTATTGTAATTTCTATCACACTTGTTAGATTTTAATTTGCATACCCCGCGTAACAGTATGACAAAACAAATGACGTACATAAGGAAACACAGCGAGGTCAAGATAAACACGTTTACGGGAAAATAACAGCATGAAACAGATAGTGATGTTGAGGTTGGGGGGGGGGGTAGTAATGGGACACACATACAAATATGTCATCATCATCATCATCATCATCATCATATTCATTGCTTACTGGGGTTCGAGTTCATGTCTCTGGACACTTGGTCCCTGGTGCTTTGTTCAACTCTGCTGATAATATTCTCTATGCCACCTTCTCAGTCCACCCAGCATCGTTTCTCTCGGCCTACCTCTGCTTCTGTTCCCGATGATCTGTCCAGTTGTCACGATGTCTTCCATTGGCGACCTTCTCATTACATGACCAAAGAATGTTGTTTGTCTCTTTTTTACAGTTGTGTATAATGGTATACTTCCATTAGCCTTTTCCGGCAATCGTTATTAGTTACTCTGGCAGTTTAAGGTATTTGAAATATTCATCGCAGGAACCATAGCTCCGCACACTGTAGAGTTTGAGAAATGTCATAATAGTCCCATAACTCGAGAAAGGGAGAATCCAAACTGCACATCCACGGGGTACAGGATAGGAAAAACACCAGGATGTGGCAAAAGCAGCCTTTGGGATAAGTGGACACCTTTGACAGACACTCAATTATTTTGACAGACGGAAATTGCTGTCATGGGCAGAGGTATAATACTCATGTGCGGATGTGGAAGCCAAGGGGAAATCACCATATTATCGACTCAAGATTTCAATAAATTCTGCAGATCAGAGTCAGAAAATGGTGTTAACGGCTGTCTAAGAACACTGTAGTCCGGCAGTTACTGTCAGGAGCCACAGGTGACACCAGGTGTGCCATCAAGCTACTGATGGCAAGACTTTAAAAACATTCGTACTGGGAAATAATAGTGTGATCAAGATTATGACGTGTACAGAAAAATAACGGTGTGACACAGATAATCACGTTACAGAAAATAGTGTGAGTTTATAGCAGCCTGCGTATAGGTTCATGAATGTGGTAATTTCAGTGTGTCGGAAACTGACCCATAAACGGCGTTATGTCTCGGAAACTGAAAACAAAACTAACTTTGGCAAGAACAATCGTGACAGTGGATCAGTGGATTGGCTAGAACAATCGTGACAGTGGATTGGCTAGAACAATCGTTAGAGTGGATTGGCTAGAACAAACGTGACAGTGGATTGGCTAGAACAATCGTGACAGTTGATTGGCTAGAACAATCGTGACAGTGGATTGGCTAGAACAATCGTGACAGTGGATTGGCTAGAACAATTGTGACAGTGGATTGGCTAGAACAATCGTCAGAGTGGATTGGCTAGAACAATGTTCGGAAGCATGGTTGCTGCGAGACGATGCAGGATTAATCCAGTATGGAAGAGGACGAAGGAGAATAAAGACACACGGGACATGATAATATATGAGGTAGGACAACAGATAGGTAACAGAGAGGCCGGTCGTGATGGGAGAGGTCCTCTGCAAAATTATCTTCTACATGATGATGATGATGATGATGATGATGATGATGATGATGATGATGATGATGATGATCGGTACCCTGACTTTCCTAGACAAAATCTAATTTGGTATTTATAAGTCACTCACATACTTAGACAGAGAGTGGAGAGAGAGAGAGAGAGAGAGAGAGAGAGAGAGAGAGAGAGAGAGAGAGAGAGAGAGAGAGAGAGAGAGAGAGAGAGGGTGGTAAGGAGGCGTTAATGTAGCATGGACGCAAATATGCTCATGATTTATTTATTACCAACTGTTTTTGGGGCAAGTGGAAGCCACATTTCAAGCGCAGGTGTCACAGAGGCGGCTAGTGATGAAGAGTTAGCAAATCTGATGATCTGGGTCCAAATGTTCCAGTTCGCAGTGTTTCTGGTGTCTAATTCCTGACGGGTGTTTTCAATACGTTGTCGCGTAGAGCGAGCTGACATGGTCTAGTTCAGTGGTTCTCAACCGGTGAGGAATTCCCCCTAGGAGGTATTTTAGAGTTTCCGGGGGATGATGGGGGGAGGGGAATGAAGATTATTTCAAGATCGCGTTAATACAAGAACCGATTACTTGACATTATTTGTCCCTCCATACTTTACGGTTCTGTACTCCTCGCCCTACTGATATTCGTCTTATAACGTAAGTAGACCCACAAATCACGTTTTATATAGACGTCCTAAACTTGTTCCAGTATGTGTTATTAAAGTTAGCTTCCATTTTTACATATACTATGTAGGGGCAGGGAGGGGGAGGGGGGAATTTATAGGGAGGAAATACGAAAGGGAGGAATGACATTATCAAACTATGGGAAAGGAGTGGAGGAGGGGGGGGGGGGAGGGGGGCATGGGCCAAAAAAGGTTGAGAACTACTGGTCTAGTTCTTGGACTCAACTCGGAGTGTTAGCTTGTTAAAATGCAGATATTCATTGGAGTCGGCATGCAGAGAAAGCGACAGTGTTTAGCAGCCTGGCCTGATCCATCGACCATCTTAGATTCAAGACCTGCGACTCTGTGTGTTATCTCCATGCACTGCTATTATGTGTGTTTAACTCCTACTGATTTGTCAACAAAAAAAGTCGCTTAAAATTCGATAGGGTAGACTTAATTGCACTGAGTTTTATCCCATATGGCTCGGTTTCTTTCTGCGGCGCGGAAAGCACGAACTCTGTAGCTCTAGCGACGAACCACAGGAGTCTCCGAAATATTTCACTCGTGAACCGAAGAACGCGGCCCGGAATCGAACCCACAACCTTCTGAGCCCGAGTCAAACGGCTTGGCCACTTCGCCACGGAGACACCCGTTCGTACTCGTCAACAATGACAATGTATCTACAACTAAGGCAAACATAACTGAAACCAATTAATCTGGTTAATATGGAGACGTGCTTTTGTTGTGAAACTTCGATAACATCTCATAGCGTTCGCACTTTCAAATATTGTGATGATCGTTGTCCTGTCAGCCCCTGTGCTCTAACAACTTGAGAGTTTGCTGACTCATGGTTTCAGTCAGATGAAGCGACACTGTAAACTGCATCTACTGTGGCGGTGGCTTAGAAACCCATAAGTAAGTGAGACATGCAGTTAACAGAACTGAGCATTCGCTGAAATAAATGGACAACTCTGTGTCTGAGCAGGGCAGGGCATTCAGCCTGAGACTGCCTGTCACAGTCGGAGACTGTTGTCACAGGCGGAGATTGTTGTCACAGCCGGAGATTGTTGTCACAGCCGGAAACTGTTGTCACAGCCGGAGTAGAAGACCACCCACGTGGGTGTGGACGGTAAGGGGTCATCGCCGCATTATCTTCACAAGTACGAGTTTATAAGCAGATCCCAAATCGGGAATGCAGAAGTAACGTGTTGGAACCGTAACATTACTCTTGGTACAGAATAATCTGACATGGCAAGACTACCCTTATGTTTAACAGTAGATAGTGCACCCAACTGAAAACACGGTGATCCTGGGGTTGATCCCAGTAGTGACAGAGTTGAGTCTGTATGTCTCTATGTCGCCGTAGACTCATAAATTTATACAACAGTTAACTAACCAAAATGCAAGATGGCTATCTCGTGATAATACACCATATGTGGGAACATGTCATAGAAAATAATTGACTCAGTACTTTATCTTTACGTTGTCTTAGGTATAATAGAATTAGGACAAGTTTATGTAAGATTCCTCAAACTATTATGGTGTGTAGCTTACATTTGCAGATGCGTTATTCAAAGTTCACGTCAAGACGTTTTGTATTGTCTTTAATGTACTCCCACAAACTTGCTAAATGGTGTCCACGCCGTGCACATTACTGACATGTGAATGTCGGTGGTTTAAAATAACAATCTATAACAGAGTTCAGGCTGGTCATGACTTTCAGCCAACAAAGTCTATGTGATGCTCACATACAACGATCAACAGCAGTTAACTTCATCAACATGCACACAGTCCTAACCACTGGAAGCTAGTGCTAAACTCAATTGTGTAGGTTTTATGATGATTGCTCAGTTCAAAACTACTCTCTCTCTCTCTCTCTCTCTCTCTCTCTCTCTCTCTCTCTCTCTCTCTCACACACACACACACACACACACACACACACACACACACTCACACACATCAATAAGTGATTCATCTGGTACAGCACAACAGCTGATGAACACTTGCAATTATCACTGCACGGTATTCGACGGAATAGCAGAAGCCCATGTGTCGCAACCACCACCACCACCACAGCAACAACAATATCAGAAAACGCATTTCAAATACAGAACATAGAAGAAATGGTTTTAATTTAGAGCAAATCAAAGTATGCACGCTGAAAACTAAGAGACCATCTTGTCTATGATGAAACTTTGAAGATTTGTTTTGATTTGTCAAATGACTTACCAGTACTACTTGTGGAATGTCACCCTCCAATGACAGCTAGAAGACAAGGCGAACGGCGGGAGGCAGACATCAGGAATCGAGAGCTGATAACTGTAGCATTATAACAATTAGAGCTTTTGTTGAACATCGCCCGGCGTGGAAGTCTCCCACCACAGTAACATCCGTCGTGACACTTTGATGACCCGAAGACAGGGATATGAGATCACAGGAACATTATCCAGAACACAGCGGCCCGCTCGCCAGAATCTATCAGATAATTGTATGCTGTTATTGACAGATGTATGTGTCATAGTTTCTTCGAATTAATGTCTTCATTAGATGAATGGTTGTTGATGATCCGTACGCGTGTGTGTTTGCTTGACTGTTTTTTAATGTTTACTCTGTTTTCCCGATTGTAGCTTTATGACTGGCTATTTCTCTGTCATTAATGTATGTCTATCTGCTCCTTATGTCTGTCTACATCTCTGTTCTTTGTGCTGTCTACTTCTTCCGTCTTGATCTATGTTGACTTGTTTGCTTTTATGTTTGTCTATTTCTCTGTTGTCTATATGTCTATTTCTTAGCAGTTTGTCTTTGTCTCTGCTGTTTATCTCTGTCTATATACCTGCTCTTGCAAATTTGGCATATACATATATATACACACCATAATAAAGGTCCCTGTGTCTTGGGAAGACATGGTTTCTGGTAGGAGAGGCAGGGGTCAACCAGCCCGGAGACGGACACAGGACATGGCAGACAGTTTGGGCATGAGGCGGGAGAATTGGCCAGAGATGGAGAGGCTTTTCGACAGGAGAGTTGGCCAGAGATGGAGAGGCTTTTCGGCGGGAGAGTTGGCCGGAGATGGAGAGGCTTTTCGACAGGAGAGTTGACCAGAGATGGAGAGGCTTTTCGACAGGAGAGCTGGCCAGAGATGGAAAGGCTATTCGACAGGAGAGCTGGCCAGAGATGGAGAGGCTTTTCGACAGGAGAGCTGGCCAGAGATGGAGAGGAGTTTCGGCGGTGAGAGCGACGTTTAGTAAAGTGTATGTGTGGAAGAACCAAAAATGTCAATGTGTGAACAATTCACGAAAGCTGACAATTATGTTTACAAGTTATAAATAGTCAGTTCAGTGAAGGACTCTTGTACTGCCTAAGGCGCGTTGGGTCTGTGGCGCTAGACCCATATTTATAGGCCTGTCTTGTTATAAATAGTAGCTTACAAACATATGTTCTTTTATTTATACGCAATAGAAATAGAGCGTATTTGTCGTTATGTATTAGTTTTATTTACTTTCAAATATAAATACCCTACATTTCTGTTAGCTTAATTGTCATCCATTCTTAAGGGTCAGCGACTGATAAGAGGGAAATCATGGATGGCTCAGGCGGAGAATACGATCAGACAGGTGTGCCCCCTGGAGAACATTAGGCGTGGAGAGGAGTGAGTCAGAGTGCCAGCGGAGCAGTCAGACTTGTGCAAAGTTATAATCACATTAAGCCGGGAGTGCAGGGAGTGACCAGCAGGGGCCATGGAAGTGGAAATCCAGCAACTAATTCAGGACAATGCTCACTCGAGTGATGTGATTATCTATACAGATGGTTCGGTGTCAAAAGGTGAGAGAAGTGGCTGGGGTTTCATAGCCAAAGCTAATGGTCGATGTTTGGGGCAGGAGAGCCTGGCATATGATACCACAACATCCAGCTTAAGAATGGAAGTGGAGGCAGTCACTGCGGCTCTCCGCTGGATGGAGAATACGACACACACACACACATCGTGATTGTAACTGACTCAGAAAGCATGCTGACGAGGGTGAGGACGGGCAGACTTCGTGCGGAGTGGCTTGCTTCGCTTCGGAGGTCACGGGTGACAAGTATCGCCTGGATCTTTTCTCCGGGGCATGCCGGTGTGCTGGGAAATGAACAGGCGGACAGATTGGCTGGCTCTGCAGAACTTGGTGGAGTGTTGATACATAACAAGGCAGACGTGGTTGCGGCCTTGTGGGAGCACGTGCACACCTCGGAGGAGCAAATGGATTACCATGGTCTGGCAAGAATGAGACAACAAGGAGTGACGAAGGGATCTGGCCGACGCTCAACGCTCAAAGGAAAGGCGAGACGGACTTATAATCAGATTGCTACTGGTACTATTAGTGTTGGAACTCTTCGCTGGTTGCTGAGGATGGGGACGGAGCACTTATGGGAATGCCCCGAATGCTGTGATGTCGATTCCTAAATCAATCAATCAATCAATCCATACTTATCACTCTTGCTGCTTATCTAGTTTCACCTCATTATGTGTGCATATCTGTCTAGTTACACGTAGTGTTAGTAACGGTGTGTGTTGTACACTGACCACAGTTATTTGAGTCGAAAAATTGTTATTTGTGGTTTACGATGGACCAGTTATGGCCTTTGCACAGTTTACCGAACTGTATGTGTCCTTTGATCATGCTGACGTCACGGCTATTACCGCGCGGCGGTAGAGACTGCAATAAAAACTAATATAATATATATATTCTATGCATATTGGCAACAAGCGGTGTGTTAGTAGAAACACAGCGTACACAATACATCATTCATATTCGGAGTTTTATGAAGTGTACACATTGATCACATAGGGGAACTAATTCAGTTTGTATTTACAGGAAACAAAACAACTGCCGATGTAGATGCGGCAGGCACATTATTCTTATTGCCAGATCAATGATCTATGTTATATCATTAGCATTATCATCGAGAACCACCTCTTTGACTCCTGCCTTTCTACCAATGGGCCCCGCAGCTGTCCCTCATGACCACTGTATGACAAACTCAATTCAACATACCACATCCCATGCCCAATGGGCTGCTGGTTGCGTGTGCAAAACTCGTAAATTTGGAATTAATTTCGGTAGCCGTCTAAGACCACATTTGAGCTGTGTCTAGACCGTGGATGATATTATCCTGAAAAATGGAACTTTTCAAATCCCAAAGGCACCAGTCAAATCCTGTTTAAAGGTTTCAACCAGTGGTTGTTTGGGTTAGATGTGGAGGCGAGAAGATGCTTGCATATTATTATGTGGCCACACTGGCTTTCTTGGCTCATGTTTCTACTCAAGTTTTCTTCAGTGTATCCCACAGCTAGCACATTGTTTATGTCATTCTCTGCCGCCCACATGAATCAGATACCAACCACATAGTCAATAGTCAATACATCATTTAACATTAAGAATAACAACGGTTGAAATATCACTAGAGTCATGATAACCCTGCTATTATTGGCAACCGTTTTGCTAAATACTTGTATGTGTTATTCATTGCCTATTACAAAGCACAATATACATACTAATATATTCTTCTACGGGGTGTTTGTAAAGTCTCACTACACTTTGTATGTAGAACGGCTGTCTGTTGGAGAGTAGTTTACGAACACCCTATACTTCTTTAGCGCTTTTTCCTATTCCAGTTGTGGCTTTCACGTGAGGGCACGGAGAGACTGTTGGAGTGAGCTTTGGTGTATGCTGCATACATTTAACGTAAAGTATTGGAGAGATATTTGGAGCGAGCAATGGTGTTTGCTTCATATATTCGACGTATAGTATAGGGGAGCCATATGGAGCGAGCTGTGGCATGCGTTTCATATTTTCAACGTGAGATCTGGGCATGCTGGTGTGCTGGGGAATGAAAAGGCGGACAGATTGGCTGGCTTGGCAAAACTTGGTGGAGTATTGATGCATGACAAAACAGATGTGGTTGCGGCCTTGTGGGAGCACGTGTACACCTCGGAGGAGCAAATGGATCACCATAGTCTGGTAAGAATGAGGCAGCGAGGAGTGACGAGGGGATCTGGCCGACAATCGACGCTCAAAGGAAAGGCGAGACGGACATATAATCAGATTGCTACTGGAACTATTAGTGTTGGAACTCCTCGCTGGCTGTTGAGGATGGGGACGGAGCGATTATGGGAATGTCCCGAATGCTGTGATGTCGGTTCCTAAATCAATCAATCAATCAATCGTGAGAGTATAGAGATACTTTTTGGGTGGTTTGGGGTGTTCTTCATAAATTTGGCGTCAGGGGGTAGTGTGTTATTTTGAGCGAGGTTTGACGTGCTTCACACATTCGGCGTGAAAGTTTTAGATATACTCTGGGGGGCTTAAGTTGGTGTATTCTTCATACATGGTGCTATTCACAATCTCGGGTACTCCGCAAATCCATTGTCAAATTAGTCTGTTTGCCCTGCTTTTGACTGAGACTTTTATGAGGCACAACTCTGTGGTAATGATGTGTGCTGCAACAAATAGCCCACAGGGTTTTGGACATAGCCTAACAGTGAACGTGCCCACTCTTCTGACCAATATCCTAGTCTTTGATCATTGTCTTCTTGCTCCACTTATATTCTCTACCTTCTAGTTTTGCTTAGAAATATGTATCGCCGCGTTTTGTTTAGAATTAACTTTCTTTTTGTTTCATTTACAACTCGCTGTTGACAATGCACATTTTGTTGTTTCAATTTCTCTTTTCACCTTTAATGTACTAGTCTGAATTTCACAGCATAATGTTGGAAGGAAGACTGTTGAACTGTCCGAGTTTTGTATCAATTGTTACGTGCATGTTCTCCCCTGTTGATGGCATCTGGACGATAATTTGATTTCCCTTGTTGCATGCATGTTCAATTTCTTCTGTCGCATCCACTTTATTTATTGGATTTCTAGGAGGATCTTTACTATAAAAGTAGGTACAGGAAGAGCTGAAAATAAGAGACATATTTTAGAAAAATTTGGATTGGGAAACAGAAATGATGCAGGTGACAAATTAATTGAATTTTGCACAGAAAATGAGTTAGTGATAGCTAACACACTTTTTAAACAACACCCGAGAAGTCTCTTTACATGGAAGTCTTCGGGCAGAACTACCAAAAACCAGATAGATTATATTTAAAACAACGAAGATGGAGATCAAGCATAACATTAGCAAAAACCCAGTTAGTGGAACAGGTGTGTAAGTAAAACTCAAAAAAGCTTATCCGAGGACCACGGCCACTTGGCTTTGATTTCAAAATAATACCAGATGCATACTACGTAGAAGTGAAGAATCGTTTCGCAGTCTTGATGTCTATTACAGGAGGAGATGACACTTGATGAATTGGCTGGACGGTTTAGGTTTATCTTGATAACAGCAGGCAAAGATTTAATTCCGACCAAGAATAAGCAACATAAACCACGGGTTACATCAGACACGCTTATAATGAATAAACAACAAAGGGAACTGAAATAGAAATGAGTAGAAACCGATAACAGCAGAGTGAAATATATTTATGTAACACGAGAAATAAGAAGGAACACAGGAAAGGACAAAAGCCAATATATACACGGTTTTTGTACTGGCGTAGAAGAAAGTCATAAGAATGGAAGAGATTTTGAAATGTTCAAAGAATGAAGTTATTGACAAGAAATGTACAACCTCAATTAAATATTATATGTGACAAGTTGGGAAATGCCCTAGCAGAGTCTAGAACAATTCTAGAATGATGGCAGGAATAATGCAGTAGGGTATGTAATATGAATAACTTTGAGGATATGAAAGAGATACATGAACCAATGACAGCAGATGGAGACCTGAACTCTCATTAGTTGTAAATGGATGGGTAATAAAGAACCCGAAGAAAGGTAAATCACCAGGAGGAGAACAAAGCATACAAATCTATCACACATTATATAAAAAAGATATAGACATATGGCATATGGCCAAACGATCGGAAGAGAACTATCTTCATTCCTATAACAAAATAGGTCCTAACCTGAAATTATGCACCAGCTATAGAACTGTAGCCCTGATCAGTCATGCAAGTAAACTTATTTTACTGAAAAAATAATGGGAAGACTTCGCAAGAAATAAAGAAGATGAGATTAACGTGATTCAAGCTGGTTTTAGACAAAGATGAAGAACAAGAGATCATATATTCAACACGCGTTTGATTAGAGAAGTGTCGAGAATTTAATGTAAACATATTCTCATATTTTGTGGATTATTCAAAGGCATTTGTCTGCGTACAGCATCAGAAACTGCGGAAAATCATGAGAACATTGGCTTTCCATCACATGTAGTAGCACAACTTATAAAAAAAATGTCCTACCTGGACAAACGAGCAGAGGTTAGAATAGATGGCGAGGCATCAGACTGGTTTGACATCAAGCAAGGAGACTAGGCTTGTGCTATCCTCTTATTTGTTTAACCTGTAAGCCGAAAATATAGTGAGAAAAGTCAGAGATGATATAACCGAGAAGCTATATGATGCCCTAAACATCGGTGGTCATAAAATACGAGAGATTCCATATACTGATGATACAGTATTACTATCCACATCACAGAATGGAATACACACACTAATAACCTCAAACCCAAATAATAGTGAAAATCACAACAATAATGCATACAGATAAAACTAATATGGAGAAAGAAATATAGTTAATGATTAAAAATTGGAGATGGTGGAAAATTTCGAATATCTTGGGTCATAAATTATCAACAATGGTGGCATAATGAAGGAAGTTAAAAGACGAATATCTAGTGCTCTTCAGAAACTAAAACAACTGAATAAACTGTGAAGTGGACAAATTGAACTACACAAATTAGATTTTTAAGAGCATGCAATCTTTCCCTTTGCAACATATGCCTGTGAGACCTGGACACTTACTGAACAAAGCTGAACAGCGCATAAATGCCTGTGATTATAAAGGTTATAAACGGGTTCTAAAATATCTTGGATAGAGAAAAGAATAAATGCGTTCATACGACAAGAACTGAATATTGATGTTGGTTGGCTACTAAAGACGATACAACAAGAAAAAATCGAAATGTTGTGGTCATTTGAAAAGTCATGAAAGTTTTGAGAGAACAATCATGGAGGGGCATATTCCCGGAAAGAGAAAAAGAGGAAAACCAAAAAGAAGACGTGTGCATGTTAACATAGAAAGTCACCTCAATGAAGTTTCTGGACGGTCGGTAGCAAGTAAAATTCTCACAACAATAGTATTCAACACAATAGAGGTAACCTCTCGCTGCATTCCATCATGACCAGGGGTGGACCCGGGTTAATTACAGGTGTGGTAAGATTCCCCGGAAGAATGTCTAGGCAGCTGGAGTGTAAGGAGACTAAAACAAATGTATGGGTATATTACCTGCTGGGATGTCACTGGTTACGAAGTGTTTTCTTACCAACTGTGCGGGGGAATAAAACAATGCCCGCGAAATCAATTATCAGAGATGTGCGGAAACAATAGGACCTTGGAATTTACCTGACAAGCGAATGGAAATTTATTGCAGTAAACGTCCTGAAATGTTATTATGAGTGACAATTATTGTTTACCTGACAGCTAGGAGACAATAACTAATTGATTCCTACTCTCTTTATAAACCAGAGACGAATCAGACTCTGTCGTTAAGTGGGCATACTCTGAGTGCAAGTCAATGCATTGGGTGACTTTAATTCTTACATTCAGGAATTGTAGTGAATTTCTAGAAACAGGGTAAGTGACAACTTATATGTTAGCACCAACAGTGATTGTTATAATTATCTTGGAGAGTTTTGAACCATTCATTACTTCTCTATATTTTATAACATGCTAATTAGTGACTTCGTCTTAACATGTGCATTTGTTATGAAGATATCTATGTATTATATCGTGGCCATTGGCAGTTCTATTTTCTGTCAGGTGTATCATTCGTTACTTTATTATCTCCTTTGTTTATTCTGCACGTAGTGAGATAATCTTCTACTAAGTATTGTTTTTCGTTACTTTATTATTTTCTTTCTTTATTACGCGTATTTAATGAAATAATACTCTACTAAGATTTATTATTCGTTACTTATTATCTCCTTTGTGTATTACACAGACTTGTCTGAGGTGTAAACATATTATAATTATGTGCAACCATCTACTCTGTAAATTGGTATAACCAGAACTTTGTATGAATACCATGGTTATCTTGATTCCGCCCGGTGATCTAGGAGATTGGACATTTGCATATTATGGATAGTTGAGAAACGTATTGCATCAAAACGATGGTGCATGTCTAGTTATATATGAGATGTTAACATCTACCAGTACGTATATGTGTGAATATTGATTACATCACCTCATTGGACCGCAACAGATAATGAAAAGACCTGACCTTGGGGATAAGTAAAGGTTAAAGAGCAGATGATTATGGACATATTGTGCGACTACTGCGACCTTTACCGACTGCCAGCAGCATATGGGAAAATTTACAATGACCACCTTAAGATGGATATCTAGCGAATTTGATATAAAACTGTACCCAATTTCCTGCTGATGACAGGTACATGTTTGTTGTTCTTTTCTTTCAAATGGGTGGTGGTTTTTTCATAAATCTTGTGATTACGTGTTTGCCTACATTGAAGTTCATCATTTAATGCTGAAGGATCTCACCTTTCTTCAGCAGCAAAGAGTGAAGTCCTTGTATCAGCCACTGACTACTCAGAGCACCAGTGTTCCAACAAGTACTGCCCACCTAAAAGCCGAGTATACACATACTAACCTTAGATACCTCGCCGTCAAGCCTTTTCAAATAGAAAGTGAACAACACCAAAAAGGAAAATACAACAAACAACTCTACCACGCTTCCTACTAAGCCAGTACGCATATTCTGCTGAGGAGTTGTAGATGACGGACATCATTACCATTCATTGTCCTTGTATCAATTATTCTGTTTCGTGACATAACCATTTTTCATTTCATCCCAATCATTCATTATAATTCTTTTGAAACTGTTCAGAATGAGTTACTGTATTCCTGTATCATATTTACGTGTCTGTGTGTTTGTGTAACTGTGTTACATATTAGTGTGATAATGATATAACACTGTCTGGGGAATGCAGATCATGAGAGCTGTGTGGCACGAAGAATACTAGTCTTCAGTTTATACTTCTGTGAAGAGTGAGCATCCTCCTCTCTGACGGCAGTGCCTTTCCTGTGCTCTACCTTCTACGTGAAAACCTTACTTTATCTCTTAGTGTAATCCTGCCAGTTTTGTCTAATCCAGATCACTAAGGTGCCTAACGAACCACTTTTTTTAAGTAGCTGGCAACCACTATTTGGATATATATATATATATATATATATATATATATATATATATATATATATATATATATATATATATATATATATATATATATATATATATATATATATATATATACATATCCACTCAACTACACGCCACATGCAGGGATGTGGCAGATGATCTCCATGTGGATGTATTGAATGCGGGACATCTTGCTTATGACTGAGATGTTTTCCTATTGTTATGGGAGTGAATACTTGCAAAGGACATGCTACTTAATGAGGAGGATCTTAGTTTTAATTTTGTGTTTCTATTACCGATGCTTATAACTTCTGTTATGTCGTACATTTTCACATTTGTTATTCTGCTGTCGTGTTACGGTTGCCAATACCATTGCAATATATATTTTCTGTATGCTTTTTGACCTTCGTCACCGAAAATGTAGGGTTTATTGTATTTATTATTTTCATTAAATCGTGGTTTTTCACATATTAGATGTATGACGATGAGGAATTGATAGAACACGCCATCGCGTATAAGAATTTCCATATATTTATCAAATGAATACTGATTCCATCAAATGAATACTGACTATATTGTCATCTAACGATCCACATTACTGTTATGGAATTCGCCGTTAGAACGATGATTCCTACATCTACTAGGTACAGCTGTGCCATATTCTGTAGTTGTCCCCGCTGCCTGGTTATATTGAAGGCATGGCTGCCGTTACTGTTTCATGTGCTATTTTTTTTTTCTTAATCCATTTTCTAATCACCGAGATAAGCTTGATGGTTTGAGTTTGTGTGTGTGTCTAGAATCTTACAAAATATCTTCCAGTTGTGACTCAGCATAGAGGTTACTCTGTGTGTTCTTGTCATCTCCTTTACTACCGTTCTAGTTCCAAATTGAGATGATTATGTAATTTATCCATTTTGCAGGTGGTTCCTGATTGGTTCAATGTATACAGTACAGTCTGTGTGTACAATTTATTTCATGCTCTATTGCAGCCCTATTGATTTCTAGTCCAGAAGATTTCTCTTACTTGCATGTCATTTTGCTTCTTTTCTTTCTGCTTCGCATCTTCCCAGTTCTAAGTCAGTTGTAGCATTCCCATCTCTCGTCTCCCTAGTTACGAGATTTTACACTTATATCTATTGACTGAAATGGAGTGAAAGTAGACAAAGGATCTCATTTATCTCTGAGAACTGTTATCAGAACATACTAGGTAAGCTAATAAAAGTAACACTGTAACTTACCAGCTGTGTCACAAGCGACAAAGAGCTTGTATGTGTTATACAATCTTTTAAATAGCACAATATACAGGCTAATAGATTCTTCCACGTCTTTAATTCTTTTCCTATTCATTTTTTGCCTTTCTGGGTGAGGGTACGGAGTAACTGTTGGAGTAAGCTTTGGTGTATGCTTCATACATTTGATATGAAAGATCAGAGAGACTAATCGCTGTTGGATGTTGCAGGTGACCTCTCTTTCAAATTGGTACAAGTGATGTTTCCCGACAACGGGCATTCCCAGTCAATACAAGGCATGAGGGCAAGTGTCTTTTCAATGTTTTACTTGAGTACAAATAGTGTGCAGATGAGATGATTCCTCCTCACGCCCCCGAGGTTTTCACGGTCTCCGCTGTGATGATTTCTACTGAGGCCCGCACACCTTGCCTACTTCAAGACAGAAAGGTAGTCGCAGCAAATCCAGACAGCTGTGGTAGATATTCATCATCCAGGGCTTGCACTCACGACTCCGACCTCTCCAGCGTGATCGACATGAATCTGCTGTTTGGAAAGACGACATGGAAAGAGTTACCACTACCACCCAAATTCTTCATATCGTGTAGACCCGAACGACGGGATTTGTTCAATAACAACAACAATAGCACACCGTGATAGAATTGTTCTATTTGCTGCTATATTCTGTGCTTATAGAAAAATCAATCGAATTCAATGAAACACTCTACTTAGCCTTTGTCGACCAAGAAAAGCATTCGATAGAGTAGATAGAAACAAGCTGTGGGAAATCCTTAAACAATATGGAGTGAGTACACATCTAACAAACCTATGTAGAAGTTTATACAACAACAGTGAATGCATAGTAAGAGCAACTGGAGGACACTCAGAACCCTTCACCATAAGATCTGTAGTACGACAAGATTGTGTCCTGTCCCCTCTCTTGTTCATAACATATATAGACAACATATGTAAAGAAACCAGCCAAACAGAGGCAGCAACAATACCGCATGACGAGAACACAGAAGAAGAAGCATCTGCAAATCTAACCATTAGAGAACTCCTGTTTGCGGATGACCAAGCACTAATAGCAAAATCAGAAGCTGAATTACAAGACCACATGAATAGTCTAAACGAAATGTGTAGGGAACATAACATGAAAATTAGCACAAGCAAAACAGAGGTAATGACTATAACTAAAGAAGAACAAACAACAACAATTCACCTAAACGAACATCCCTTGAAACAAGTAAAGAGTTTCAAGTACCTAGGAAGTATAATATCATCAAATGGCAGATCAGAAGACGAGATCGAAAATAGGTGCAATAAGGCAAATCAACTCATTGGACAAATGGCACCAATACTAAAGAACAAACTTGTATCAATAACTACTAAGAAAGCACTTTACAACACAATCTTCCTGCCAACTCTATGCTACCAATGCCAAACCTGGACAATGACAGAAAAAGAGAAAAGACAAATCACAACAATAGAAATGAGGTTCCTGAGAAGAATACTCAACGTATCAAGAAGAGATAAGATCAGAAATGAAGAAATCAGGACTAAAGTGGGGGTTAAATCAGCAGCACTAGATTTTATCAGAAAACAGCAAGTCAAATGGTTTGGCCATGCAAGTAGGTTACCAGTCAACAGCATACCACAACAAGCAATGATGTACAGACCAGATGGAATCAGAGAAAGAGGCCGACCACGTAAACGTTGGACGGAGGGAATAGTAGAGTCCATGGGAATATCGATATATGAAGCCCATAATCGGGCACTCTCACTAAGTTTATACTTCACCTCGACACCGCAAGGTACAAGAGGAACATGATGAGATGAGAGATGCTGCTTTGTATTCTGTGCTCAAAATAGCTTCACTAGTAGCCAAGCAGTAAGCATAGGCACTTGTTTGTCCGTGAGATTATTCTTTCCCATTGTTATTTGTCCGTGAGATTATAGTTTCTTTTGAGTATGTGACGGTGAGATGATACCTTTCCTGTAGTATTTGTCCATGAGATTATTCCAGTCCTTTTTGTCACTGTTCTTGAGATTCTTCTATTCGTGTAGCAGCCTAATCCTTGTCAGTGCAATAATACTTCTCTTTAGTCATTGTTCCAGAAAAATATTCATTTCATGTTATCCTTATTCCTAAGATTATTTCTTCATTTTAGTCATTTCTTCCAAGATCCTTGTTCCTGAGACTATTCCTTCTCTGTTTTCCCTTTCCCTGAGACTATTCCTTCTCTTTTATCCGTGTTCCTAAGACAATTTCTTCTCTGTAATCTATATCCATGAGGCCATTATTTCCGAAACCAGGCATTCTCATAGTCAGTGTCCGTGATATCAGGCGATCTAGAGTTATTGTTCTTGAAACCAGGTATTCTCTTTCGTCAATAAAATCAAACATTTCAGAGCCATAATCCACGAAATCAAGCCTTTTATGGTTTATCTTTGCGCAGTTAACGTCTCTGGCGTTCTCAAGCTTTACTTTGTGCCAATAACCATCAAACGAAATACTAAACTTTCGTGCAGTCATGAAAAAAATGTTCCCGGGTCATATCAATGTCATTGGCAGCGCCGAGGACCAAATTAATCGAGCTCATGTTTTATTGATGCACGACAGCCATCTTTATTCATTATTCTTTTATTTACATATGGCCTACTGGTTAGTCTCCCAGGGCGCAGACGATAGTTATACTTTCTTCAGAATTTATGTGACAGACTTTGCTTCCATTTTTTGTCTCTGTTAATACACTAGACTGCAAATTGGCTGGCTGAAAGATGTCGTATGTACATAATTCTAAATATAATAAAACTAAAGTGGTGAAATAAAGAACGTTAGGAGATCATGTGGGGGGGGGGGGGGGGGGGGGGGGGGGGGGGGCCTAGTGTGGTGAGAAATATGCAGCAGTAACAGGCATCAGCAAGAATGATTAATATATATTTTAAACACACAAACACACACACACACACGTACACACACACAACACACACACACATACACACACACACACACACACACATATATATATATATATATATATATATATATATATATATATATATATATATATATATATATATGGTAATTTCAAGAGAAGGAATGGCTAAAAATTCTGGCCACATACACATAGATAATATGACCATTAAAAGAACGGAAACATACAAATACCTGGGTACAATCTTCAACTGCTCCAACATCATAAGGGAAGAAGTACAAACTAGAATCAATTCTGGAAATAAGATATACTATGCACTACAACATCTACTAAAATCAAATGCGCTATCTCGTAACACCAAAATCACAATATACAAAACACTGATCAGACCAGTTGTGCTGTATGGCTCTGAAACCTGGAGTACAACGAACGGAGACGAAACATTGTTACAAACCTTTGAGAACAAAGTTTTAAGACGCAACTTTGGACCCATTAGGGATACACAAAGTGGAGAGTGGAAAAGAAGAAGTAACAAAGACATTTATGATCTGTTTAAGTCCCCGCTAATCACTGGTATCATGAAGGCTAATAGACTACAATGGCTGGGGCATATAGAAAGAATGGAAGATAATAGGGAAACAAAACTCGCTTACACTCAGGAAATAAATGACCGTAGACCCCGAGGTAGACCAAGAAGACGGTGGAGAGATAATATATATACAGACCTTCAAGCACTTGGAATCAACGACTGGCAAGAGAAGGTCCACCAGAGAGACGAATGGAGACGGATTGTATCTGCAACAAAGAACCTCAATGGCTCGACGCTGAAGAAGAAGATATATATCCAATACCAATTTTCAAAACAAAAATTCCAAATTCGGCCTCGTTCACCCTACCTCTTCAGCTGTGGTTATTGTTGAGGTCCGTGGTTTTTTGGGGGTTTATTCACCCTAAATTCTTGTCTTGTGCTATATATATATATATATATATATATATATATATATATTGTATAAATGTTGGGACAAAAGTTTTCGATTAATGGTTACAAAAATATTAATCGTTAAAAAAATTAATCGTTAAAAAATTAATCGTTAAAAATAATTAACGATTAATCGATTAATTAATCGCTAGCTTCCGCAGCCCTAATATATATATATATATATATATATATATATATATATATATATATATATATATATATATATATATATATATATATATATATATATATATATATATATATATATATGAAAAGTGAAAAGAAATGGAAAGTGAAAGAAATAAAAAGTGGGGTCAACTTAAGGAAACTCTTTATAAAACTGCCGTAGAGGTTTACGGCACTGTGGATCATAAGAGGCAGGACTGGTTTACAGCAAACAGTGATAAGGGAAACATCAGAAGCATGTACGAAGGAATAAAGAAAGCCTGTGGTCCAATGATCAAAAGAAGTGCATCATTGAAAACTTTGACTGGAGAAATCATAACTGATAAGAAACAGCAGATGGACAGATGGGTAGAGCACTATTTGGAGATTTACTCAAGTGAGACCAAACTAGCGGATGATGCCCTCAACGCCATAGAGGCTCTACCAACTCTTGACCACCTGGACACACTTCCCACCATAACAGAAGTTAAGTGTGCTATAAATGAACTTGCATCTGGCAAGGCTCTAAGTAAGGATGGAATTCCAATAGAGGTTATCAGGAGTGGGCAAGACACACTCACTCTACAGATCCACCAGCTGATAGAGCTATGCTGACGAGAATGACAAGTCCCACAGGATTTCAAAGATTCAAGCATCATTACACTGTACAAGAACAAGGGCGATCGGAGCAACTGCAACAGCTATAGGGGTATCTCACTTCTGTGTATTGTTGGAAAAGTATTTGCCAGTATTGTTCTGCGCAGACTTCAAGTCTTAGGAGATCAAGTCAACCCCGAATCACAGTGGGTATTTCGACAGAACCGGTCTACCATGGATATGATATTCTCATTGCGACAAATGCAAGAAAAATGCTGTGAACAGAATCAACCACTGTTTATTGCCTTCATCGACCTTGTAGCGAAACCCCAGTGGCCCATGTCCTCATACCTATCCGCTCAATTCCTTCGGAGTGGAATTCTCTGGGTTACTTTCATAACCCGAGCATTTGACACGAATACTTTGTAATCTATCTGTTCTTCGGGAAAACCCAATGGCACGCCTTGCACCAAATATGACCTAGGGTAATGGTTGGCGTGAAATGTCCGTTGTCAACCTTGTCGGTTGTTGTCGGCACAATGTATTGAAGTTTTAAAGAATTGTACAGATAAAGTGCCGCATCCTACTGCTGGGGAATGAAAGGATCCTTCTTTTGACGCCGAATATAGCCGGAAGTTTCGACAGAGCATCGACATAGAACATTATGTTTACTAGGAAGTCCCTGGGGAATGAAAGGATCCTTCTTTTGACGGCGAATATAGCCGGAAGTTTCGACAGAGCATCGACATAGAACATTATGTTTACTAGGAAGTCCCTGCTCCTGTTGGGCTATACCAGATAGAACCACGGCGGGCCCGAACGAATACTTTCAGAACACCTCGGCAGGCTTTTCGTTGAGCTGGGATCGAGTATGTTTGCATTTTGGGCTAAATCCCGCCTAAGTCACTGACACACCCGTGCATATATCCTATTTATTCTCCTTGAGTATTTCCCCACCAAAATTGTGCCACGTGAACCCAGGGCACTTTCCCTAACCATTGGACACACTACATTCGTGTATGCCACGGAAACTTGGAATCCTGGATCGATGGAACCTTGTTGTTCGAACAACCTACGCGGGAAATAAAGACCAGGGAACTTGCTGTGAGGTGGTGGTGAATTCATGGGACAATATGGAAAACGATGATCTAGGATATTTATATTTGTGTTGATATTGTATGGACTAGTTTTCTCTCTAGATTGTGTGTAGATGTTTATGAGTTAATCGCCAGATATTTTTTCTGTGCGGTTATGTATTGAGTTATTAAATTTACAATTACAAATATGTTGAAGAACGTCATGTTTGTATGCGTGTCAGCCAGAACGACCCTGCAGGAAATAGGTCCTGAGGTCGAAAGAGAGAGTGACAGTGAGTCCGGGGGAAACGGAGGAGGGTTGGCAAGCAAAGACCTATCCCAGCCAGGGCTATAGAATAATATTGAAATATTGTTACATAGTTACTTGGGACCCTCCACGTAGCTTGTTACAATTTCTGGGGGCACGTCGCGGGATATTTGAAATCCTGGTGGAGGTCTGGCTGATATAGTGATAGGGGACAGATATTCTTGTCTACTATCAATAGGTTCTGCCTACCGTACCTGGCTATTGTCTATACTCTTCCTGACACAGACTGACCGACATACGACGTGGTGTGGTTAGGTAAAATAACCAGTTGTGTACTAGAGATTGAAATTTAATATACAATTATCTCTTCCCTTACCCTCTGAATGTAAGATGGCATCCGCTAAATTTAATGTTGCCGAAGTACAGGCTACAGGGCGTGAGATGGGTTACGATGGTGTAGAGTTACAAAAATATGTTCAGGAAGTTGAAAGAGACTTCAGACAGGCTGAGCGCGAAGCTAGGAAATTTGAGATCGAGCGTGAAGCTAAGAAAATAGAAGCTGACCGCGAAGCTAAGAAAATGGAAGCTGAGAGCGAAAATAAGAAAAGGGAAGCAGAACAGGCCGTCAGAGACCATGAGTTCCGCATGAGGGAGTTGGAGCTTAGAGCTAAAACTGCCAAGGAAAGCGAGGGTGCAGTGGGAGGCACAGTTCTACCTGACTCAACAACTCCTAGTGGCGGTCCATACCAGGCAATGAAGTTCCCTTTGCTCCCGTTCGATGAACACAAAGAGAAGATCGACCAGTATCTTCAAAAATTCCAGTCGATGGCTTTGGCTATGGGACTGGAACGTGGGAAATGGAACTTGAAACTCTCGCAGGGCCTGAGGGGGACCGCGTACGAGGTCTATTCAAGGTTGCCACCTGGTATGGAGAATGACTATGAGGCTCTGGAAAAAGCATTATTGAAAAGGTTCCAGATGACAGCCCATACATACCGTCAGCAGTTCAGAAAGTCCAAGAGAGAGCCAGGAGAGATGTTCGCAGCCTACAGCGTTAGACTTAAGTCTTACCTTTTGAAGTGGATGTCATTGGCTGGATTTGCTAACGACTATGAAAGATTAGAAGAATTAGTGGTCGTGGACCAAATGAAGAGAATGATGCCTAAGCCATTGCAAACCTTCTTGCTTGAAAATGGGGCTGAAAGGTTAGACATAGTCAACACATTGGCGGAAAGGTATGTGCTAGCTCATGGGGATAATGGGGAACTGTCACAACCCAATCCCCGACCACCAGACACATGGTCTGTAAAGAAGAAGAACCCTAAAACAGCTCACACCAAGAAGGAGGATCCTTTCGATAAAGTTCCAATTAAGAAACCCTCTGGTAAGAGTCCACCTGGATCTCCTAAAAGAAAGTGGAGTGAAAAGTGGTGCGCCTACTGCAAATCTCCCACACACAATACGGCCGATTGCCGGCGCAAACAGAAAAACTCTCACTATGCTGCCTGTCTTGTAGAAACCGGGGAAGGGTCTAACAAGGAGGTAGAAGGGAGGGGTCTTGAGAACAAAGATTCAGAGAAACCACCAGTAGTAGAAACGATACTTGTGAACGGACAACCAGTTGAGTGTCTCTATGACACAGGTCTGCAGTTTGAGGCTGTAATTTCATCACACTTAGTGAGCCCAGAGCAGTTAACCGGGGAATCTATTGAGATTCAAACGGCGACAAAGAGTGCGGTGGCGATGTCTCTTCCAATTGCGAAGGTGGACATCAAATCAAAATATTTTACCGGCACTATACAGGCAGCCGTTCTGCTCGATCCTATCTTCCCAATGATCTTGGGTTGTCGCTACGTCTTTCTAGGGATTCCAACCGAAGCCATGTACGTAGGGGCGATGCAAACCAGATCTCAATCGGAGGATGAGCAGACGCCAGCCTTGATCGTGAATCCCTTGCCTGGGGAGTTACGAGCTGCTCAAAGCCAGGATGCTACTTTGCAACCTTGCTTCAACGAGTTGCCAAAAAGTTCTGACCCACCAAGACGGGGTCAGTATTATATGAAGAATCGGTTACTGTACCGGAGAGCCGGAGTGGAGGAACGCCAGCATGGACAGCTGGTAGTTCCTAAGGCTTATCGGGAACAGCTTCTTCATATGGGACACACCATTTCTTTCAGTGGACATATGGGTGTCGGGGCAACTCTCCAGCGCATTTCCTGCCATTACTACTGGCCAGGGATGACTGGAGACGTGCGTAGGTACGTCAAGTCGTGCCCAGAGTGTCATCGTGTGGCACCAAAACACTGGACGGCTCCGGTAGTCTTGGGTGACATGCCCATTATGAACTCTCCTTTCGAGAGAGTTGCCATCGATCTTGTTGGTCCTCTTCCTCGGACTAGGAAGAGGAATAAGTACATTCTCACGATGGTGGATTGCTGTTCCATGTGGGGTGAGGCGATACCTTTGGCCACAATCGACTCTAAGCGAGTGGCTGATGCACTGATGGAGACCTTTACTCGGTTGGGATTTCCCAACCAGATCCTAACGGACAATGGGTCTCAGTTCTGTGGTAAGCTGATGGAAGAAGTCTTTCGTATCTTCCAGACTAACCACATTCACACAAGCCCGTACCACCCTCAGTCTAATGGGCAAGTAGAGAGGTTTAATGGTACCTTGATGACCATGCTTCGGAAGCTGGCTCAAGAGGAACCAGACAGATTGGATGAGTATATCCCAGCCGCCTTGTTCGCCTATCGGGAGGTTCCCCATGGGTCAACCGGGTTGCCACCAGCCACTCTACTATTCGGGAGGCCAATCAAGGGTCCCTTAGAAGCCCTATTGAGATGTTGGACAGAGGAAGAAACTTCCGAAGAAGTTGTATCCTCATATAAATACGTCGAAGAGTTAAAGAAGAAACTCCAGACGGGTTGGGCTTTGGCAGCTCAGAATCTGAGGGCGGCCAGAAAGAGACACGCGGCCTACTACAATAGAAGGACGAAAGATAGGTCTCTTAAAGTGGGGGATCGGGTTCTGTTGTTACTTCCAGTGGGTTCCAATAAACTCGAAATTGGTTGGCAGGGACCTTTCCCGGTGGAAAAGGTTGTGTCCCGAACCAACTATGCCATCCGGATCAGGGGGAAATCTAAAATCTTCCACATTAACCTCCTCAAAAAGTATGAAGAACGATCTGATGGTACCTCTCTCCCACTTATGACTATGGCGGTCGCGATGGAAACTGAATCGGGCGAAGACGCGGATAGGGAGTATCCTTTAAACTCTGGGGAAACCTATAGGGATGTACATATTAATCCTGATCTGTCGGCTGAAGACACCGACCGGGTCATCCGTTTGTTGGAGTCCCATCAGCAGATTCTTACCGATCGGCCAGGTCGAACAGGGTTAGTCGAGTTTAATATGACTCTGACTACCCAAGACCCCATTCGCCAAAAAATATATCCAGTGCCCTTTGCGAAAGAGAAGGCCCTGGAAGCCGAAATCCAGAAGCTTCTGGATGATGACATCATAACTCCTTCGACTTCTCCTTATAATGCCGGGGTTGTCTTGTTGAGGAAGCCAAGCGGGGAGCACCGCTTATGTATTGATTACAGGCATTTAAACAGTTGTACGACATTCCAAGTGGAGCCGTTACCAAACACAAATCAACTGTTTGCCAGATTAAATAGGGCAAAGTACTTTTCAAAAATCGATTTAAGCCGGGGATATTATCAGATCCCTGTGAAGCCTGAGGTTCGGCCCTTGCTCGCTTTCAGGACTCCGATCGGCCATTACGAATTTAAGGTGATGCCTTTTGGGCTGAGCAATGCGCCCAGTGTGTTCACACGCATGATGAGAAAGTTATTAGACCCTTTAAGGGATCCCTCTGTCGTCTCGTTTATGGATGATATTCTCATCGCGTCTGACAATCTGAAAGATCACCTGAAATCCTTGGAACAGATCTTCATAAGATTGAAAGAGGAGGGGTTAACTGCCCGTCCAGCCAAATGCATGATTGGCTATCACTCCTTAGAATTTCTGGGACATACTATTACCCCGGGGGGTTTGGTACCGGAAGAAAAGAATGTAGAGAAGGTCAGACTAGCACCCCGTCCTAAATCCAAAAAGGATGTTAGGTCTTTCTTGTCTCTGTGTGGGTTTTACCAGAAATTTATTCCCAAGTTCAACGAAATTGGGGCACCGTTAACCGAAACCCTGAAGAAAGGATCGCCAGATCCTATAGTCTGGACCCCGAGCTGTGAAGAGGCTTATGGGAAGCTGAAACAGGCTTTGGTGGATAGGCCAGTCCTGCAACTCCCAAATTTGGAGAAAACGTTTGTTCTAAGAACCGACGCGAGTAACAAAGGGATTGGAGCAACTCTGTTGCAGGAAGGGCGAGAGGATCCTACTGTGCTATGTCCGGTGGCATATGCCAGTAGAAAACTGTTACCCGCGGAACGGAATTACTCCACCGTCGAACGGGAATGTTTGGCTCTAATGTGGGCGGTACAGAAATTTCAACCTTATCTGTATGGAGTACCGTTCAAAGTGCAGTCCGACCATCAACCTCTGACGTTCTTGGCAACTTCCAAGAAACTGAACGCAAGGTTAATGAGATGGTCATTGCTCTTACAACCGTATCAGTTCACGGTCGAATACATCCCCGGAAGGGAGAATGTGGGAGCGGATTTTATGTCACGGCATCCTATGGTCGAAGGTGAGGGGGAGGTAATTCGAACAGAACCTCTGGCAGTTGAAAGTTCGTAGGGTTCGACTTTCTTAAGAGGGGGCCTATGTAGCGAAACCCCAGTGGCCCATGTCCTCATACCTATCCGCTCAATTCCTTCGGAGTGGAATTCTCTGGGTTACTTTCATAACCCGAGCATTTGACACGAATACTTTGTAATCTATCTGTTCTTCGGGAAAACCCAATGGCACGCCTTGCACCAAATATGACCTAGGGTAATGGTTGGCGTGAAATGTCCGTTGTCAACCTTGTCGGTTGTTGTCGGCACAATGTATTGAAGTTTTAAAGAATTTTACAGATAAAGTGCCGCATCCTACTGCTGGGGAATGAAAGGATCCTTCTTTTGACGGCGAATATAGCCGGAAGTTTCGACAGAGCATCGACATAGAACATTATGTTTACTAGGAAGTCCCTGCTCCTGTTGGGCTATACCAGATAGAACCACGGCGGGCCCGAACGAATACTTTCAGAACACCTCGGCAGGCTTTTCGTTGAGCTGGGATCGAGTATGTTTGCATTTTGGGCTAAATCCCGCCTAAGTCACTGACACACCCGTGCATATATCCTATTTATTCTCCTTGAGTATTTCCCCACCAAAATTGTGCCACGTGAACCCAGGGCACTTTCCCTAACCATTGGACACACTACATTCGTGTATGCCACGGAAACTTGGAATCCTGGATCGATGGAACCTTGTTGTTCGAACAACCTACGCGGGAAATAAAGACCAGGGAACTTGCTGTGAGGTGGTGGTGAATTCATGGGACAATATGGAAAAC
Organism: Cepaea nemoralis; assembly: GCA_014155875.1. Classification (NCBI taxonomy): domain Eukaryota; kingdom Metazoa; phylum Mollusca; class Gastropoda; order Stylommatophora; family Helicidae; genus Cepaea; species Cepaea nemoralis. The sequence continues at coordinate 239,587 of JACEFZ010016406.1, forward strand.
GATGATCTAGGATATTTATATTTGTGTTGATATTGTATGGACTAGTTTTCTCTCTAGATTGTGTGTAGATGTTTATGAGTTAATCGCCAGATATTTTTTCTGTGCGGTTATGTATTGAGTTATTAAATTTACAATTACAAATATGTTGAAGAACGTCATGTTGTATGCGTGTCAGCCAGAACGACCCTGCAGGAAATAGGTCCTGAGGTCGAAAGAGAGAGTGACAGTGAGTCCGGGGGAAACGGAGGAGGGTTGGCAAGCAAAGACCTATCCCAGCCAGGGCTATAGAATAATATTGAAATATTGTTACATAGTTACTTGGGACCCTCCACGTAGCTTGTTACAGACCTCACAAAGGCATTTGATTTGGTCAGTCGTGAGGGTCTGTTCAAGGCACTAAAGAAGATTGGCTGCCCACCAAATCTTCTTCCACTGTGGAATCGTTCCACACAGGCATGAAGGGTATAATCAAGTTTGATGGTGCAACTTCTGAAGAGTTTGAAATCAAGAGTTGAGTTAAGCAAGGTTGTGTACTAGCTCCCACCCTCTTTGGAGTATACTTTTCACTTCTACTGAAATATGCCTTTCGTGATCAGGATGGTGGTATATACATCCACTCACGCTCAGATGGCAGCCTCTACAATGCTCAGAGATTGAAGGCCAAGACCAAAATTAGGAGGGTACTGATCAGAGAGTTGATTTTTGCAGATGATGCTGCAGTTACGACCCACTCTGAGGAAGAATTGCAATGTCTACTATCTTTTTCATCTACTATCATTCTCCGATGCTTGTTCTGAATTTGGTTTAACAATTAGCAAAAAGAAGACACAGATTATGTCACAAGGTGCACATGGGGTACCATCAATCTTTATTTACGACGCCGAACTAGAGATGGTAGACCATTTTACATATCTAGGATCAGTGGTAAATAGAAAATTATCCCTAGATCATGAAATCAACATCCGGATTGGTAAGGCAGCAACAACAATGAACAGGTTAAGAAAAAGAGTCAGGGAGAACAGAAAGTTTACTGCCAAAACAAAAGCCCTTGTCTATCAAGCCTGTGTCCTTAGTACTCTTCTTTATGGCAGTGAAACATGGACAACTTACTTACACCAAGAGAAACGTTTAAACTGCTTTCATATGCGGTGTCTGCGAAGAATTCTTGGTATTAAGTGGCAAGACAAAATAACAAATACTGAAGTATTGGAAAGATCAGGTTGTGTGACGGTTTATTCCATGCTCAGTCTTCGTAGACTTAGATGGATAGGACATCTTAGGAGGATGGATGATGGTAGAATACCAAAGGACATTTTTTTGGTGAATTACAGACGGGTAGGAGATCTCAGGGTCGGCCTCTACTACGATACAAAGATGTGTGTAAGCGGGACATGATTGATACAGGCATTGATATTGCACAATGGGAGAAAATCGCCGCTGAACGTGTTGCATGGAGGGCAAAGATCAGAAATGGAATTTAAAAAAAGGAGAAAATTATTGCAGATAAGTCACACGCCGAGCGTGTGAGGCGTAAGGTGGTGCATGATGGTGGAAATGACCACATGTTCACACGCACCCACTGTGAACGGACAATTACAGCGCGAATTGGCCTTATCAGTCACATTCGCTACCGCCATAGGTAAAAGTTATTATGCCTTTTTAAAGCACAAACTATTGCCTGTCAAGACTGCAAGTTGCCAATGATGATGGTGATGATATATATATATATATAATATATATATATATATATATATATATATATATATATATATATATATATATATATATATATATATATAGAGAGAGAGAGAGAGAGAGAGAGAGAGAGAGAGAGAGAGAGAGAGAGAGAGAGAGAAACATGCGTTTGAGAGGTGTACGCGCCTAGTGGTCCCTGCGGAATATGGCTGAACGCCTCTAAGTCACATACCGAGAGTTTAAGTTCTGGCCATCGCTCGTGGAGGCGAGGTCTCGGAGGTTTGACGCTGAGCCGCCAGCGTCTGCAGCCTACCTTGTTCCAGACGTTTTGGTTATCCATTCCTCTGGAAAAAACAAGGCAAGGCCGAGAGAGGGAACATGTCGTTTGGGCACCACATGTTCTCTGAAGCTCAGCCCAGGCATTGTGATGGAATTTTGGGTAAATCCCAACTCACATACAGTGGTATGTCAAGACTGTAAAGTGCACACACACACACACACACACACACACACACACACACACACACACACACACACACACACACACACACACACACAAGATCAATATATGTTCTCAGACTTGTCTACTCATTTCCACCCAGACAAATATACAGATTCTATGTAACACTTTAACATTCAAATAAGCAAATATGCAGAGACATCTCGCCCTAACGTATAAAAAATAGGAAAATTTGTTAGCCAAATGAGGAAAATATTGGTCAAGTAAAGAAATATTACAGCCAAACTTATAAAAAGTAGTGAAAAGTGTTAGCCAAATGGGGAAAATATCGACCAAGTAGGGAAATTTGTTAACCAAATGGGGAAAATGTTGACCAAAATAGGACATAGCTCGTTCAAATTTATAAAATGTAGGACAATTTGTTAGCCAAATGGGAAAAATATTGGCCAAGTAAAGAAATAGCTCTTCCAAACTTTTGAAAAGTAGAAAAATGAGTTAGCCAAAGAGGAAATATATCGACCAAGAAGGAAATTTATTTAGCCAATTGTGAAAAATATTGTTCAAGTAAAGAAATATCGCATCCAAACTTATGAAAGTTAGTAATATGTGTTAACCAAATGGGAAGCATATTGACCAAAATAGGAAATATCTCGTCCAAACTTATAAAAAGTAGGAAAATTTGTTTAATAAATGGGAAATATATTGCCCAAGTGAAAAAATATTTCAACCAAACTTGCAAATATCTCGCCCAAACTTATGAAATTTCTCATAGACATAGTGCAGAGATTTGATCACCGATGCTAGTCGAGGAAGACGTTTCTGTATGTAACAGCTAAAAATATTGACCAAATAACGAAATACATCGACCAAATTTATGAAAAGTCGAAACTTTGTTAAGAAAATGTGAAAAAAAAAATATTGGCCAAAGAGAGAACTATTTCGAGTAAACTTATAAAAAGTAGGAAAATTTGTCAGCCAAAGGGGAAAAAGATCGACCAAATACAGAAATATTGCAACCAAACTTATAAAAGAAGGGAAAAGATTACCCAAGTAACGAAATATATCGTCGAAACTTATCGTTAATTGTTAACCAAGTGGGATAAATCTTGGCCAAGTAAGAAAAATGTGTTAGCCAAATAGGAAAAAAGATTGATCAAGTAACGAAATACGTCGTCCACACTTATGAAATGTAGGAAACTTTGTCAACCAAAGGTAAAAAATGTTGACCAAAATAGGAAATATAGCATCCAAATTTATTAAACGTAGTAAACTTTGTTAACTAAATGTGAAAAATAGTCGCCAAGTAAAGAAATATTGTACCTAAACTTATAAAAAGTAGGAAAATTTGTTAGCCAAATGGAAAAAAGGTCGACCAAACACAGAAATATCGCACCCAAACTTATAAAAAATAGGAAACTTTGTAAACCAAAGGGGGAAAATATGGATCAAAATAGGAAATAACTCGTCGAAACTTATGGAAAGTAGGAACAATTGTTAACCAAAGGGGAAAATCTGGGCCAAGTAAGAACATGTGTTAGCCAAAGTGGGAAAATATTGACCAAGTAACAAAATACATCGGCCAGATTAATAAAAAGTCAGAAACTATGTCAACCAAATGTGAAAAATGTTGCCGATAATCAACCAAACTTATAAATATTGCAATCAAACTTCTGAAAAGTAGGAAAATTTGTCAGCCAAAAGGGAAAAAGGTCGGCCAAAAACAGAAATATCGCAATCAAACTTATAAAAATAAGGGAAAAGATTGACAAGGTAACTAAATATATTGTCGAAACTTATAAAAAGTAGGAAACTTTGTTACACTAATGTGAAATGTTTGGCCAAATTTCAACGAAACTTATAATTATCTTAACCAAACTTATGAAAAGTATGAACATTTGTTAACCAAATGGGAAAAATCTTAGCCAAGTGAGAAAAATGTGTTAACCAAATGGGGAAAATATCGATCAAGTAACGAAATACATTAGCCAAATTTATGAAAACTCGGAAACTTTCTTAACCACAGGTGAAAAAATATCGGCCAAAAAGAAACATTTTTCAACTAAACTTATAACAAGTAGGAAGATTTGTCAGCCAAATGGGGGAAAAGGTCGAACAAACACAGAAATATCTCAACCAAGCTTATAAAAAGAAGGAAAAGGAGTGACTAAATAACGAAATATCTCGTCGAAACTTGTGAAAAGTAGGGACAATTGTTAACCAAAGGGGAACAATCGTGGCCAAGTAAGTTCATCTGTAAACCAAAAGGGAGAAATATTGACCAAGTAAAGAAATCCATCAGCCAAACTTATGAAAAGTAGGAAACTTTGTCAACCAAATGTGAAAATTTTGGCCGAATTTCACCTAACTTATAAATATTGCAACAAACTTGTGAAAAGTTCGAAACTTTGTTAACCAAATGTGAAAAATGTTGGTCAAGTAAAGAAATATTTCAACCAAACTTATAAAAAGTATGAAAATTTGTTACCCAAATGTGAAAATTTTGGCCAAATTGCAACCAATCTTATACATATCTCAACCAAACTTATGAAAAGAAGGAACATTTGATAACCAAATGTGAAAAATATTGACCAAGTAACGAAATACATCGACCAAATTTATGAAAACTAGGAAACTATGTTAACTAAACCGACAAAGGTTGGCTAAATTTCAATCAAACTTATAACAAGTAGGAAAATTTGTCATCCAAATGTGAAAATTGTGGCTTAATTTCAGCCAAATTTATAAATATCGCAACCAAACTTTTGAAATGTAGGAAAATTTGTTGACTAAATAGGATAAAAACGTTGGACAAATACAGAACTATATCGACCAAACATATACAAGTCTCGTCCAAACTTAGGAAAACTAAGAAACTTTGTGAACCATAGGTGAAAAAATATTGGCCAAGTAAAGAAATTTCGCATCTAAACTTATGAAACGTAGGAATAGTTGTTGACCAAATAAGAAAAATATCTCACGTTGTCATTTCAATAGCGTCAAGTCTCCAACCAACCATCATTGTCTGTTATGAAGTCGACCTTTTCGTAAAACCACGTCTGCCTTATTGACCCCTTGAATACCATCTACATTATCTTCTAACCGACTTTTAACGTTTCATACCACTTAGCACTAACATTCTCTTTGATCACACCACATCCTGTTTTCTGCTGACTGGGCAAATTTCCAACCTACTAGAGATAATCGCCTGTCCACTATGCAAACAACATCTGTATTTCAGAAAATTAAAAGTATCTTATGTAATAAGAACGTATCGTTGAATGAAAATCTCTGCACTATGACTATGATAAATTTTATAAGTTTGGACGAGATATTTGCAAGTTTGGTTGAAATATGTTTTCACTTGGGCAATATATTTCCCATTCGGTTAAGACATTTTCCTACTTTTTTAAAATAAGTTTGGACATGATCTTTCTTTATTTGGCCACTATTTTTCACCATTAGTTAACACATTTTCCTACTGTTTATAAGTTTGGACTAGATATTTCCTATTTTGGTCAAAATTTTTCTCATTTGGTTATCACATTTTACTACCTTTCATATGTTTGGATGCGATATTTCTATACTTGACCAATATTTTTCACATTTGGCTAACAAATATTCCTACTTATGCATATTTCCCCTTTGGCTAACACATTTTCCTACTTTTCATAAGTTTTGACGAGCTATTTCTTTACTTGGCCAATATTTTTCCCATTTGGCTAACAAATTGTCCTACATTGTATAAGTTTGGGCGAGCTACGTGCATCCCTAACTATTGACGCAGAGGCGGACATCCTGGGCATGAAGATGCATGAAGCAGGACAACTGTTGGTGAATCGAGAATCTATCGGTTGGGTTGTAACCATTTGGCGCTCTGCAAAGTATTTTGTACACAATAATGACGATGATGATGACGATTATGATTCTATAACATTTAGCCTGTCAGAGCGAAATTATTTTGCCTGGTTCCCAAACACCCCCATATATGGTCATACCACCTCCCCCATCCCCACTACCATTGCACACGTGTTATGCTCACCTGCATGATGTGCTGTTTCTGCCTGAAATAGGAGTCGTCTGATAGACTGCGTTCACATTCGAAACATTTAATGGCCAGGGTTCCCTAGATGAGAGAAGACTGTCAGACTCTAAGGAGACGGATAGACGCAATGATCTAACCGTGTCTCTGAAGATCTTACGTGCAGGCTGTTATGGTACTACTACTACTACTACTACTACTACTACTACTACTACTACTACTACTACTACTACTACTACTACTACTACTACTACTACTACTACTACTACTACTACTACTACTACTACTATTACTACTGCTGCTGCAGCTGCTGCTGTGCTGCTACTACCACTACCACTACCACTATCACTACCACTACCACTACCACAACAACTACTAACAACAACAAAGAATAGCAAAATAATTACCTATACCATATTTTATTTTTATTCTAGTTGTGGAGAGTCTACAGTAATACCCATCAATATGAACTTCGAGCAGTGGTTCTCAACATTTTTTGGTCCGTGCCCCCCTTCACCATATTTTCAGAACGTCTCCCCCCCCCCCCTTTCGTATTTCCCAAATAAACATTTGGCCCGTGCCCCCTCCCTCTTTCACCATATTTTCAGAACGTCATTCCCCCCCCCCCTCCCCGCTTTTGTATTTCCCACCTAAAAATACCCCCTACGCAGTATATGTAATAATGGTAGGTAAATTTAACAGCACATACTAAAACAAGTCTAAACGTCCACATAAAACGTGATTTGTGGGTCTACTTACTTTATAAAATGAATTTTAGAAGGGTGAGACGTACAGAACCGTAAAGTATGAAGGAAAAAACAATATAAAGTAATCGGTTATTGTATTAACAAGATCTTGAAATAATCTGAATCCCCCTCCCCACCCCTGGAAACCCAAACATTCCCCCCTGGGGGGATTACCCACCGGTTGAGAACCACTGACTTAGAGATTATTACTCACAATGAGGGTGCGGTTTCGTTACTCAGTAATTATGCTGGCTTGTCCATGGGATATATTATTCTGTCCGATCCCATTCCATCCCATGGTAAGATGTGCCTGTCCCATATCATCTCATCCCATGGGACCTTTCCTATGGGACCTTTCCCATGAGAATAACATTCCCATGGCTAAGCCTGGTAATTTGCTAATACTGTAGAACAGAGGTTCCTCAAACCACAGCCCGCGGTCCACTTGTGTGTGAGCTGTTAGAAAGTGGCACGCGACGTCGCGTTATTTAATATAATATATTTTAATAATTTCAAAAAATGTACTCAGAGGACCCCGTCAGCATGCGATAGTTTACTCTGCTCATGGTTTTTATTCTCAGATATTTCTGTATCACTTCCACGATATAGGGATAATATATAATATGAACCATTTACCCAATGATTATTCGAAACCAGAACCAGGGACCGACTAGCCAGCGTCTAGCCACTTTACTAACGTGGCTTCCCTGGACTAATATCACAGTCATCAGTCATCATGTGTCCTACCAACTGGTATCGACGTTTATGTCTCGTACTGATCCTCGGTCCTTTGTGTTCTGTGTCAACTCTGATGGCTATATTCCCCCATGCCATTGTCTCAGTCCACCCACTATCATGATTTTTGATATTTCTCTACCTCTTTTGCTACTGATCTTTCTAGTTGTCACGATGTTCTTCAATGCCTCTCTCCTCATCAAGTGACCATAGAAAGCTGTATATCTCTTTCTTGAAGTTATTGTTTCATTAGCCTCTTTTAGGCAATCGGTATTACAGTCCATTCAGAAATGATTGCCAGCATTCACGATCAATTTTTTGTAAAAACCGTCTGTCGCATTGTTATGAAAGTTTTCCTGTCGTCTTATATTTACCTCCACCTGGGAATATGGTTTTGACAGATCCAAAGGCAATTTACATCATGGAAAGTGGCGAAATTTCTTTGATGTTTTGGCGAAAAACTAGTGAATTCAAGCTAACAAACTTGTTTTACAGTAATGCCCATAAATTCGGGTGACGACACAAAGCGTATCCAGATTCGTATGGGAGTGGGTGCAATGTCTACTCTGCTGAGACGGAACATGATTACCTGTTTTTCACGACGAATATAGGTGTGAATGTCTCTGTGGTGGGCTTCCTTCTTAACGGCCAAGATGTTGGTCCTCTTTTAATTGAAATTTATAAATTTATTTGTATGTTCGTGTGTTGTCCCCTTATTTGACAACGTGTTTGTTCTCACGTTTCTTGTTATGCTACAGTATGTCAGTTTCCACCGCAATATTAATCTTCTGTTGGTATTCAACGCCTTTAGTGTTGTTGTTGTTGTTGGTGTTTTTCTAGTTGTTGTTGTTGTTTTGTTTATTTTTGCTTTTTTCAATGCCAGTTGTTTTGTTACCGTTGAAGGTTGGCGGAACTGAAAATTCATCACTGTGGAATACAAATTATTGCCATTGACAAATTCTATTGTTTGTGCCGATGCTGTAATGTTTAAGGCCTGCAATTCTTCAGAATAGTTGGAGCAAAATATTACAGTAGGTGAGCATGTGGAGTAATGTCTGTAATATATGTCCAGACCTTAATCAGTACAGGACGATTCAAGTAGGTTGATGACTGCTCTAGGTTGCATAAAATTCAATCCATCCTTTCTCCAATAGTCATCTTCCTCTTTCAACACATGGTCTTCACATTGTTTCCAGTAACTTTTATCAATATTTAATAGCGCGAACTGGGTTAGTATCTTGACGTCAGACAATTTAAATGTAGTATTGTCAGCTGCCACCTGTCCGTTAATTTTAGCCCACACAAGTTCTATAGGGTTTAAATGAGAATGGTACGGCGGAAGTCTAAAGCACCTATGGCCATGCTTTTCTATCAACTTGTCGATTTGATATTTCTTGAATTTTTGCGCCTGTTTTACAAGGGACAGCAATTCTAGCATGAAATACGTTTCTGGAAATGGTATATTTTCCCTTCGAAGCCATATATTTATTGCTTCCTTCATGCTCGATGCCGTAGGCATTTTGTCAGCAACCTACTTGCGACAGGCATACACGGATTCCCTTCTTTTGCACTAAACGAAAGTGACAACTCGTCTCGTTTGCAAAAGGATACATTTTTATTCGGAGCAGCTCATACAATAGCTCCACGAGCGGAATACCACAACGGTATTAAACATCTTATAATGTGATGACGATAAGATGGAATGAGAGGATGATATAAATATTATAACCACTGAAGCTAAGCTAGACTATTATAACTATTGTACTGTCCTTCACAACTACAAAGTATCCCTAGCGGAATACACGTCTGATTCCTACGCCGTCTCGGTCTCTGTCTGAGCTCGCTGAGCGTGGCGTGTTCAGCCACGAGCAATTCAGCTCAGCGTGCGATAGTTGGTTTACGTGCTGGGCACTGGGCTGTGTTGACAACAGTTACTTGGTCCTTACCTCGTGAACTGGGTTTCCCCGGTTCTTGGGTAACACCAGCTCATCTGCACTGGTTGCCCTCCTTGTTGACACAAGTGTGTCCTGTTATAGCTATTTATAGCGTTGGTGTCTCTCCTGTCTGGTCTCCTGTCCTATTACGTCACCTGTCCCCTGCTAAGCTCTATTTTAGCTCTCTCAGAGCTCATAGCTTCCTCTTAAGGCTTTGACAGGCTCTCCTTCCTCCCCTGTTGTGTTACAAACTTTTAAGTTGTGGGGGTAACACAAGTAATCTTACAAAAATTGGCTGTCTAATTTTGTCAAAGACTTCATGAGTTTTCTACTCCTCTTATGGGGATAGGACAAGATCTCTCCTCTCCTTCGTCATACTCTTGTATTACTCCACTTGGCTAATTGAGTAGCTCATTCCACTAGTACAGTTAGCTCAAACTTGTCATTATATTTCTGAGAATTGTATGGTCCGGATCCATGCCATAAGGCCTGTCCTCAGATTGTCCAAATTTAACAATCCCAACAACTTGCCTCTATTCAGAGTGCAAAACATGGACAATAAAATGTTCATGCTCTCATATGATAATTACCCCAACTCGTATGCGTGTCCTATGTGCAACTCTTCACCTTTTAGCTTCCGCATGTGAAAGAATATTTAAGTGTTACATTAAGGTATTGTTAGAGATATTATTGTGTCCCCTGTTGAAATAGTTATGGTTCTTTGAAAGTAATGGTGTATGCAAGTTTATATGTTTGTTTTTCTGGTTGGTTATGTGTTCTCTAATAAACTACAATGTACTTAACTTACTGACATGTGTATGCGTTACTAATTTAGGTGTGTGTATTATTTCGAGCGCCGTAAAGCGGTTTACTGCAGCCACAACTGAGTGTGTTATGCTAATTTATGTCTACAGTGCCGTTTTAAGATGCTCAAAATATGTTCCCTATGTTTCTCACTAAAGTATGGCGACTACACACTTATAAAAAATGACAACACATTGGTTACACAGATTGACACAGACAAGTCAAAACAAGTCGTTTTGAGCTGGGGAAAAATCATTCACGCGTCTTTCGTTCTCCTCTCTCTATCATTCACACATCTCTCGTTCGCCTTTCATTCAAAATTGGTTTTAAAATATTGGGTCGTCATTAAAATATGGTTCAAAAATAATGCATGGGTGAACCAAAATTATATACATTAAATGGTCTGGCTGAATTTACATGCGTATTCAAGCCACATGACTGTGTCGTCTTTATGCACTATTCAATTATATACACAAATATACATGATTGAAACGGATTGTTCGCTACCATTCCTATTGTAACCCTGCTCTACCTAATCTATTATGAGTTGGTGCATTGTTCTAAATTTATCTAAGGGAAATAATCTAACTAATTAATTTAATTTAAGAAAAATGGGTTATTTACCTTAAAGTGTTTTAATGACTAACATGATATAAATTATTAAATGATGGTGTTAATTTGTAAGTCATGTTTTAAATAACTTATCTAACTAAATAAGTTAAGTGGTGATAAATTAAAGTAATATGATGTCGATGTTAACTTAACTAGGTTCTTAACTAACTATAGGTAAAATATAACTTTGAAATGTCCTAAATAAGGTTATATGGTACATCTAAATAAATAATTTTAATATTTCTACAAAATATGAAGTTACACGCGACTGTTTATAAAAACATATTATATACATATCAGCAAATGAATTTTAACTAACTACACTAACTAAATTACATCCAGATGTGATGTTCGAGCCGTGTTCTCTGTAGAATGTCCTCGAAAACAACGTTCAGGTAGACAAAGTCTGATTTATGCTCATGTCCTGGTTAATGTTCATACTAAAGGTATCCTACTGGTTGGTGTAGGTTCAAGTCTCAAATTTCAATCCACTCAAGGGTTATATAAGTGGTAGTGGTGTAGAAAATTGACAAATGCGTCTGTTCATTCCACTAATGCTGACACAGTTTATATTACATAAATGTAAGCGACTGTTGATGGTAACGCACTTTAGTGTTCACAATCACCACATAGGGCACTAAGTAATTACAGTGTCACTGTTTCTGGTGATGTACGGTCGCTCTCTTCTCCTATTTCAGGTATTTCAATACGAGAAGGTCTACTCAACGTGTCAGCTAGAGAGTTTAAACTGCCCTTCAAATGTTTAATAGTGAAGGCATAATTCTGCAAAATCAAGGACCATCTGTAAATTCTATTGTTGCGATGAACCCTGTTTGCATTACCGTAAGAGGCGAATTATCGGTTTCGATAACAAACTCTGTACCCGCCAGGAATCGATGAAGTTTTCTGATACAATATATCACGCTTAAAGCTTCCAATTCAGATGCTGAGTATCTTCCCTCAGCCGGGCTGATCTTACGACTCACGTAGATTATTGGGTGAAACTTGCCTTCATAAAATTGGCCTAGGACTCCAGAAATGGAAATGGAACTTGCGTCTGTACGGAGGAAATACGTAAGATTGACGTTATGCAAACGCAAGATAGGTGGAACGCTAAATAAATGTTTCAATTTTGATAAAGCACCGATTAACTTTGCATCCAGCACATCAAGTTTTACAGATGCTTTTAACACATTAGAAAAAAACACTGGTGATTTCAGCCAAATTGGCTATAAATTTGCTGTAATAATTGACCAGACCAAGTAAGCTACGGATCTGTTTCTTGGTCGTAGGCATAGTTAGATTGAGAATCTTGGTCACTATTTTATCATCAGTTCTTAGTTGGCCTCTGGTGATTGTATGGCCTAAGAAATCAATTTCTTCCATTCCCAACTCTACTTTGGTGGGTTTCACTGTAAGACCAAATAATCGCAATCTATCGAAGACATGTCGCAGTTTCAGTAGGTGTGTTGTCCAGTCTGCAGTATGGATGCAAATGTCATCATTATAAGTCGATGTATTGGTCACTCCGTGAAGAAGATCCCTAGTGAGTCGGACAAAAGTGGCTGGTGCATTACGAAGACCGAAAGGAAGAAAGCGCCACTCATACAGGCCTAAAGGTGTAGAGAATGCTGTTAAAGGAATAGAGGCTGATTTCATCGGGACCTGCCAGTAACCTTTCGTGAGATCTAGTTTCGAAAAGATACGAGATGTTGACATGTCAAGGATTAGGTCGTCACAAGATGGAATAGGTTCTGCATCGACCTTGGTCACGTTGTTTAAGCGCCGATAATCGACGCAGAGACGAATGGTCGAGTCCTTCTTTCTGACTAGAACTATGGGAAAAGAATATTCTGACTGAGATTTCTGAATTATTCCACTCGACTCAAGATTTAACAATTCCTTGTCGAGATTTTCCCTGTAACTCAATGGGATGGAATAAGGTCGACATTTGATAGGTGTGCTATCAGTCAGAATTATAGAGTGTTCTATTCTGTCTGTCTTACCTGGGATGTCAGAGAAAATGTCCTTGTACTCAGTTACTAATTCTAACAGTTGTTGTCGTTGGTCGTCTGTCAGTTTGGGTTCTATACGTATGCTATCAATTGTCCCTGTTGTGTCGACTGTCGGGACTGGTAGTTCTATTCCGTCGTCATCCGTCTGATTAAGTACTGTTGTTGTACTAGCTGTGTGTACTGTTTGCTGGCTAGGTGTGTTTGCGATGTCGTCATGATCTGTCGCCCTACCTAGTTTAGTTGTGTTATGTACGTCTGTCGTCCGGTTAATTGCTGTTGGTGCACTCTGTTCGTCTGTCGGTAGTTCCTGTCGTGAGAAATAGGGTTTCAGCATGTTGATATGAAATATCTTTAATTTTCCCTTTATCGATATTTCATAGTCGACATCTGATATCTTTCGTTCGACTTTGAATGGCCCTTGCCATGATGTTAGTAACAAATTATGTTTATCTGGTAGTAAAAGTAGCACCTTTTGATTGGGTTCAAGGTGTAGGGTTTTGGCACCCTTGTTTGCATATTCGCGGTACATCTGACCTTTTCTCTCCAAAGATGATTTAGCTATTTGACACGCCTTCATAATTTTATTGCGTGTCTCCGTTACCATCTCATACGGTGTTACTACTGTTGGATTTTCTACTGAGCTAGTGATTAGCTGATGGTAGATTGTTAGGGGTCCACGAGGGTTCGCCCCATACACTAATTCGAAAGGTGAGAAACCCGTACTTGAGTGCGGAATTTCTCGATGGGCAAATAGCACTGCTGGTAGGAGGGTGTCCCAATCAGATGGGTTCTCAGCTGTTACTTTCGCCATGCATATGCTTTAGATTCCCGTTAATTTTTTCTATAAACCCATTACTTGCAGGGTGATACGGTGTACAGAAATGCTGTTCTATTCCTAGCAATTTTGTTAGGGCTTGCATAGCAGCCGAAATAAATTGAGTTCCTCGGTCGCTCAAAATGGTACGAGGAAAGCCAAATCGACAAAATAGATGTAAAAACACATAACTGATGTTTCTGTTTATTAGAATATCAAAATTTTAGCAACATGCATGTAATGTGTCATACATGTGGTTAATTGAGATATTAACGTTTCAACGAATGGCAAAGTTCAAATGTGGCATAAATGATAATGATTAATGTAGATGATATGATTGTATGACAGTCTGAATGAACGTCAATGAATGTCAGTGTCTTCTTGTCTTCACTTTCTATATCGTCTCTGACTGGGCTGCGCTATATGACTCTAGCTTAACCTCTGATTTCCTACTATTGTGCGAAAAAAAAAATTGTTTTTGCACAAATACTAACATGATTGTGATAGATGTTGACATTCTGATAGTATCAAACATATGATGATTAACCTTTCAATTCGTACACAATCAGTTTGTTTCACACATTTTCATTTAAATAATTTACATAAATAATATATCACTGATATTCCGTAGAATTTCCGAAAATGGTAAATTATATGGTACTTTTCACAATAGTATGCTGACAATACTTGCAATCAACTAATACATTGCTATTTTTATCACTGCTAAGTTCGATTAAATGGCACAACTTTAGCGGTGGTTCAAGCCCCACGAGAAATGATAACGTGGTATCTTGGCTAATGGTAATGAGTGGTGGTTCAAAAACAGCAATGGTATTCTAACAAATGGTATCTTATTGCTAAATGGTAGTGAGCGGTAGTTAAAAAAGTGTCTGATACCAAACGGTATCCTACCAACTAGTAGTTGTCTTGAAGTGCCTGTCCTCTAAATCCCACGGGACCGTACACTTAAAGCAACTCAAATTGAACTCGTCAAGAACAGATCAGAACAACAAAACATGTTCTATCTTACCAACAGGATCATGAACATATAGCAGACTCAAATCGAGCAAGCGAAAGACGTACGTTTATTCCGCCGCAGGACAAAGTATATGCTCTTGTAGAAACGTGAGCTGATCCCTATACGCAGGATCGGCACTCACTTAAATAACATCTACCTACGAGTTCTAAGTCCAGCTCGCTGCCCTTGAGGCTTAATTATCCAAATCCTCAGTTCAACTGATTAAATAAAAGTCTAGGTATCCGCACCCGGTCTTTCTACTGTTGTGTTGTCTTTAATACATTCCTCTCCGGACTCCCAGCTGCTTCATCACGAAATTACCGCCTCCAGGTGTCACCTTCACACGGAGCCTTTTAGAAACACATCCTGTTCGTATCACAAAGTCACAGCGTCTCCCGTTGCCGTGTTCTGACGTTCTCCACATTCTCCTTGGATTCCTCTGTTGACATCCACTTTAGTGTCTGAATGGGAAACTCCGTATATGATTTTCCACCGCCCATTCCGATGACGTCATTATGTCTAAACGCCATGTGGCAGTAGTGAGCCAAAATGGTGCCTAATGGTAGTGAGCGGTGGTTCAGGGGCTTCTGACGCCAAATGGTCCCTAATGGTAGTGAGCGGTGGTTCAGGGACTTCTGACACCAAATGGTATCCTGCCTGTCAGCAACCTACTTGCGACAGGCATACACGGATTCCCTTCTTTTGCACTAAACGAAAGTGACAACTCGTCTCGTTTGCAAAAGGATACATTTTTATTCGGAGCAGCTCATACAATAGCTCCACGAGCGGAATACCACAACGGTATTAAACATCTTATAATGTGATGACGATAAGATGGAATGAGAGGATGATATAAATATTATAACCACTGAAGCTAAGCTAGACTATTATAACTATTGTACTGTCCTTCACAACTACAAAGTATCCCTAGCGGAATACACGTCTGATTCCTACGCCGTCTCGGTCTCGGTCCCTGTCTGAGCTCGCTGAGCGTGGCGTGTTCAGCCACGAGCAATTCAGCTCAGCGTGCGATAGTTGGTTTACGTGCTGGGCACTGGGCTGCGTGGTGGTTTCATTCCAGATTCTTGCACCCATCGACGAAATGACCGTTTATTCAAATCCAATGCATGTACTGTTCTATTCTCAGGATTTGTAATAGTATGAAACAGTTTCCTGCGAGCAGCTTCTTGACAAAAATATGTGTACAACTTCATAGCGATGCTTTGAAGTGTACACAATTTCACAATCAATCCTATTCAAGAATATTCACATATTCAAATGTTAGCGAGAAATGGTAAGATTTATAAAATAATCACATTTCATTCAAGCACCCACATTATTGACGACACCTCTGAACACTCCCATTTAACTGCGCGAGGTTCTTGCCATAGGGACATTCTTGTAAACCACGAGAAAATTAACTATTGAACGATGATGTTTCTTGATGAAGATCTAAGACATTTTATAATATGCACTTCTTCTCTGACCCGTAAATTATATACCACATATTAAAAAAAAAAAAATTTTGTTGCGTATCCCTTACGGGACGTTGCAGTCAACACCAGCATTTTCAGCTGCTGTTGATGTACTAGGCAAGCGTTACGTTCAGTAGTTTGCCATTGCTTTCTGAACGACCGGCCCCTATACCTTTTTTCGAAAAAACCAGCACCGCCGTGTTTCGAACCCGGGTATACGGGCTCACAAACCGCGTTCGCAAGCCCTTAGCCACAGAGACCGGAAACAATCATTGAAATCTGCTGTACAATCTCTCTCCTCCCCCCCCCCCCCTCCCCCCCCCCCCCCCAAAAAAAAAAGTGCTGTTGGGTGGACATAATGATAAGGTTATATGCTAAATATCATAATTTTCTCTCAGTTGGTTACTGAGATATGGATTTCTATATTGAGGCCACCAAATATGAATGTACTATAGTTACTCTCGAAGTCCATAGTATTCGCAACATTCTTTCAGGATTCACATTTCCGTTGCTACTAGTCTTTTCATAATTTGTTCATTAGCATTACATGATGCACTTCCACAAAGCGTTACAGGTTCTATATAACATTTCAGCAATCTCTAGCATAAGATACTTTTTATTATCTACAATACAGATTTTCATTCACCTATTTTGCTGTTTATCTCTGACCCACGTCTTCCATCATCTGCTTTTATAATTGTATTTACATGTATCAACGTGGCTAAGTATTTTCCCTTATATTGTTATCTCACATGTTGTTGTTATCTCTTTTCTTTGATATAGCCATTGTTTCTGTTTTCTGGATACTCTAGGAAAGTCCTGTTTTGCATTCGTTGTTACTAGTGTCCAACAATGTTAGATCTTTCGCATGTTCCGCCATCAGCATTGTATTATCTGTATAATGTACGTGTTGCTGTATCTTCCAACATGTTTATCATTTTATCAAGCTTTACTTTATGAAATGCTTTGATATAATCTTCAAAACTCAAATATATGTCTTTCTATGTGTCTCTTGATCTGTATGTAGTGTTCGTAATGTGTATACTGCATTATTTGTAACTTTTCCTTCATCAAATGCATACTGTTCTTCACCCATTTTTATCTTTATTCTTCCTTTCTTGTCCTTCTCATGATGATTCTGGGAGAAGCTTACTGGTATGGTTTATGCGGTTTATTGTGCTAAGATTTTAACATTCATTTGCTCTTGGTCTTTTAGTAGAACTATAAATACAGATTTCAGCATATCACAAGGTATACCAAATGTTGTAAATATCATTCATCATTTTCTTTAATACTTTTATGTCAAATTCTCCCAGTACTTCTAATTATTCTATTGTGATTCTATCTAGCGAGACTGTTTTTCATTTCTTCATATGTTTAATAGCGTCAGTGATTTGTTCTTTAAGAATAAGTGGGCCTTTAATTTGCTTTCTTCTGTTAATTCTGCTCTTTTTCTGTCATACAACGCTCTTATATACTCATTTCATGTCTTTAGTATAGCACATTCTTCCAATATTATCTTCCCTGATTTCACACATCCTGAGCTTACTCTTAGATTTCTTCCCGTGGGTTCACTGATTTGAATATGCACAGTTTGTCAATCTTTAATATAATTTAATTAATTCACGTTTGTTGCACTGCCCGATTAATCAATATTATTTTGCTTTTGTGCATTTACCTCTTACTTCTTTATTTATTTGATCATACAATGTTGCTTTATTTACTTTTGTCCTTCAAATTTAAGATGTCTTCAGCCATCAATTTCTTCTTAGGCTTTTGTCTTCTTTCTTTTCATCGTCAGACAATCGATTGGTGTAGGTATGAGTGTATGCTGAAGCTCTACTCCAGCATTTCTAACTTAAGGAGATTCAGGGTGGTGTTTGGTTGATTCTGTTTGTTTTTCCTGGACTGTTGGTAAGAGAGCTGTGTCTCGGGGTAAGTTTTACATTCTTGTGTGAGTTGTATCTATCATCATTGTCATCATATGTATTGGCAAATGGCGAAGGCTACATACATGACTCTCCACAAATCTCGGTGGCCGGTGTTTGGATCAATCATTATATCTCTCCATGTCACAGTCTCAAACCACCCAGCATCATTTAACTGAATCTGTTTCTGTCTTTTCAACCGCTGACAATTTCAGTTGCCGTGATATTTTTCAGTAACCCTTTTCCCATTAAATGACCAAAATAATACAGATTGTCTTTATTTTACAGTACTACTTTCATTAGTCTTTTTCGTCGAAGCTACGCTGGTCCACATTTCAAAATTCACCGCCATGGAGCAGGCTAGTTTAGATGACTCTTGTCAGCACCTTCTTTCTGACATGAAAGTGATTTATAAATAACTTTTCATCTTCTAACATGCACTTCTTCCTTGGCTTTATTCTACTCTTAGCGGCCACAGCCACCGAATTAATAGAGCCCTCGCTCTTGCGCTGACGGCGTGGTAGTGGGATAGTTTATTTCGAAAAGCAATGGCATGCTGCTGAACGCAAAGTTGTCTATTCAATCAATCTGGGGTTGATCGCAAAATTCTGCAGAGGACATGCAACAGTAAAACAATTTTAAAAAAAACTCTGCTGGTAATCTCTGCCATGCAACTTCCATCTGATGTTGTCATCATCATCATCATCATCTTCCACTTCTGCCGTCAAGCGGCGTGGGGAGGAATAATTTGCGTTCCAGCGCCCGGTTGGCGGCACAGGATAGTGTCATTCCGTGTAATTGTACAATGTCTTTGATGTCGTCAATCCATTTCTTCTTGGACGTCCTCTTGGCCTCGTCGCGGATGATCTTTGATGTAATGCCAGTGATGGTAGTTGTTGGTGTTGCATTCTAACGACCTGGAAAAACCACTTGATCTTCTGTCTTTCAATAAATATGGCACAAGGTGTTGATCCCACTGTCTGTCTGATAACAGCATTTCTTACTCGGTCTCGGATTGTTAAGTTGGCAGCTCTCCTCAGGCATCTCATGTCGCAGGTGTTGATTTTGCGAAAGTGTGATTTGGATGAAATCCATGTTTGAGATTGGTAGCATAGAGTTGGTGTGAATATGCTGTTTTTTATCTGTCGTTTTGCTGACATGGGTACATTTGGATGTTGTAACTGTGCAATTTGTGACTGGAATAAACACTTTTTCCTTCTGCTGTAAAATCACATTTTGCTGTTATCTTTTTTTTTAAAAACCTTGATATAACTATTATTTCTGTTTTATTGATATTCATGAAAAGTACTCTTCGCCGGCTGTTGAACGAGGGGACTGAGCTACGTATGGGAATGTCCTGAGTGCAGTGATGTCGGTTCTTAACTCAACTCAACTCAGCTCATGGAAAGTAATTTATGTGTGCACTCTCTAGTGCTATAAAGTACACAAGCTGTTGCACATCTTTAGCTTGTTCAGTTAACAATACTGTGTCATCTTCACAACTCAAATTGTTTATATCATGTTCACCAACTGTTATTCATAGGCATTGATATTGCACATTGGGAGCAAGTCGCCGCTGAACGTATTGCATGAAAAGCAAATATCAGAAATGGAATAAAGACAAGGGAGAAAATGATTGCAGATAGGTCACGTATGTATGGATGGTACGTGATTGTGGAAATGACCAGGTGTTCACAAGCATCCATTGTGGACGAACATTTACAGCGCGAATTGGTCTGATCAGTCACATTCGCTCCCGCCATGGGTTGTAGTTATTACGCCTATTTCATACACAATGTAACAAACTATCGCCTGCCAAGACGGCAAGGTGCCAATGTATTCCTAGTATATTTTTTTCCTGCCACCAACTCTTTTTCCTAGTATAAAATATATCTGCTTCACTATTTTTCACCATCTAGAGAGAAGAGATCCGATGTCAAAACACTAACTTTATATTACTCCTTGCTTTATTTTTTTCATAACTGCCTTCTTTATTTCCCATTTTACTTGTGACTAATTGTTTGCGATAATTATGTTTCATTATTCTAAGATTATTCCAACCAATTTTAATATCCTCTATTTTGATCATTTCATTCTTAGCTTTGTAATATTCTTATCTATATCTCTATCTTTGTTTCATGAATCCGCTCTGTGGCGAAGGGGTTATGAATGCAATTCGCAGTCTCGCATACCGCGTTCCCAACACAGCTGCCGGCGATTTTGAAGCAGACCGCATTGCGTTGGTTTTCATACAATGGTATGAGTACCGGTCGTTTAGAAAGCAATGCCAAATTACTGAAAGTAAATTTGCCAAGAAATCATATACAGCCAACAATGCTGTGGTTGACTGCGATGTCCTGTAAATGATATGAAACATTTTTTTTCTTTTAATGAATGGGGTTTATCAGAATTTCGCAATGTTCATTAGCTCTATATGTTTGGTATTACATTGTACCTGTCTCTAGCAGTCATTCTGTATCTTTCTTGAATTTACTTACTTCATCTTAGAATATCTTAAGTCAAATATGTTAACCACGTTTCCCTTTTCATCCTTACTTTTATTAGTCACGCAGTGAAACATGATCACTGCTAATTCAACGTCAAACATTATCTTCGCATTCAGCAATGCATTTTTAAATTGTTTATTAACCGCATCTAATCAGTGTGACTGAATCTTTTCTTATCAAGGTTTTCTCATGTGTGTACTCGTCTCTTAATTTGCTTAAAACATGTTTCCAATCAACAGTTCATTTATTGTTGCTATGTCTGTCAAGCGTTTGTTGGCGTCTTACTTTGTCTAGGTAACTTAATGGGTTCACACAGGTGTTAATTAATACAAACAATAAATACGTTCGCTATGATATAGCCGATTTATTGTGGCAATCTACAGTTGGCGCAGTGGGTTAACAGCCCGCGCTTTACATCATCATCATATCACAGATTATAGAACATCAAACATTTCATATAACAAACTAGCACACTATCTAGCCTATGTTCTATCTCTATACAAGAGCTAACGAGTCCCTCTCAGGCAGACACTTGTTGCCTGGTCTCAGTCCATTTGTCCTCTGATGGGTTTCCGCGTGTCGCTATTCGACGGGCGGTAACCCTGTTCGAGTTCCTCGTGGACCCCGCTTCAGGCGGGCCACATTAGTGTCCACGGACCCATGAACTCGAGGGTTGACCTTCGATAAGGTTCTGGACTTTTCTTAGTCTGAGCAACTCGGTTGTCTCTCTTGGGCTAGAGTTGCAGCCCTCTAATTCTATCTTTAGGTGAGGTGATGACAGGATTCCCCTCTCCCCTCCTGATCTGGCTTGTTATTGGTCAATTAGATTTAATCTAATTCTGTCATCGACTCATCTAAAGTTAGGGTTTGTAGTTTGGTGGACAGTAACTTGGTAAACTACCTAATGGCATTAGTAACTCATGTATTCTACCATACACTACTTCTCTGATTTGCTAAAGAGATCACTCTGTCTCCTGTGTCCTTAACAATGCTTATCAGACCGAAGTTACGTGGCGTTTTAATAGTTGTATTGACAACTCGCCCTTCTCACGCACCCTATTGGTGCCCAGACAATTAATCTCTGGTTAAAGAGAGTTAACAGGACCGAAGTCCTGGCTAGTTAAGTACACTTTCAAATCTTGATTCGTGAGTGTATTTTAATACACTTTTACTCTCGTATGTCATCCAATGCTAAATATGTAGTTACGATGTTCTCTTATCCCCCTCAGACTACATGTGTCCCTGTTGGCTTGTTAGTGTGTTTGACTAATAAGTTGATGTCTCTAATAAAGTGACTGTATTTTAAATTGAAAGTGTTGAGTTTTCAGGTTTGTGTATGTGCTGACTGGATGGTGTATTTCCAAGCGTCACGAGTTGGGATAACCTCAATCATGAATCCTTGCACTGTGTGCACTACATGATCCGGCATTCCAAGTAGTGATGCTTAGTTATATCCTAAATGCTAACCTAAGTATGTTAACTATTTACTAACTAAGCTGAATACTAAACTAAGTTCTATACATGTATTCACAATTTAGACAAGTTATGTACTTTTACATCAAAAACGCAGACAAATTACAATAAATACGTGTTGCGTACAATTTGTCCGCCAAGTGTATCGTTCTCTTATTTAATCCTTTCACACATTCATTCATTCGTCTTTCAAACACAATAGTATTCGATTAAAATATATAATTTAAGTTAAGGTAAATGTTATTGCCCTTGGAAACAATGGGCTAGGCGATATTCGCCCTTTAAGAAAAAACGTACTTTCTGTACGATGAAGGAAAAGCTAGGTTATAATTTAAATAGAGACAATTGTATAGGACGGGTTTTCTTAGCCTATGAATGGCACCGCCTGTAATATTAAAGTAGAATATGTACAAATTACAGGTTAACACAATTTATATACATCAATAATGGAAATATAATACATATTTAATTAAATTAACTAATTAATTAACTCCAACGATGATGTGCGTGTTGCCGTCCTGTTGTTCCTGTGTTTTGCTATAAATGTTAAAGTTCGTATAGCTGTCTCTTGTGTGTCGTAGTTGATGTCGTACTATTTCGGCTGTTTGCAACGTTTGTAGCAACAGTAAATTATGGGTTCTTTTCCATGTTTCGTATGAAATATTACAGTGTTCATGGTTTGTTCTGGTTGATCTTACTGGTTGAAATAAACACAGTTACTGTTTCTTGATGGTCTAGTAATAGAGTTTAGGCACTTGATGGTATAGCTTATTGAAGTACCGTGTTCATGGGTGTTGTAATAAACTAATCACTAAGAGTAACTTAGGCGGTGTATAGGTACACTTATATGAAACGGTATAAAAGTATCACAGTATATAATATGGCTAGTGGTTGACTGAGTAGTGTCAATCTACTGGCGCATTTGACTGGCGTGATAAAATGTCGGCCAGAATATTATCGGTGCCCTTGATATGGCGTATTTCAAAATCATAATCTTCCAGCAATAAACGCCATCTTTGTAACCTGTGGTTCTTGGGCGACCCTTGGTTAAGGACTAATAATGGTGAACTGTCGGTGAGAACCAGGAAGTGGCTCCCTAAAAGGAACTTCGAGAGCCTCAGTATACAAAACAATAGGGCTAGACACTCCAATTCAATTGTTGCATATCGAGTTTCAGCCTTCTTCAGTTTCCTGCTCACGTAGAGAATAGGGTGTCTAATTCCGTCGACTTCCTGCATCAAGCAACCTCCTATAGCTATGGCGCTTGCATCTGTGGTTAAGATAAAAGGTAATTTTATGTTGGGTAATCGTAACACTGGAGGATTTGAAAAAATATGTTTCAATCTACACATTGCATCATCTAAGCTGGTACTTTTACAAATTTTCGATGGATGATCTTTAGTTAACATATCAGAAAAAACTGAGGTGAGTTCTGCCCAATGTGGAATGAATTTGGAATAATAATTAATGAGACCTAGTAACTCCTAATCTGCTTCTTTGTAGTAGGTACTTCTAGATTCAAAATCTTGGAAACAATTTTCTCATCAGTCAATAATTTACCTTGAGAAATTCTATGACCGAGGAAGTCTATTTCTGTGTAACCTATTTCAACCTTGGAAGGTTTGATAGTAAGTCCGAAAAGAGAAATTTGGTTGAAGACTTGTTTTAGGGTAAGTAGATGAGAAGTGAAGTTAGATATCATAAAATGCAATAAGTGGTTTAATACCAGGATAATACAAGGTTTGTTAGAAAGGATAGGTTTGTAGTTATCCAGGATAGGCAAATTGTATTGCCGTTGTCGCTGTGTTAATGTGTCACTGATATGAATGTCGTCAATGCTCCCGTCGTTAGTCATGATTGGTATAGGGACTTCAGTATCGTCTATGTCCGTCTGATTTATCACAGGTGCTACTGTTTGTAAATTGTCTTCAATGTCATTGTCGTCGTCGTCAAGGTCAACAGTCAATATGTCGTCAGTTTTGTCGTCGTTGTAGCTAACACAGAACGTCGGTAATGTCCATATGTCTTCGTTGTTTATGTCGTCAAATTTGTTGTCGTTGTCGATATCACAGAATGTCGGTAATGTCCATATCTCTTCGTCGTTTTTGTTGTCGTGAGAGTGCGTCGTTAACGATGCTTCGTTTGTCAAAGTGTCATTCTGTCGGGACATTGTCGTTTTGTCTTTGTCAACAGTTTGTTGCGTCTGTTCATTTGTCTCATTGTCATGTCTGGCATAGGACGGACTGTCATTCAGTTGGGTGATTGTCCTTTTGTTTTTGTCATCAGTTCGTTTCATTTGTCTACTCGTTTCCGTGTCTTGTTTAGCATAGTCTAGTTTCAACCCATTTAAATTGAATATGTCCACTTTTCCATGTACTGAAATTTTGTACTCAAGTCCAGAAATTGTTCTGATACTTTCAAGAGATCCGTGCCAAGAGGTTTCAATACAATTGTTACATAAAATATACAATAATAATACAAGCAATTTCAATCTGTGACATGGTTTTGATACAAATGTTTTTGAACATTTCTGTTCTTTTCCAACATTGATGTTAGTTGAGTTGGGTGCGAATGTTTCTAATGGTTGTTGTAGTTGGTCCGTGTTGGTTTTGTGGGTTGTCTGTCGTGTAATGGCGTTTGTGTCGTGTGTGTTTTGTAACACATTTACAGGTTTGGTACTTTGTAGCATGGGAGTGACCTCAATTCGAGGTTTTAATTCGGTCGTCTCGTTAAAAGATTCGACCGCCCCTGCGTTGTGCACCTCGGTGAATTCTTTTTGAATAACCTCAGTGTTTGTCTCCCTTGGTATTTTGGCAGTTTGAGACAAATTAACATGGTGTTTCTCTTTAATATCGGTATTTGTGTGGTGGATACCGTGTTTTTCTTCCCAGTCTTTAATTTCTTTGTCAGAGCATGGATGGATGTTAGGTAAATTCCCAAGTATGATATCTGCGATTGGGTCTTCAAGGACAGCGCACAAAAGTTGTCCTGATATATATGGTGTTTGAATTTCGACCATCGCAAGGGGGTATCTTTCTATAGTACCTGAAAATGTGCGACAGTTAACATGTCTGTCTGTGTAGTCTGTGGTGTTGACTAATGTTTTCTTTACCCCACAGAGCGTTGCCCCGGTATCGCGGATTAATGAGCACTTTTTCCTGTTCACGAAGCCTGTCAAAAATGTTAGCTTCCCTGTGGCTGACAAAGCAGCGTTGGCTGTCTCATTTGCAATAGGTATCCGTGTGGCCACATGGTAATGATGGATCTAGTTGGAATTTCGTGCAAGCGTTACATGTTTCATCTACAATGGTGTTAACTATATGTACAGCATTACCAAGCTCGCTTTCATTGTCATGCTGATTATAACCTTCAATCAGTGAATCCGTCTCATCATCAGAAGACGTTGCTACTAATGCAGCGTTAGCTTGCTTCAGTAACTTACGACCTTCACAATATCGTGAATAATGTCCCCAGCTTCTGCAAAAGTAACATTTTACAGCCTTTTGGTACGCGTTACGTTTTGCTTTCTGTTTATCCACCATCATTTTTAGGTGGTGGGGATAGTTCGGATGACTTGTCGCACATTTCGTAAGCGTTGTGTGTCAAACTGCAATACTGGCATTTTGCTACTTTATCACTGTTGGATCGCGGTTTAAATTTGCCTTGTGTTTGCTTGGAGTACTTAGTATTTATTACTGCAGCTGCTGTGTCATTGTGGCTAATGTTGAGTTGAAATATATCTCTGTTTGCTGTGTAGAATGCATTGCCTTTGGATTCAATTTCTTGGATGGTTTTGCAATCCATCTGTTTTAAAAATTTTGCAAACGGTGTGGGGATGGTGCTCACAATTTTATCTATGATGATTAGTTCTTTAAGTTTATCGTGGCTATTGTTGGTTTTCGCCGAGTTTATCCATTTAGTGCATATGTCTTGTACTGTACTAACATAATCTATGAATGTTTGGTTTGGTTGGGGAGCTAATTTTGCAAATTGTTGTTGGTACCCTGCAGTGTCTAACGAAAAATGTTGGAGAATGCGTTGTTTGAGGTATTCGTAGTCTTTTCGCATCTCTTGTGGTACTGTTTCTATTACTTTAAGCGGCTCGAGAGCCAGATTTCTCATGAGTATAAACGCCCAATCTGCCTTAATGATTTTATGGTAGGCCATGAGACATTCGAAATTTTCTAAATAGGCGGAGATGGAATCTCCTGCACAGAAAGCCTTAACGAGACCTTTATATTTACTATATTTCTGTTCCTCTTCTTTATTTCTTAATTTGTTTATTGATATCTCTGTGTTGGACTCTATTTCCATCTGTTTCAATTTCAACTGTGTATCAGCGTTCAATTGGGCCTGCTTGGCCGCTGCGTCGAGCTCCATTTGCAATTTCTTTTCCGCTGCCTCTAGTTGCAATTTTCTTTCCTCTGCATCTTGTTGCAATTTTCTTTCCTCTGCTTCTCTTTGCAATCTTCTTTCTTCGGTCTCTCTTTCTTGTTGCAATTTTCTTTCCTCTGCTTCTTGTTGCAATTTTCTTTCTTCTCTTTCTATTGCTCTTTCTTCACGGGCAATATTTTCTGCGTGCGTTTTCTGTGCCCATTCTGACAGTTTATCTTCTTTGTAACCTAACTTTATTCCCTGCTCAATGCATTTATCTAAGCTTGACATTTTGGATTTTATTTATTAGTAATGTTTATAGAGTTATTTCCCTTAACAAAAACTTTGGTGTGTAGAAAAATTTGGTTGCCTACCTTGCTTATTAATGTGTAACTCAAAATGCAAAGTTATAATGGTGGCAAGGTCATGAATATCCGAACAAATAAATATGAAATACAATAATATATTGATGATAATGAGAATGGGAAGCACAGCTTAGACTTTACAATGAGTATGATCTGAAACTTAGCTCTGAATAGTAGCGCTCGATGTTGTCGTTCTTTCGTCACTGCTGGGAAAAGTTACACTGCGTTGCACGCGGTCCTCTCTGTCACACAACTTAGTGGCTTGAAAAAATCACATGTGTTGCCCACGGTATTCTTTGCGGCACAATCTGCTCGTAGAGCAAGAAACATTAGTCACGGTCAACGAAAAAAAAAACAAAAATGTCATAGTTATGTTAAACAGTTATACATCGTTAACAGACCACTAATATTGTGGTATAAGGTATGGACTTTGTTTTGAGACTGTTGAGGGACTCTGCTTAATCTGATTACTTTTATTCTATTGCTAGATAGCTACTAAATATGTTGAACAATTTAAGGTTAACAATTTTCTTCTATTGTAACCAAACAATGTGATATGAATAAATAATTTTACATGACATTTCACAGTTATTTCATAACATATTATGTCAAAACCGGTACTAGCCCCCAAAAACCTGTTGACGTCTTACTTTGTCTAGGTAACTTAATGGGTTCACACAGGTGTTAATCAATACAAACAATAAATACGTTCGCTATGATATAGCCTATTTATTGTGGCAATCTACAGTTGGCGCAGTGGGTTAACAGCCCGCGCTTTACATCATCATCATATCACAGATTATAGAATCATCAAACATTTCATATAACAAACTAGCACACTATCTAGCCTATAGTTCTATCTCTATACAAAGAGCTAACGAGTCCCTCTCAGGCAGACACTTGTTGCCTGGTCTCAGTCCATTTGTCCTCTGCCTGGTTTTCCGCGTGTCGCTATTCGACGGGCGGTAACCCTGTTCGAGTTCCTCGTGGACCCCGCTTCAGGCGGGCCACATTAGTGTCCACGGACCCATGAACTCGAGGGTTGACCTTCGATAAGGTTCTGGACTTTTCTTAGTCTGAGCAACTCGGTTGTCTCTCTTGGGCTAGAGTTGCAGCCCTCTAATTCTATCTTTAGGTGAGGTGAAACATGTTTCCAATCAACAGTTCATTTATTGTTGCTATGTCTGTCAAGCGTTCCATTGTTTCTTATTTCTAAACCATAGTAACCCACCACAGCGTCCAGTTTCTCTTTTCAAAATTTTGCGTTGAGATCTCCAACTGATTTTTCTTTCTTTCTTTCTTTTCTTTTTTTTTGTTAGAGATATCGCGGGCATTGAAATCTCCAACTGTTTTTTTTTTTTTTACTTCTTTCGAGATATAGCGGTCTTGAAATATGTGTACGTCTTCTTCACTTCAGCGTGGTGTCGTTGCAAACATTTGCATGCCATGTTTCTGCATATGCTTGCCTCTGATTTAACTATGATAAGCCGATGTATTTGTATATACTTGCATCTAATTTAACCATGATAACCCAATGTATCTGTATGTGCTTGCCTCTAATTTAACCATGATAACCCAATGTATCTGTATGTGCTTGCCTCTAATTTAACCATGATAACCCATTGTATTTGTATGTGCTTGCCTCTAATTTAACCATGATAACCCGATGTATCTGTGTGTGCTTGCCTCTAATTTAACCATGATAACCCAATGTATCTGTGTGTGCTTGCCTCTAATTTAACCATGATAACCCGATGTATCTGTGTGTGCTTGCCTCTAATTTAACCATGATAACCCGATGTATCTGTGTGTGCTTGCCTCTAATTTAACCATGATAACCCAATGTATCTGTGTGTGCTTGCCTCTAATTTAACCATGATAACCCGATGTATCTGTGTGTGCTTGCCTCTAATTTAACCATGATAACCCGATGTATCTGTGTGTGCTTGCCTCTAATTTAACCATGATAACCCGATGTGACAAGGACAGTTGTGGAAGTCAATACTAATTAAGCATAGTACCACATGTTTAGTATTTAACTCCAACGTTAAGTCAGTATTGCCGAAGCGTGTGAAGGGCAACAACAATTATCAATAAACAGCAAACATTCATCAACTAGTGCTTGTGGAGGACAGAATTATAAAATGGCATGACAGAATAATTCATGAGGGAGAGAACTGCACGGATTCCTATAAATTAACAGGTGAGGACAAGACGCTGGTCCTAGATATGACACACTTTGAGAACCCTGGGAATAGTATAATTAGACAGTCCCTTCACTGGAGCCCACATGGCAGTAAAATGCTGGTGTTGACAGCGATATCCTCTAAAAAGGATATGGGAAAAAAACTTAATGACAATCTGGTATCATTAAAGCCCGCATTTGTCTTTACTGGACGAAGATCTCCTACCTAACTCGACCATTAACTTCGTGTTCTACCTTTAATCCCCTTCGGGTAATGAAATCGTTGGAAGATAATGTGATTGATTCCCCGTGATTTACGCTTGTACATGGGAGTCTGCCTTTGACAGCAATTTCCGACTGCTAGTACAAATTAGTGCCCTGCTCAGCTCAGCTGGAGAGTTGTCCACGTGTACGCGGGGATACTCGGACTCCAATGCTGCGCCCCTCACAAAACTTTGTGTTACCCAGTCCTCCTCCACCACTTGTAGATGCAGCCAGGAATTTTATTTCGACGAGTATGGATCATAAAGGTCTTTCTCATATTCTCCATTACTTTTAGAGGACTACAGAGAACTGTATCCAGTAGCTAGCTAATCAACAAGGCCACTTCGTAATACGTGTCGTCCCTGGGGTGAGGGGAATCAACACCCACATTCTTTTAATTACATATCATTATCTTGAGGATCTCCTGGATCTCAGTCCACAAAACCCCATCAGTCTTTGGATCTCTCTCTCTCTCTCTCTCTCTCTCTCTCTCTCTCTCTCTCTCTCTCTCTCTCTCTCTCTCTCTCTCTCTCTCTCTCTCTCTTCTTCTTCTTCTTCTTCTTCTTCTTCTTCATCTTCTTCTTCTTCTTCTTCTTCTTACCACTGGACCATGCCCCCTCTCATTCTTTTCCAAAACGTACTACACAACTCTAGCTTCTAACATAATGACAAATTAATTTAATAAAGAAAAGTGTCAAGTATGTGCAAAGTGTGTATGTGTAGAATATCTGTCGTGTAATCTAGTGTGTATGCAGAATCAGACCGAAAAGCTCAGGATCAAGTCTGCTTTCATCACAGTATCGGCCACACAACAGCACCATAGATCAAGTATGGAAGGACCTCACCAAATGATGCGTCTCTCTGGCCAGGTGTCGACTTCATTCAATGGCTCTTGGATAGTCCGGATAGGCTTCCTGGTCACCAATAGTGGATGTAGTCCGATACTGACCATAAATCTGACACACACAGTGTAACTAATATGTCACTAAACGTTCGGTGATCTGATAACCCTTGTACAGTAAAAATAATGTTTACTGTCACTTTGAAACAAAATGTTAGTAGTTATTTTCACACTGGAATTCACCATTTGAAAACAACACAATGTTAATTGTTAAGTTCTCTATATAACTACTATTGTTCCTGTTACTGGTGGTATTGTAAGTATCTTCACTCTACTACGATGAGAACTACCACTGAGGAATCACTCTTGGATTATCGTCGGTTCCTGCTCAGCAGAAGCCATGTTCTTGTAGACCCTCTGGGTTAAGGGCCCAGTGCAAAAGCCGCTGAGTAAAAACTACCTTCAATGATCGAGCTATAATCTTCTTCTATGACTTGTCTGCTAGCTTTTTGGAAAACATAGTGGAACCTGTTGAAGAGAGAACACACCCGGTAAGAGCACCCCGATTCTGACCTTTATTAGGTGAGTGTAGGCCGACGGCCGCACTTAGATATATATAACAGAGAACTAAACTCTGTCATAAGGCAGAGGAGCTCATCACATCGGTCTGAGTCATGGTAAGACAAGGAAAGACTAAAGGAAAAGTGCAGAAACCCAGTAGATACCCTACTGGAAGATCCTACCATTTTACATTTCCTTTATCCCACCAACCATGCCTCAATCTTTTCACAACGCACATTACTACGCTCGACTCCTAAGAATCATCTATTTTGGGTCTATTTAATTAAATACCATTTATTTATTCCTGTTTGAAATCGAGACTTCAAAATCACACAATGGATAAATGACCGCCGATGTAAATCAACATAAGACACTGTAGTCTCTCTCCATAATCAAAACAGGAATATCACACACGCCCTTGTTGCCTCACAACATTTGGTCGACTCCCGCCAAAGTTGTTTGTCCAGACTGTTTTAATACTGTGTCTGAATGACGTCACAAATCTGACTAGACACAAGGCGTCGAGAAGCTATTTTTTTTCTCTCCTTTTTCGACTCGATGTAAACAACTGGCCGGCTGTCCCGCTTTAATCTGGGGAATTGTTCCCGGTACTTCAAAAAGTCTTGCCGGCCTGTGATCTGGAGAATATTTTCCCCACAACAAAAGATCTTGCCGACTCCCATCAGGACAGTCTGTCTCCAACATCAAAGGATGGCGGCTGCCTGTAGACGAATGCGCGACAGTCTTTCATCGATCGACAACTCCAAGAATTCCACGACAGCCACTCAACAGAGGGTTGTATTCAATAGCTAGTTAATCAACAAGACCACTCTACAGACGACTGTATCAAACAGCTGGCTAATCAACAAGGTCTCTCTACAGAGGACGGTATCAAACAGCTGGCTAATCAACAAGGCCTCTCTACAGAGGACAGTATCAAACAGCTGGCTAATCAACAAGGCCTCTCTACAGAGGTCTATCAAACAGCTGGCTAATCAACAAGGCCTCTCTACAGAGGACTGTATCAGTAGTGATTACGTCAATGATGGACACCAAATGAAGAGGCTCATCTTCAGCGTCATCAGGTAATCTTGAGGTGATGGCGGGCGGTGGGAGATTTTTGACGGGTAAAAAAAGTCGTGGGAAAGTTATGGCGGGTACGTTGCGAATATATTTTGTTGGAAAAGTCGGAGAGTTGTGGGGGGCGGGTTGTATATTTTGTTAATAAGAACGGTAGACATGAGACGTAAAAGTCGGAGAGTAACGGGGGGCGGGGTATATATTTTGTTGGTAGACATAAGATTAGCGTCATCGTCATGGTGGAAAGCTTGATGATGGATGAGGAGGGCGGTGATGGGAAGGGTGGGAAAGTGAGTCGTGACTGAAAAGTGTTACGTTGCGAATATATTTTGGTGAACGTAAAAAGAGTTGTGGGCGGCGGGTTATATTATCTGTCTGAAGAAATAGAGAAACGCGGGGGTGTGTGGGAGTTGAAATCTGTGGGGATAGAAACGAATGTGGCGTGGTTAGTTAGTTAGTCTTTCCTCTTGAGCCTAAGGCGGCGCATAGGGCAGAAGTCCTGTCTCTCCATGCTTGGCGGTTCGCTGCTACCTGTTGTAGATCTTGGATATCTACTTGGCCATTGAATGAGCCTTCTCTAATGATGGTTCTACTCAGGGTCTCTCTTGGTCTTCCCCGTTTTATTTTCCCTACTGGTGACCATATGAGGGCTTGGTAGGGGAGTCTTGACTTGTCCATTCTGAGTACATGGTGGCGTGGTGGGTATATGGATATCATCGTGTGTATGGAGGATTGAACCCCCGGTCGGTACCTTTTAAAACTGTGAGGGTTTAATGGAAAATATATGTGATGTTCATAAATGTGTGATTATAAGACGGTGGTTGGTAGAACAACTATTGGTGATGATAAGAGGGTGGGTGTAGAGAGTGTAGGATTCGACCAACACCGTGATGATCAAGAGATGGTCGTGATGGATCGAAGTAGGGGAGGTAGTAGGTTTGAATTCCTGGTCGGGTACTATATATTGGTGAGGGTTTTAGTGGAATGATCTTCAACGTGTGAAGAGGGTGTAGCGAGTGTGGGATTTGTCTCGGTGGTCGAGTGGGTGATCAAGGAGTGGTTGGGTGTAGAGGGGATTCGAACTGGTGTTAGGAAAACAACTACTGGTGATGATCAATAGGTGGTCGCGTTTTGTGAGTCTTGGACTCGAACAGGTGTTAGACCAACAACTATTGGTGATGATCAAAGGGTGGTCACACAGTGGTCAAGCAGTGGTCAAGCAGTGGTCAAGTGGGTCAAATGAGGAAATGTTAGGAAAAAGTGGTTGTAATGATATGGTGATGATCACGAGATGGTAAATTAGTGGTCAAGAAGTGGTCAAGCAGTGGTCAAGTGGTGGTCAGCTGAGGAAATTTTTAACTGAAACTAGGTGTAATGACACGGTGATGATCAAGAGATGGTAAATTAGTGGTCAAGCAGTGGTCAAGTGAGAAACATTTAGCGTAAAGTAGCTGTAATGATATGGTGATGATAAAAGGGTGGCAAATTAGTGGTCAAGTAGTGGTCAAGTAGTGGTCAAGTAGTGGCCAAGTGGTCGAGTGACCACTTAAATTGTAGAGGACGATGTCCCTAAGATTATGGTAGTGGATAAAGTGATCGAAGACGTGGTCAACCAGCGGTCAAGCAGTGGTCAAGTGGTCGAGTGTCCACTTAAATTGTAGAGGAGGCTGTGCTTATACCTATAGTAGTGGTTGTTGGTTGCTGATGTAAAACCTTGGCCGTGATATGAATGGGGTGATGGTCATAATAATGGTAGTTAAACACAAGTACACACAAACACACACACCCATAAACAAAGACACACGTGTACAGACACATACACATCTACATACAGACATCACAAATACAGACACACTCGTACCATTACTAATGTCCTCACAACTATACACAACCACGTAGAGACACAACTCCACGTACACACAGACATCAACTACACAAATACACACACATAAACAAATACACAAAGAGGGTCATACAAACACTAAGACAACCATACACAGACAACCCATACCATTACTACCGTCACATCAATAGCTATACACATGTGCAGAGACATCACAAATACAAACACAGTCGTACCATTACTACTGTCATCACAACTATACACAATCACGTACAGACACATCTACACGTACACACAGACATCAACTACACAAATACACACACCCAAAGACAGACACACATCCATAAACAACCGCACACGTACAGACACAAAACACAAGTACAACCAGACATCATCTACACACATACACACTTGATACACTTGTACATACAGACCTACAAGCGTACAGACACAAGGAAAACCATACACACCCATCTCCTATCATTACTACTGTCAACATAAGCTATACACAACTACAGACACACTCATCCATAAACAAATACACAAGTATAGCCTCTTTCTGACCCCACAAGAATATCACAAACTACATAAACCACATACCCCTTTTGGGTAACGAACGCGGATGTCCGAAAAAAAACCTACGTCATCAGCGCCATATCCATTAAGTGGTAGCGTGAATCATCGGTCACGTGAAAGCGGGCGGTGGCGTGAGAAAAGCCTGTCTACAAAACTCTCACGTCAGCTCTGTAGGGTCATGTGCAGAACCAGTGTATAAAATAGACGGCGTCTCCTCACTTGCTCTATACCAGTTCACGGGCTGACTTGGCTAGCTACAGAGGTATATTTGAACCAGGTTGGTGTGAGCCTTATTCGTGTCGTCGGCAGCTGATAAAACACTGAAACATATTGTTGCGTATACACCAGAACTTTTTGCAGTTGTAAGAAAAACAAGTGTGTGACTTATTCATATACCAGTTTATCAATATGACCACCTGATCTACTAATAAATCCCAATTTTATTGCGCCAGATATAAGGTCGATATAGTCCTATACCTAATCTATACCTATATTTAGTCTATATCTGTATATTAAGTGAAGCGAACGATAAAATTGGGATTTATTCGTTTTAAATTTTAATTAACATTTAACTTTTTTTCCCTTTCTAACACTGGTTTGTGTCTATGTCTCTTACAGAAAGAGTTTGTTGTGTCTTATGTATAGTTAGGATTATGGTTAGTAAGAAAGAGTTTGCTGTGTTTGATGTATATAATGCTTTATTTTCCTTAGGCTCTTCTTAGGCGATCATCTTTAGTTACTGTGGTAGTCCAAGGAATTCAAATAATTCGTCTCAGGAACCCTCTCTCTGTTGTTGTTTTTTTTTCAAGTTCTTCCTAGGGGTGATGGTCGATGACCATATTCGTTGTCTAGAATACCACCTAGTAGGTTAAGGAGGACAGATGCTTTACCTCCATTAGGTTGGAAAATCTGTCTAGTTAGCAGAAATTAGGCTGTTCTGTAATCAAAAAGGGTGTTAGTGTTATTTGTTATGAAACATTGAAAGTCGGTTAGAAGATGTGGTAGCTGGTATTCAGGAGTTCACCAAGTCA
Organism: Cepaea nemoralis; assembly: GCA_014155875.1. NCBI lineage: Eukaryota > Metazoa > Mollusca > Gastropoda > Stylommatophora > Helicidae > Cepaea > Cepaea nemoralis. The sequence goes on from JACEFZ010016406.1 coordinate 274,962, forward strand.
GGCGTGGTTTTAAGAAAGGCCGACTTTATAACAGACAGTGGTGGTTGCTTACAGACTTGCCGTTATTACGTATGTGAAATGCTAAAGTGAGGTAGGAGTGGACACCGTAAGAAATGTTATTTTAGGCAGACTTCGAGAAAAACCGTTGTATTGTTGAAAGATGGAACAATGAAAGGTTAGTGTAGCAGACATTGTGGTATGGAAAGTTGAAGATGGCAGCCATGGGAAATGGTTCCGTGATGATGACTACCTAGATGATACAGAAACTATACCAGGTGGAACCATAGACGACCTTACCATAAATGTTGTTAACTGTCATGTGTGTTTCAATGGAGCACGTGTACAATGGAGGTTTGAAGTTCTTGGTGATGTGACCACATTGCGGGCCACTATTATTTCATCTTTGGCTAACCAATTTTCTTACTTTGGTCAACAGGTTTTCCTACTTTTTGTAAATTTGGTCGAGATATTTCATACCTTGGCCAATATTTTTCGTAATTTGGGTAACATTTTCTTATAACGGTCGTCATATTTATAAGTTTGTCCATCGTTTTGCCTATTGCATTACTTCGGTCGACATATTTCTTGATGTTACTAGTATGTTTTCTTACTTGTTATAAGTTCGGATGAGATATTTCTTTACTTAGTCAAAAATTTTCACATTTGGCTAACATATGTTCCTACTTTTTATAAGTTTGGTGGAGATATTTATAAGTTTGACTGATAATTTTCACCTTTAGTTAACAAATTTGCCTACTTTTTATGAGTTTGGACAAGAAATGTCTTTACTTGGTCAATAGTTTTCACCGTTGGCTAACACATTTTCATACATTTTATAAAATTTGGATGCGGAATTTCTTCACAGGGTTACTATTTTTTCATCTTTGGTTAACCAATTTTCTTACTTCGGTCGACATATTTCTTGATGTTACTAGTATGTTTTCTTACCTGTTATAAGTTCGGATGAGATATTTCATTACTTGTCCACTATTTTTCACCTTTGCTTAACAAATTTTCATAGATGTTATAAGTTTAAACGAGACATCTATAAGTTTGACCGATACTTTTTCCTATTTGGCTAACATGATTTCTTAGTTGGCCAATATTTTTTTCCATTTGGTTAACAAATTTTCCTATTTGGCCAAGATTTGTTCCCATTTGGTTGACACATTTCATAAGTGTGGTTGAGATATTTCTCTCTTTAGGTCTTTTCATAGTTGGTTAACTCCTAGTTTTTATACATTTGACTGAAATATTTCTGTATTTGTCATAACTTCTTCTAAGACTTTGTTCATGTCTGGTAATGTAAGCTCTGTTCCGACAAGACAATGTCATGAAAACAAAACCACTAAAGAAAATCAACAGAACAAAAAATCTTGGTTTCAATATTTTTATCACCACAATATCTGTGTTCACAACATATTCATCAAAATAGTTTAGTATATATCATAAGAAAAAATCAATGACATACATGGTTAGTGAAAAAACAAAAAGTTCTGGATTAGTGATCTTCATTCTTCCGGGCTCTGATGGTTGACTATCAAAAACACTGTTGTTGTCGAAGTCATCACACATACCTTATTTGTTTCGGATCCAGAATAAAGACATGTATGAGATATCATACAAGATATCTGAATACTTCTTTTAATGAATGTATCATATCAAAACCACCCGGTAGCGGTGGTCAACACTTTTTTCTAATACTACCACTTGATTGGGTAGCATAAGCGATAGGTCCTTGCAGTACGCCTTAAGGGCTGCCAAGCTGTTCCTATCATTTGGTTGGATATCCTCTGCTACTATGAGTGGACGAGTTGTCAGGTACGGGGTGTCTAAGAGTGTCGTCCTTTCTCGTGGTATATGGTGATGTGTTCGTAAGTAACGTTGAATGTTCGAATTGAATAGATTGTCACGTAACTGACACGTATATATTCATCATTATGATGGTCCCATTGTGGCGGGTAAGCTTATCATTGAAGTCACAGTGCTGGCAGTCTGGTACTTGAGACGAGATCGTAGTATGAGGATGCCGTAAATACACATGTGGTGGTGATCTCTGATGTGATGATGGAGCTGTAGTGTTTGGTGTATTCATACGTGGCTGATGCTGTGTTCGTATGTGTTGTTGTAGCTTGTCCTGTCTATTGAAAAGGTGTCCACAGATACGACATAAGTGTGGTTGATCTTTGGTACCGTGAATGGTCCGAATGTGGCGATTAAGGTTATACTTATAACAATAGGCTTTGTCGCAGACTGAACTACATGAAAGTAGATCTGGTGGTCATATTGATAAACTGGTATATAAATAAGCCACACTTTCGCTTTTTACAACCGCAAAAAGTTCTGGTGTATAAAATATATGTTTCACTGGTTTATCAACAAGCAGATGCCGACGACACGAATAAGGCTCACACCAACCTGCTTCACCGCTGTAGCTAGCCAAATCACCACGTGAACAATATCTGCCGACGACACGAACACTGCTCACACCAGCCTGGTTCAAAAATAACTCTGTAGCTAGCCAAGTCAGCCCGAGAACTGGTGTACCACGAACTGGTATAGAGCGAGTGAGGAGACGCCGTCTATTTTATACACTGGTTCTGCACACGACCCTACATAGCTGACGTGGGAGTTTTTGTAGACAGGCTATTCTCACGCCACCCGCCCGCCTTCACGTGACCGATTACTCACGCTACCACTTAATGACTTTTGCATATGGCGCTGATGACGTAGGGGTTGTCTCGGACATCCGCGTTCGTTACCAAAAATGGTATGTGGTTTGTGTAGTATGTAATATTCTTGTGGGGCCAGGAAGAGGCTATAATTGTGTATTTGTCTTATGGGTGAGTGTGTCTGTAGTTGTGTATAGCTGATGTTGACAGTAGTAATGATAGGAGATGGGTGTGTATGGTTGTCTTTGTGTCTGTACGCTTGTAGGTCTGTATGTACAAGTGTATCAAGTGTGTATGTGTGTAGTTGATGTCTGGTTGTACTTGTGTTTTGTGTCTGTACGTGTGTGGTTGTTTATGGATGTGTGTCTGTCTTTGGGTGTGTGTATTTGTGTAGTTGATGTCTGTGTGTACGTGTAGATGTGTCTGTACGTGATTGTGTATAGTTGTGATGACAGTAGTAATGGTACGACTGTGTCTGTATTTGTGATGTCTCTGCACATGTGTATAGCTATTGATGTGACAGTAGTAATGGTATGGGTTGTCTGTGTATGGTTGTCTTAGTGTTTGTATGTGTGTTTGTGTGACCCTCTTTGTGTATTTGTTTATGTGTGTGTATTTGTGTAGTTGATGTCTGTGTGTACGTGGAGTTGTGTCTCTACGTGGTTGTGTATAGTTGTGAGGACATTAGTAATGATACGAGTGTGTCTGTATTTGTGATGTCTGTATGTAGAAGTGATGTGTCTGTACATGTGTGTCTTTGTTTATGGGTGTGTGTCTTTGTGTGTACTTGTGTGTAACTACCATTATTATGACCATCACCCCATTCATATCACGGCCAAGGTTTTACATCAGCAACCAACCACCACTACTATAGGTATAAGCACAGCCTCCTCTACAATTTAAGTGGTCACTCGACCACTTGGCCACTACTTGACCACTACTTGTGCACTACTTGACCTCTAATTTGACACCCTTTGATCATCACCATATCATTACAGCTACTTTCCGCTAAATGTTTCTCACTTGACCACTGCTTGACCACTGCTTGACCACTAATTTACCATCTCTTGATCATCACCGTGTCATTACACCTAGTTTCAGTTAAAAATTTCCTCAGCTGACCATCACCGTGTCATTACACCTAGTTTCAGTTAAAAATTTCCTCAGCTGACCACCACTTGACCACTGCTTGACCACTACTTGACCACTAATTTACCATCTCGTGATCATCACCATATCATTACAACCACTTTTCCCTAACATTTCCTCATTTGACCCATTTGACCACTGCTTGACCACTGTGTGACCACCCTTTGATTATCACCAATAGTTGTTGGTCTAACACCTGTTCGAGTCCCAGACTCACAAAACGCGACCACCTATTGATCATCACCAGTAGTTGTTTTCCTAACACCAGTTCAAATCCCCTCTACACCCAACCACTCCTTGATCACCCACTCGACCGCCGAGTCAAATCCCATACTCGCTACACCCTCTTCACACGCTGAAGATCATTCCACTAAAACCCTCACCAATATATAGTAACCGACCAGGGATTCAAACCTACTACCTCCCCTACTTCGATCCATCACGACCATCTCTTGATCATCACGGTGTTGTTCGAATCCTACACTCTCTACACCCACCATCTTATATCACCAATAGTTGTTCTACCAACCACCGTCTTATCATCACACATTTATGAACATCACATATATTTTCCATTAAACCCTCACAGATTTAAAAGGTACCGACCGGGGGTTCAATCCTCCATACACACGATGATGTCCATATACCCACCACGCCACATTCGTTTCTATCTCCACAGATTTCAACTCCCACACACCCCCGCGTTTCCCTCTTTCATCACACAAATAATATAACCCGCCGCCCACAACTCTTTTTACGTTCACCAAAATATATTCGCAACGTAACACTTGTCAGTCACGACTCACTTTCCCACCCTTCCCATCACCGCCCTCCTCATCCATCATCAAGCTTTCCACCATGACGATGACGCTAATCTTATGTCTACCAACAAAATATATACCCCGCCCCCCGTTACTCTCCGACTTTTACGTCTCATGTCTACCGTTCTTACCAACAAAATATACAACCCCCCCCCCCCCCCCCCCCCCCCCCCCCCACAACTCTCCGACTTTTCCAACAAAATATATTCGCAACGTACCCGCCATGACTTTCCAACGGCTTTTTTTACCCATCAAAATTCTCCCACCGCCCGCCATCACCTCAAGATTACCTGATGACGCTGAAGATGAGCCTCTTCATTTGGTGTCTATCATTGACTTAATCACTACTTGTATCAAACAGGTGGCTAATCAACAAGGCCTCTCTACAGAGGATTGTATCAAACAGCTGGCTAATCAACAAGGCCTCTCTACAGAGGATTGTATCAAACAGCTGGCTAATCAACAAGGCCTCTCTACAGAGGACTATCAAACAGCTGGCTAGTCAACAAGGCCTCTCTACAGAGGAATGTATCAAACAGCTGGCTAATCAACAAGGCCACGCTACAGAGAACTGTATTCAATAGCTAGCTGGGACGCAGAGGTGTTTCCAAGGCACCAGGGCCGGGTTATATACTGGCCAAGACCTATTGACGCGTCCTCGTCGAGCGTCCTGGGCAACAGGTCCCTTCGGGGTCCTGGCTGAAGTCAGTAGGATCGCCGATTCCTCCGAAGTCGGAGAGTGTCTGCCTGTACGGCGAGGAACCACCAGTCTGCACACCAATAAGCCAGACATGGGACAACGGATACACACGCAAAACTCAGGTCCTGTATGACATCACACTGATGTTGGACAACAGGATGCCTTCATCCGACATACAGGACTTCGCGTTGGAGCTCAAGCCAACGAACACAAGCAAGCAATAGCTAGCTAATAAACAAGGTCGCCATTTATCGCCTTCATAATCTATGTCTAACACATCGAGTTCAGTAATCGCCTTCCTAGTCGCCCTGTTCTTTTCTTTAACGAGAGATTTCTTGGAGTGTGTGCATTTTAACTGTATGTTTGTCCAAACTCACTCGTTCACCAATATATCATACCATCATACTATATTTGATGTCATGGTGTTTAGCTTAGAGCCTATCAAACCATCATTGTTAGATTGTGTTACGTTTGTCTTTATTGTATCCGACGAGGAAGGGATGAATTACCATTGTTCCTTAACAAACAATAGTCTTTGTCTTGGGCTTAATAGGTTTCTATCACATTTGCTCACCCTCCTTTCATTATTTACCATCATGGTATTTACTCTTCCTCCAATTATTTTAATTGCGTTTCAGTTATTTACTGTTATGCATTTCTATCAGGATAACTCTCGGGGGAATGTTAACACTGTGGGGTATTCCAGGCCGTCGTGAATACGAGTCCGGAAGATAAACAGGACCTGGAAACGTGTCCCCTCAAAAATGGCCAGAGAAGCTCCCTATAGCACTTAAGGGAAAAGTGCTCTCGTGAAATAATCGATTCATAATGAGCAAGAAAAAAAATATTCCAGTTGTTTTAGCGCTTTTCCATTCGTCGTACGCAGTGTCTTTTGAGCCGCGTTCCTGGTCTCTTGTTTGATGATTACAGCAAACGTTATACCAGTCTGCATATTTTATAAATACAACGCAAGTGTGACACTGAAATCATGTGTCAAAGTTCTGAAAGCGCTGACACCAGGCACGCGGCAATATTTGAACAGATTCCTGAGCAAATACCTACAGCACACATGGCGCATCGGGGGTCAGCTTAATCACACACAGCTGTAGATAAATAGTCCAGTATTCACACAAGTAATGAATACTGGAACTAGCACACTTTCACTTCTACACTCATTGTTGATTTCTTCTGGTGCGCCTGTCTTACTCTCAGCAACCCATCACTGTCGGGTCAAACATAAATGTAGTCAAATATTCTTGTATGTACACAACTGTTCGGTACTTAGCTAACTGTTACTTTCTCTTCCTCCCCCTGTGCCTACTACTACTGCTGCTACTACTACTACTACTACTACTACTACTACTACTACTACTACTACTACTACTACTACTACTACTACTACTACTACTACTTCTACTACTACTACTACCAACACCACCACCACCACTACTGTTACTACTACCACCACCACCACCACCACTACTACTATTACTACTACCACCACCATTACTATTGCTGCTACTACTATGTAACTACTACTACTACTACTACTACTACTACTACTACTACTACTACTACTGCTACTACTACTACTACTGCTGCTACTACTACTACTACTACTACTACTACTACCACCACCACCACCGCCACCACTACTGTTACTACTACCACCACCACCACCACTACTACTATTACTACTACCACCACCATTACTATTGCTGCTACTACTATGTAACTACTACTACTACTACTACTACTACTACTACTACTACTACTACTACTACTACTACTACTACTACTACTAATACTGCTACTATTACCACTACCATGACTACTACTGCTGCTGCTACTAATGCTATGTTACTACTTCTACTACGAGATCAACTAATTTATTGATATCTGCTCATGCCATGATATCATATTATCCAGTAATGCTGTCCCTCTGTCGTCCTGGCTCTCTTTCCCTGTGTATCTTACGAGTTGCCGCCACACACGCGATCTTCAGAGTATTTATTAATAGTATTATAAACATCCCGACTCCCTGGCCGAGGTGTTAAACGACTTTCTCCGTAATCCCGTTTATCCACGTAGGGTAACGCAGCGCGCGAGAATTGGTAGCGGTTCTCGCCGCGTTGGTGATTTGCGGGATATGTGAGCCGGCAGCTCAGAAAGCAATGGCAAACTACTGAGCGTAATCTTGCCATGAAATCAACAAAAGCGATAAAATACTGGTGTTGACAGCGATGTCCTGTAAAGGATATGCGAAAAAAAAATTGTAAACATGTTATCTTAACCACAACTCTAGTTTCCACAGATGTCTTGCTTGTTTACCAAACTTCACATAATCTACAGCCAAGAGTTAGAACGTATTCTATATAATGTGTATCACTTTTATTCCTTATACAACATGAACAGTTTATGTTGTATTATTATTATCATCATCGGCATTTCTCTATTTTATTAAAGTATTGTTCACTAGACTGAGAGTGCAACTGAACGATGTATATATACCTGTATAGACTGGTTCACAAGGAAATGATTAGAGGATCTTGACATATTAACATCTGAGCTCTGAGACATCTTTTGAAGAGAGGGACTGAGCACGTATGGGAATGTCCCGAGTGCAGTTATGTGGGTTCTGTAGCCAAGTATGATCTCATGAGACGCAGCTGACTTACATTAAACACACGTGATCCTGCCTGAGTAGAGAGACCACACATCCTGCCCCTCGTCCTGGCTGGACCATGTCCAACAAACTATTGCCCTCTCCAGTGTTTAAAACCGGCGATGCTGAAGTGTATTGCCAGCTAATTTGGTTACCATGTATGGCCCAGGCGACATACACACTGAAGATTCACAAGACAAATAATTCATTCTGGTGGCAGCGGCCGCGAGCAGTCCCCGGGGACCTGGCACCAACCACGTGATGTGCCAATAGAGGGCCAGGGAGAAGGTCGATTAGCAGGCATATCCTGCCGTACAAACAACACAGATGTTCTGTGGAGAAGCTGTGCTGTCACTGGATGTACAGTGGTCGGTGTGGGAGTTAGTTGGGCGTTAGTTAACTGATGCTGGCTGCTGTAATTATAAAGAGGGGGATTGTAGGGGTGAGGGACGGATAGGAGAGAGATATATGGATAAACAGACTCTCAGACAGACAGACCGTCGATTTCGACCTGTGGCAGACTGTATCTAAAATTATTGGTTGCTAGAATTCATAGCTACTGGAAAGGACATTGTCTAATGTTTAAGGGGACAATTGGGCCCCGTACAGCTGACTTGTCGCGGGGCAAACTGACGCCCCAGCCACTCCGCCTCTGGTGACCATGACTCTGTGACTATCCTGTAAAATGTCTACGGGAGAAAACGGCAATTGTCAGTCACAATGACACCAAATAAATGCTAATCAAGTTTCGGGAAAGTTTCTGTAGCCATCCTCAGTCGAACGCATGCCAAATGAGTAAATAGCTTCTTTCACCGTAGTATTCATGGTGCACAATATGTAAACAGTAGTATGTATGGTTCATCATTCACATTTGTACAGTCAGCGATTCTCATACAGTAGTATTCATTATCCATAATTCCACATACAGTAGTATTCATTATCCATAATTCCACATACAGTAGTATTCATTATTGTCACAAAAATAAAACACCGCGTTTAACCAGTTGATTACTATAGAGACTTTCTGATTAACCGGCCTATCTGCAAAGCCAAAACTATTTTAACTAACAGAAAAAACAAATTGGATGTCAAAATCCCCAGGACGGTCAAAAGGGGTCGACAAAATGGGAACATTTGGAAGTGAGTGAGATGAATTCATACATCGCTTTGACAGATTATCAACAGTCAGATCCAAGTAGCATTTGCCGGCTCGGGACATGAAAACAGTCCGTCTGTCATTTAGAGTTTCCGGACATCAGGCGAAATGGCGGCTGTGATTGTCACCACTCGACAGAAGATTGGCGGTTTGTTGTGGAAGCCCGTTGTTGGGAGCATACAGGAACTCGCTAGCGTGTTTTGGGAGTCAAACAAGTGATGAAAACTCTGACATTGATGGAGCCAGGGAAGATAGATCCCTGACAAGGGATGATCTGCCCAAAATAACACCTGCAGGACATCAACAACGTCACGTGACCAATTTTAGGCGTTTGCCAAAAACCATGATTGGAGAAGCTAGTTGAACTCAAACCGTTGATTGAGGCGGACGTGCTTCGGCACTGCGGTTCTGATTGGAAATATGTCTACCGTGTGCGAATTGAGTTAATTTAATTTTACACGTGCCTGTCATGGCAAGAGTAGATGTGATTTGATCTAACTGCGGTGTTGCCTAAGGTATTTATATTGTATAATTAGTTCTAATTAGTTTAGGCAGTAGCATGGTTGAAACTAGCTAGAGTAGGGAAGTGATACTTGGCTCTGTCAGTTGAAAATAGAGTAGTGAGGTGTTGATAAGCTCTACTAGTTGAGAATTGAGTAATGAGGGATAATTGGGATACTCCAGTGGGTGTCCCTGGTGGGCGGGGTTCCGCATTCTGTTTGTTGATTTTTTTTGTCTTGTCTTGGCCTGATGATAACCAATGTGTTGAGTCATCTGTCCCTGACAGAGTTAGGTTCATTGTATTTTGCTGAGCAAGGGCCAATGGCCACGATCATCTAATAGAGATCAGTGACGGAGAGGCTATCACCCGTTGTATTATATATTTTACAGGTTCCCTCTGGTCGGGATGAAGAACACAGAATCATTGAAAAATCCAATCCCGGATAACTTTTTGGCGCCGGAAGATTGGCCGGCAACTTTCTCAACGAGCCTATGCTAGAGGAAGATGATAAACATTGCTCAGTGGAGCTGAATGGTAGAATTATCCTACAGGATAAGTACCGAATGAGTTGTAGGTCATACCAGTCTTTAACACACCAGTAGTGATGGATGTTCAGTCCACGTATGACGAGAACAGTAGCGACTGATGTTCACATTGGAGGAAAGATAACATTTAAGTGTAGTTGTTCCACGTATCAAGGAAATCATAACTTTCAGACTATATCTAGAAAATGAGGAACTCTATTTTAGTCTAGATACAATGACTGTTTAGGAGTGAAAATTATAGAACATTTCGCAAGAAGGATAAACGTCATGTTCATAGGACAGTGTTCCATGATTTTTTCACTGCGCAGGAATTATGAAGTCTGAGTTTCTATAAACTAATAGGAACAGTTGTGTTAGGAACACAAATAGTATCGTTCACGGATTATATTAGAATGGGAAGCAGATCTCATGGTCATCAGAGCTCCTGGAGGAGGACAGGTCTGGAGGGAAGGACACGACTTTGGTGAGGTCTATTGTGCTGACTCTTGTGATGTCGTGTAATCCTTGCCATGATGAGTGGACTCTGATCATGAACTCTGTGGTCTGACCTATACATTTACATCACACACATTTTCTTCACATACACGTCTCATATACGTTACAATTTTCTTTTAATAAATTAATCTTTATTAATTTTTAGAAGCAAGAGTTGTTGAGTATGTTGCGTTGGGGAAGTATGAGAGGGGGCATATTGCGACAGTGAGAGAGAGTGATAGGAAAAGGTGTCCACGGGCTGATGGAGTGTGTTGGACGGAAGCTGGTGGATTCTCCAGGATATTGATAAGGGAAAAAAAATTATAATGTGGGTGTTGACTCCCCCCACTCCAGGGACGACACTTTAAAGGAAGACACGACAATTATCCATAATTCCACATACAGTAGTATTCATTATCCATAATTCCACATATAGTAGTATTCATGGTCCACGATTCACCTCCAAGCGAGACACTAATCGACAGCGATTTTCTATGTGATTAAAAGCCTTCCTTGAACTATATATGATCAAGTCTGCGCAATTACGGGAGAATCACCTCAACTACCCATGATGATGGCAGGCAATAAATACTCACGTATTGCAGACACCGCATGGCTAGCTTACGAGAATGTTCTTAAGGAGGATGTTGCTGTTACTTACCTACACTTCGTCTTAAGGAGGATGTTTCTTTTACTTACCTACACTTCAGCTTAAGGAGGATGTTTCTTTTACTTACCTACACTTCAGCTTAAGGAGGATGTTTTACTTACCTACACTTCAGCTTAAGGAGGATGTTTCTTTTACTTACCTACACTTCAACTTAAGGAGGGTGTGGCTTTTACTTACCTACACTTCAACTTAAGGAGGGTGTTGCTGTTTCTTACCTACACTTCAACTTAAGGAGGGTGTTGCTTTAAGTACTTTTACTTACCTACACTTCAACTTAAGGAGGGTGTTGCTTTAAGTACTTTTACTTACCTACACTTCAACTTAAGGAGTGTGTTGCTGTTTCTTACCTACACTTCAACAGCCGGCGCTGTGGCCATGGGGCGGCAAGTGCAATTAGCCATCCTACACACCGCTGTCGAAACACACCTGCCGGCGGTTTAAATGCAGACCGCCTTGCGTTGGTTTCATACAGATATGAGTACCGGTAGTTCAGAAAGCAATATCAAACTACTGAAAGTAAACAGGCCAAGAAATCACAAAGAGCCAAATAATGCTTGTGTTAACAGCGACGTCCATCAACACACCGGAAGTTTAAGAGCGAACGCTCGATTTGACCATGCTGACCTCCACTTGTGAGAATGATTGCCATCTTCACAGGGAACTACCGCCTTGTTGTTGTTCTTGTTCTTGTTCGTCTTTGGTGTTTTCGTGGTCATCGCCGTCAACTCCTGCTACCTCTCCTTCTACCTCTCCTTCTGCTTCTCCTTCTGCTTCTCCTTCTACCTCTCCTTCTGCATCTCCTTCTACCTCTCCTTCTACCTCTTCTTCTACCTCTCCTTCTGCTTCTCCATCTGCTTCTCCTTCTGCTTCTCCTTCTGCTTCTTCTGCGTCTTCTGTTTCTTCCTCTATTTCTTCCTCTTCTGCTTTTTTCCCTTCTTCTTCTTCTTCTTCTTCTTCTTCTTCTTCTTCTTCTTCTTCTTCTTCTTCTTCTTCTTCTTCTTCTTCTTCTTCTTCTTCTTCTTCTTCTTCTTCTTCTTATTATTATTATTATTATTATTATTATTATCTTCCTCTACTTTTTTTCACAGGGAAGTGTTACTATTGGTCTACAAGGTGTGGACTGCGCCTAGCCTTGCCGCCAACAGGGTTTGGATCGGCTAGCCTCTCCCAGGAGGGGGAAAAACGAAAATTAGTAGCCTGCCGATTAGTTGCCTGTGTTCTCGTCATGCGGTATTCTTGCTGTCTCTGCTTGGCTGTTTTCTTTACATATGTTGTCTAGATATGTTATAAACAAGAGAGGGGACAGGACACAACCTTGTCGTACTCCGGATCTTATGGTGAAGGGTTCTGAGTGTTCTCCAGTTGCTCTCACTATGCATTCATCTGTTGTTGTACAAGCTTCTACATAGGTTTGTTAGATGTGTACTCACTCCATATTGTTTAAGGATTTCCCACAGCTTGTTTCTATCTACTCTGTCGAATGCCTTTTCTTGGTCGACAAAGGCTAAGTAGAGTGTTTCATTGAATTCGATTGATTTTTCTATAAGTTGTGTAAGAGCGGTTATGGCATCTGTGCATCCTTTGTTTTTCCTAAATCCAAGTTGTGTTTCGCTTAGCTGGGGTTCTAAAGTAGTTCGTAATCTTTCTTCAAGAATTTTGCAACATATTTTCCCAGTATTACTCAACAGTGAGATGCCTCTGTATTGTGTGCAGTCTCTTTTGATGCCTTTATTTTTCCAAATAGGGACAATTATGGCGTTTCACCAATCTCGTGGTGTCTGTTTCATCAATGACGACAAATTGTAGGGTATCAATGACGACAAATTGTAGGTGTATCAATGACGACAAAATGTAGATGTATCAATGACGATAAAATGTAGGTGTATCAATGACGACAAAATGTAGTTTCTACAATGACGACAAATTGTAGGGGTATCAATGACGACAAAATGAAGGTGTATCAATGACGACAAATTGTGGGTGTATCAATGACGACAAAATGTAGTTTCATCAATGACGACAAAATGTAGGTGTATCAATGACGACAAAATGTAAGTGTATAAATGACGACAATATGTAGGTGTATCAATGATGACAAAATGTAGTTTCATCAATGACGACAAAATGTAGGGGTATCAATGTCGACAAAATATAGGTTGTATCAATGATGACAAAATGTAGGTGTATCAATGACGACAGAATGTAGGTGTATCAATGACGACAACATGTAGGGGTATCAATGACGACAAAATGTAGGAGTATCAATAACGACAAAATGTAAGTGTATCAATGACGACAAAATGTAGGTGTATCAATGACGACAAAATATAAGTGTATCAATGACGACAAAATGTAGGTGTATCAATGACGACAAAATGTGGGTGTATTAATGACGACAAAATGTAGGGGTATCGATGACGACAAAATGTGGTTGTATCAATGACGACAAAATGTAGGGGTATCAATGACAACAAAATGTAGTTTCATTAATGACGACAAAATATAGGTGTATTAATGATGACGAAATTTAGTTTCATCAATGATGACAAATTGTAGGAGTATCAACGACGAAAAATTGTAGGTGTATCAATGGGGACAAAATATAGGGTTATCAATGACGACAAATTAAAGGTGTATCAATGACGACAAAATGTAGAGGTATCAATGGTAACAAAATGTAGGTGTATCAATGACAACAAAATGTAGGTGTATCAATTACGACAAATTCAAATAAGCAAACATGCTACACTAATTATTAATAATGTTGGACAAATAAAGAAAAATATCGTCCAAATTTATAAAAAGTATGAAATTTTTTTTTTGGCCAAAGGGGAAAAGTGTTGACCCAAATAGGAAATAGCTCGTCCAAAATTATAAAAATTTCGACAGTTTGTTAGCCAAATGTGAGAAATATCGGTCAAGTAAAGAAATATCTCTTCCAAACTTATAAAATGAGGAAAATATGCTAGCCAAACGGGAAATATATCGACAAAGTAGAAAAAAGTTGTAAGCCAATCGTGAAAAATATGGAAAAGTAAAGAAATATCTCGACCAAATTTATAAACAGTAAGAAAATGTGTTAGACAAAGGGGCGGGGGGTGGGGGGGGGTGTGGGAGGGGTTGAATATCCACTAAATAGGGAAATCTATTAACCAAAGGTGGAAAATAGTGACCAATTAGAGAAATAACATGTCCAAGCTTATAAAAGATAGGAAAATGTGTTAGCCAAATGTTAAAAAATAGTGGACAAGTAAAGAATTATCATGGTGTAGGCCAATGGCAAAAATATGGCCCAAGTAAAGAAATATCTCGTCCAAATTTATAAATAGTACGAAAATATGTTAACCAAGTGGGAAAAAATGTTGACCAAAATAGGATACGAGCTAACCAAAGTAGGAAATATGTTGGTCAAATCAGAAAAATGTCAACCAAAGTAGGAAAATTTGTTAGTCAAATGGGACAAAATATTGTTCAAGTAAAGAAATATCTCGGCCAAACTTATGAAAAATAGGAAATTTTGTAGACAAAATGGGATAAATATTGGTCAAACTTGTAAATAGCTCGGCCAACTTATAAAAAGTAGGAAACTTTGTTAACCAAATGTGAAAAAATATTTCCCAAGTAAAGAAATATTGCGTCCAAACTTATAAAAAGTAGAAAAATGTGTTACACAATAGGGCAAAATATTGACCAAGTAACGAAATATCGAATCCAAACTGACAAAATGTAGGAAACTTTGTTAACCAATCGTGAAAAATATTTGTCATGTAAAGAAATATTGCGTCCAAATTTATAAAAACTAGGAAAATTTGTTAACAACAGATGAAAAATGTTGCCCAAGTAAAGAAATACATCGTCCAAAATTAATGAAAAGTAGGAAACGTTGTTAACCAAAAAAATAATGATCAAACTTATAAATATCGCATTCAGACTTATGAAAAGTAGGAAAGTGTGAAAAAAAAATAGTGTTGATGTAAAGAAATATCGTATCGAAACTTATGAAAAGTAGGAAACTTTAGTTAATCAAATGTGGAAAATGTTAATCAAAATAGGAAATATCTTGGCCAAATTTATGAAAAAGTAGGAAATATTGTTAACCAAAGGTGGAAAAATTCTGGTCAAACTTGTAAATACCTCGACCAAACTTATGAAAAGTAGACAAATTTGTTAACCAAAGGTGAAAAATTTGTACCACGTAAAGAAATTTTATTTTTTTTTAAATTCGCATATCCTTTACAATTATATGGAGTGAAATGGCGAGTCATGACCGCCCACGCTTTCCGGCATGGCACATGATTGATTGATTGATTGATCCTAACCAGGACATCGCTGTCAACTAGCAGCATCTTTCAGCTGTCTGTTGATTTCTTGGCAAGATTACGCTCAGTAGCTTGCCATTGCTTTCTGAGCGGCCGGCTCAGTTCTCCCGCAAGTCACCAGCGGGGGACGAACCGCTCCCAGTTGTCTCCAGCTACGAGACTCTGCGTGATAAACGGGATTACGGAGAAAGTGTTGTAACCCCTCGGCCAGAGAGACCAGCAACGAAATATTTACTACGTAAAAAAACAATTTTCTCATCCAAATTTATAAATAGCAGGAAAATTTGTTAATAAAAGGTGAAAATATTGGCTAAAGTAAAGAAATATCATGTCCGAATTGATAAAAAGTTGGAAAATGTGTTAAACAGACGGGAAAAGTATTGGTCAAACTTATAAATATCTCATCCAAACCTATCAAAATTAGGAAATTTTTGTAACCCAAGGCGAACAATATTGGTAGAGTAAAGAAATATCTCGTCCAAACTTATGAAACATAGGACTATTTGTTAGCCAAATGGGAAAAATCTTGGCCTATTAAGAAAATGTGTTAGCCAAATGGGAAAAATATTGACCAAGTAACGAAATACATCGGCCAAACTTATGAAAAGTAGGAAACTTTGTTAACCAAATGTGAAAAAAATATCGGTCAAAGAGAGAAATATTTAAACTAAACTTATAAAAAGTAGGAAAATTTGTCAGTAAAATAGGAAAAATGTCGACCGAATACAGAAATATCTCAGCCAAACTAATGAAAAGAAGGAAAAAGATTGACCGAGTAAACGAAATATCTCGCCTAAACTTATGAATAGTTGGAACAATTGTTAACCAAATGGGAAACATCGTGGCCAAGTAAGAAAATGTGTTAACGAAATTGGAAACAAATATTGACCAATTAACGAAATACATCGTCCAAACTTATGAAAAGTCGGAAACTTTGTTAACCAAATGTGAAAAATATCGATAAATATTTCACCTAAACTTATGAAAAATAGGAACATTTGTAACCCAATGGGGAAAATATTGGTCAACCTTGTAAATAGCTCGTCCAAACTTATAAATAGAAGGAAAATGGGGAAAATGACAAAGTAACGAAATATCTCGTCCAAACTTATTAAAAGTGGGTACACTTGTTAAACAAATCTGACAAATATTGACCACGTAACGAAATAGCCCGTCCTAACTTCTGAAAAGTGGGTAAATTTGTTATCCAAATATGAAAAATCTTGACAAATTAACGAAAAATCTTGGCCAAACTTATGAAAAGTAGGAAAATTTCTTAGCCAAATGGGAAAATTATTGGCCCAGTAGAGAAATAACGCGTCCAAGCTTATGAAAACTTAAAAAATTTGTTAACCAAAATGAAAAATATTGGCTAAATTCGGAAATATCTCGACCACTAGATATCGCCCCTTACCCGCCCGCTGCGAGATCGAGGAGGATTGACCTCAATCAGTCGAGGTCGAGGTCAATTCTCAGGTCAATCCTCCAAATTCGAATCGTTTCCCGCATTCCTAAAATAAAGAACATGTTATGCAATAAATATAAATCTTTGGCTATAGAAACACTAATTGTGCATGTTACACAGAATCAGCTATAAAGTACAGCTGTGAATCCTGGGCAATTAGTAAACGAGCAAATACATCTCCTTGGGCCTATGGAGACATGATCTGACAGACGAATGCTGAACATTCATGGGACAGACGCAATGAGTAATGTCAATGAGAAAAGCTAACACGCTAAGACAACTTTTCAGAAACTAAGAAAAAGGCAGTCGCATTTTGGTAACATCGTGAGAAGATAAAGCTGGAATATATTGTGACAATTGTAGAGATTTATGAACAGAGAGAAAGGGGAATACATTTTTGACAGCTGGTGACAAGGCACGGAAATGTGTCAGCACACGAAGTTGTACAAGTTCCTGGAGATCGCAAGGTGTGGGGAAGCACGGTCACCCACGTCAATCGCAAGGCTGTTGATGATGATACATAAAAACACAAGTTAAAAGAGATTATGACGTACAACACATTCTTCGCACATTCTTCGTTACACATGACTTATCCTTCTGTCTCCTTCCCTCTCCCGTGCTATTATCTTCTCCTCTCTCTCTCTCTCTCTCTCTCTCTCTCTCTCTCTCTCTCTCTCTCTCTCTCTCTCTCTCTCTCTCTCTCTCTCTCTCTCTCTCTCTCTCTCAGTGAATGCTTTTATATTTTCGGTACGACAATGAAAAACAGTGCTTATTTGCATTGAGTCGTCCGCCGTTTCGGATAAGTTAATTGACGAAATCGTGGCAGGGGGTCTGTAAGCGATGCCAAGTAATGTGTTCAGCGCGACCATGGAAGAGGTGATACGTGAAATTATAGGTAATATTTAATTCAGGGTGAGTTCACACTACAGGCTTCTTGATTGCATTTGTATGTTATCTAACAACGAGTTTACGGTGGTCATCCTGTGTTGAGGGTTTGGGTTTGGAGAGTTCCCCATAATTCTGGCAAGTGATGATTCAGAGAGTATGTCCATGATAGCACTATTTGGATTTCTAAACGCTTCACTGGTCGCTGTACGTGTTAATTCTTTACCAAAGATGCACACAGGAATTTAGCTGGAGGGTTTTCCCTTGTTCCTGTGACTCGTTGTAAATGATTAACTTGAGTGGCATCGTTGTGACGAGACGGGTCACAACCATGATCGGATAATCATCGTCCAGTGTTGGGATACTAGTTCAGAACTGAGGAGCGACAACCCAGGAGGAGACTAGCCTGTTCTCCTCACGGATCTAACGCTTACACTGCTTAGGTCAGTCGTATACACACATGACTAAAGGACTCATTTACACGTCTTAACGCGCATTTGGGCAATTGTCACCAGTATCATGTGCCATGCCGATCAGCGAGGGCGGTCATGTTCCGCCATCTCACACGATCACCGGAGTCGTGGATTAGCTCCATGTTTTGTCTCGACCATGCCATGTGGCCTTGCAATGCAATGCAATCCGGATATTTACTTCTATGCCTTAACCTTGTTCTTTTCCCCTCAGTCTTGCCAGTTGTCACCAAGTTCTCCAATTTATTTCTTCTTATAACGTCTCCAAAGAATATTGACTTTTTACGTCTAATTTCTCTAATCAGTTTACGGTTTTCATCTGCATCTTGTAGGACTTGATCAATGGTTTTTCTGTGTGTCCATGGTATTCTTCGTCCACTCTAATTCTCGGTGAAGATAGTATACACAACATCACAGTTTAATATCCCCTTTCGCACACACGTTTCATAATAATTAACGTTGCTTAAATGGCCGACAGAGTTAAAAAGAACACTGAAAATATCGTGTTGTGATTATGTACGTGGGTTAGTCGTTAGTCAAGGTTCCAACTTCACGGCAAAGAGTGAAAGGCAAAATGCTCCGCTTATGTGCCAGTGACTGTCACACACAAAAATGCTCCTCCCTGTCTCATGTGAAAAGTGGAACAGTCAGTAGTTCCGACAAACCAACAGCACCCATAAGCTTATATGCATACGGCCAGAATGCCAACACAACTGGCCGCCACGAAAGTTACAGTTCATTTCCGATGAAAACGTCAGTCACTAGAAAACCAGCAGTTGCACACACGTTACTGCATAATGCAAACTAGTACGTTCAGCAACAGACCGTCCACCATTTTTTTCTTCTGAAAATACCGTTCACAATACAAACAACCACGTACAGATATACATACATCATGGTTGGCTTGGTTAACACTTTTATACATTCAGTTTTTTTTTTCTTTTCAAAATTTAATGACATACTTACTCTTTTTCTCGCTCTACTCTATCACCTTGTCTAGAATGGATTTGCAGACTACTTGTCGGACTCTGTGATTAAATAAGTGACACAGTCAAACTTCAGATCCGGCGCCATATTTAATCGGCCTTCGATTTTAACTCTCTTTTGGACTTCGATTTTTCTGGGTTTCGTTTCACTGTCCTTGCAACGCGATCTGTTAATAAGCTTGAATTCACTGTGGTTTTTCTTTGTATATGACGACAGATCCTTGATCCAAATATATTCCTTATTATCATTAGCTCTTTCTCATGTATGCTGGATTCATACAAAATATCGAAAAGATCTCTTTGTTAATATATTTCGAATAATCTATAAAACATGGATATGTGTACTTTAGTCTTATTATTATTATTATTATTATTATTATTATTATTATTATTATTATTATTATTATTATTATTTCCATTATAATGCCTAACAGTAGTCCTATTGTTTTATGTGATTCTAATTCCGTTGTTCCTGGTTACATTTTATTTGATAATTTGATGCAAATTTCTACGATGTCCTACCATCAGGTGCCAACTTGGCGACGTGGGGATTAACCACCGACCCGTTCTGTCCCCTCCATAAGAAAGCCCAGATAGTCGAGACAGCGGAGCACGTGCTGTCTGGGTGTAAGGTCGCCCTGATCCAAGGTCGTTTCACTTGGCGGCATAACAAAGTCCTGACTGAGTTGGCCGCCATAGTGGACACAGCACGAATGAAGGCTAACAAAGAGGGGAACGGACCGAGGCCGATGGAAATTTCCTTCGTCCGAGCAGCGCACAAAAATGTGAAAGCTGACGACTTGCCGCTTGCTACCGTCTTCGACGGCGCGAGGGACTGGCAACTGACCGTAGACCTAAAAGACCATGGCAAATACCCGGAGGTAATCCGAAGGTTTGGCTTGCGACCTGACATTGTGCTTAGCTCCCCGTCAGCCAAGCAGCTAACGCTGATTGAGCTGACTGTCCCGTACGAATCGAATATTGAGGAGCAGCACCTGTACAAGACAGAGAAGTACAATGACATGGTCGCGAGTCTCAGGCGGGAGGGTTACACCGTCAGGCTGTTCGCCGTCGAGGTAGGCGCGCGAGGTCTTGTCTCCTACTCCGTGTTTGATGTGCTGAAAAGACTGGGCATTAAAGGAAAAGCAAGGGCCCGGGCCCTAAAACAATTGTCTGAGGCAGCCGAAAAGGCCTCGTGCTGGCTGTGGAATTGCCGCAACCTAAATTGGAATGAGTCTCGGCACTAGTATGGTTGGAAGCGGTAACTGCACTACCAACAATTTCACAATCAAAACCACGAACTTTACAAACGTCTCGTGTTAGCTCTTCAGCCCGTCCTTCGACGTGGGGGAGAGTCCCAGTGCAGTCAATCACGCAAATGTCGGCCGACCTCCAACCTCCACAACATAGCGGTAATCGACTCTAGGTCGCACCCAGCCCGAGTGCAATTAACAAAGCTGCCATAGTAACCCCCACCTCGGTATGGCACGAGATACGCATACTATGTGGTCTAGTCAGTTGCAGACAGACCAAGCGGTGGGTCCGAGTAGAAAGGAAGAATCCGGCTTCCTAAAGTGGTGTGACGCCGTGAACGGGGCGCAAGGAAGGCACACGGCAACAGAGATAAGTGGAGGCGACGGAGGCCGTGGCGGGGGATGAATCAAGCATCCCACGACCACAAGTGTCAAGGGGCAGACACAGACTGCACGGTCTCCCCCCACCGAGGGAGGGAGGACTTTATAGTGGACAAGGTAACAACGAAGGGACAAGCTTAAATCAGGGATAACAAACATGACCGAAAGAACGTCTCCACGGCAAGGGACAGACGCCCGGAGTCATGACCCGGACGGGACCGCCCCCAGAAAGTATTAAGAAATTAAAGGGTCCGAAATGCTTGGGGAAGGGGTTTCCTTCTGAAGATCTGAAGCCCCCTGCCGTGTTTGCTCCGCGTCGGAGTTCCTATGACTTTACAGGAATATTGAACGACGTTATCGAGCGAGTACCTGACTGAGATAATCAGAAAATGTTATCAATAGTATGTACTAATCGAATTAGTAATCTATGTTTAAAACCTCTCTTGGTAGAATGACTTGTCTAATTACTGACTAAGATAGGTCTGTCTCTGTGTTGAATGTAAGATGGGTCTTGTCTTTGTGTTGGTTGTAAGATGGGTCATGAATGTAATATCTGCCGTGTACTGTGTGATGACTGTAAGATGTGCTGTGTCTTTGTGATGAATGTAAGATGGGTCTTGTCTTTGTGTTGGTTGTAAGATGGGTCGTGAATGTAATATCTGTCGTGTCTGTGTGATGACTGTAAGATCTGCTGTGTCTTTGTGATGAATGTAAGATGATTTTTCTGTGTGATGCATGTAAGATAGGTTGTGTATGTGATGTTGACTGTAAGATCTATTTGTCAATATGTTGAGTGTCAGATATATATATATATATATATATATATATATATATATATATATATATATATATATATATATATATATATGTGTGTGTGTGTGTGTGTGTGTGTGTGTGTGTGTGTGTGTGTGTGTGTGTGTGTGTGTGCGTGTGTGTTAAATGTAAGATCTATTTTTGTCCGCATGTTAAATATACCGTTTTCTCAAACAGCATATTGTTACCCAGTGCATTTTACTTTTAAAACACAAAAGTGTTCTTCTAACTATAATTGTCTCTATTTGGATTATTTACTTATTGATTTGTTGGTGTGGTTTTACCAATGAAGAACTCGTCTTGCAGCGGCGTCAATGTGTTTTCTCAAGATCTCAAGAGGATCACAACCTACCGTACGTGCTCAGCCAATTCCCATGGAATACACCACATGTTCCACTGATTCACACAATAAAATGCTAATGGTGTCCGCGCATGTCAGCAAGGTTGTGTACAGTGAACTATAGCTGACATTTGTTTAAGAGCTGAAAGGATCGAATGTATAACTTGCCAAAAACCCACGCTGTGCCAATGTTAATTACTTATCAATGTTCTCTTATGTGGGCAAAACATATTATACACCCTACTTGCTCCTCGTGGAGTGATGTCTGTGGTCCACTCTGAAGCCATTTACGTATCAATTTACTGGTGTGTATGTTTAATACAGCCGATCTTGGCCTGTGCAAATTGCCGGCTGCCAATGTAATTCTCACCATCATCATGTGCCATGCCGATAAGCATGGGTGGTCATGTTTCGCCATCTCACACGTTCACCAGAGTCGTAGATCAGCTCTGTGTTCTTGCCTAGGCCATATCACGTGGTCAAAAGCCATCCAGGTATTTACTTCTCTACATTACCCTTGTTCTTTCCCCTTCAATCTTGCCAGTTGTCACCCAATTCTCCAATTTATTTCTTCTCATAACGTGTCCAAAAATAATTTTGACTGTCTACGTCTAATTTCTCTAATCAGTTTACGGTTTTCATCTGCATCTTGTAGGACTAGATCAATGGTTTTTCTGTGTGTCCGTGGTATTCTTCGTCCACTCTAATTCTCGGTGAAGATGGTATACACAACATCACAGTTTAATATCCCCTTTCGCACACATGTTTCATAATAATGAACGTTGTTTAAATGGCCGACAGAGTTAAAAAGAACACTGAAAATATCTTGCTGTGATTATGTACGTGGGTTAGTCGTTAGTCAAGGTTCCAACTTCACGGCAAAGAGTGAAATGCAAAATGCTCCGCTTATGTGCCAATGACTGTCACACACAAAATATGCTCCTCCCTGTCTCATGTGAAAAGTGGAACAGTCAGTAGTTCCGACAAAACAACAGCACCCAGAAGCTTACATGCATACGGCCAGAATGCCAATACAACAGGCCGCCAGGAAAGTTACAGTTCATTTCCGATGAAAACGTCAGTCACTAGAAAACCAGATGTTGCACACACATTACTGCATAATGCAAACTAGTAAGTTCAGCAACAGGCCGTCCGCCATTTTTTTTTCTCCTGAAAATACCGTCACAATACAAACAGCCACGTACAGATATACGTAAATCATGGTTGGCTTGGTTAACACTTTTATACAGTC
Source organism: Cepaea nemoralis (assembly GCA_014155875.1). Taxonomy (NCBI): domain Eukaryota; kingdom Metazoa; phylum Mollusca; class Gastropoda; order Stylommatophora; family Helicidae; genus Cepaea; species Cepaea nemoralis. The sequence goes on from JACEFZ010016406.1 coordinate 298,480, forward strand.
AGTTTTGCTTGTTTGTTTTTTGTTTTTTCAAAATTTAATGACATACTTACTCTTTTTTTCGCTCTACTCTATCACCTTGTCTAGAATGGATTGCAGACTACTTGTCGGACTATGTGATTAAATAAGTGGCACAGTCAAACTTCAGATCCGGCGCCATATTTAATCGGCCTTCGATTTTAACTCTCTTTCGGACTTCGATTTTTCTGGGTTTCGTTTCACTGTCCTTGCAAGTCGATCTGTTAATAAGCTTGAATTCACTGTGGTTCCTGCACTCTCGTCGGGTTGCTCTCCGTCTGGGCGCATGGACCTCAGAGCCACATATGTTAACTCCAGGACTGCCACAGGGATCTGCAGTCTCATCCGTTATATAGATTATCAGAGTATATGTAATGCCTCGTGTCAACCTTCCATTTATATCTATGACCAGGGTGTTTGTAATGACGTGTGTCCACCTTCCCGTTATATCTATGACAAGGGTGTTTGTAATGACGTGTGTCCACCTTCCCGTTATATCTATGACAAGGGTGTTTGTAATGACTAGTGTCCGCCTTCCCGTTATATCTATGACCAGGGTGTTTGTAATGACTTGTGTCCACCTTCCCGTTATATCTATGACAAGGGTGTTTGTAATGACTTGTGTCCACCTTCCCGTTATATCTATGACAAGGGTGTTTGTAATGACTTGTGTCCACCTTCCCGTTATATCTATGACCAGGGTGTTTGTAATGACTTGTGTCCACCTTCCCGTTATATCTATGACAAGGGTGTTTGTAATGACTTGTGTCCACCTTCCCGTTATATCTATGACCAGGGTGTTTGTAATGACTTGTGTCCACCTTCCCGTTATATCTATGACCAGGGTGTATGTAATGACTTGTGTCCACCTTCCCGTTATATCTATGACCAGGGTGTATGTAATGACTTGTGTCCACCTTCCCGTTATATCTATGACAAGGGTGTTTGTAATGACTTGTGTCCACCTTCCCGTTATATCTATGACCAGGGTGTATGTAATGACTTGTGTCCACCTTCCCGTTATATCTATGACAAGGGTGTTTGTAATGACTTGTGTCCACCTTCCCGTTATATCTATGACCAGGGTGTTTGTAATGACTTGTGTCCACCTTCCCGTTATATCTATGACCAGGGTGTTTGTAATGACTTGTGTCCACCTTCCCGTTATACCCATGGTCAACCTTCGTGTCTGTAATGACTTGTGTCCGCCTTCTGTCTATCTATATGATCAGTGTGTCTGTAATGCCTTGTGTCCGCCTTCTGTCCATCTATATGATCAGGGTGTCTGTAATGCCTTGTGTCCACTTTACAGTTATGTCCATGATCAGGGTGTAATGCTTGTGTCCACTTTCCTGTTATATATATGATCAGGGGGTATATAATGCCTTGTGTCCACCTTCCCGTTATATCTATGACAAGGGTGTTTGTAATGACGTGTGTCCACCTTCTGTCTATCTATATGATCAGTGTGTCTGTAATGCCTTGTGTCCACTTTACAGTTATGTCCATGATCAGGGTGTAATGCCTTGTGTCCACTTTACAGTTATGTCCATGATCAGGGTGTAATGCCTTGTGTCCACTTTACAGTTATGTCCATGATCAGGGTGTAATGCCTTGTGTCCACTTTACAGTTATGTCCATGATCAGGGTGTAATGCCTTGTGTCCACTTTACAGTTATGTCCATGATCAGGGTGTAATGCCTTGTGTCCACTTTACAGTTATGTCCATGATCAGGGTGTAATGCCTTGTGTCCACTTTACAGTTATGTCCATGATCAGGGTGTAATGCTTGTGTCCACTTTCCTGTTATATATATGATCAGGGGATATATAATGCCTTGTGTCCATCTTCCATTTATACTGCCCGTCCATGGCCTTCTAAAAACCACCCGTTCTAGTACTGGTATTTCCAAACCACTGTAACATTCGAAGCGGCCAACGTATTTTAGTTTTCGAGACTTGATACCGTTAGTGGGCGAGTTCTCGTCGATGTTAAAATCTTGTAGAATGTGAGTGTTGTTTGTTTCACGGAGTTAGTAGAATTCTTATGCAAGCTCAAATGTCTGAATTTTCTTCTTTAAAGTTTGTGAAGTGGTCAGTTATTTGCGTCCGTATCTTTGCCTCAAGAAAAATTAATGCTTAGGAAACTTACTTATATATAATTCTATATCGCCTGCATTGCGATTATGGTGTCTCGCTCGCGACGATAAGCAGATGTTCTCCTTATATCTTCAATGAATAAGATCACCAATCAGTATGGTCACTTCTAAGACTGAAAGCAATGACAGAATAACCTCATTACAGATGACTTGAAACTATAATAGATAGGGACAATATAGAGAAACACTGTTAGGGTGCAAAGTTCTGCCCAAGAAATCCATTGAATTTTGCGTGATGATTATGCCATATTTTCTTGACTTTCGTTAATATCTGTATTCCTACAGCCAATCTGCTTCTACTTCATTTGAATAGTCACCGGCATTCATTACGGAGGCGGTCTCCCTGGTCTAGGGAGTTACACGACTTTCTTCGTAATCCCGTATACTCGTGAGTAACTTGACGTTGCGTGAGAATCTCTCTGCGTCGGTATCTTACAGGGTATGTGAGCCGGTCGCTCAGAGACCAATGGCAAACTACTGATCAGTAATCTTGCCAAGAGATCAAGAATCAGCTGAAAGATGCTGATGTTGACAACGATGTTCTGTAAAGGACATGCGAACAAATAAAACAAAAACAAAAATCATTACGGAGCCAAATTAATACATCCTTACTGCTGTACAACAACCAACAGTCGCGGTAGTCATGTTTTCAATTCGCATCGGGGCGGATTAGGATTTTAAAAATGTACCCAGGCTTCGAGATCTAGCAAGCATAAAATGGATACCAAGAAATGTTTTGGGAAGTACAAGCGGTCATTGTGATACTGAGCACAAGACCCACTATGTGCCGATTTTGTCTACAGAAATATGGGTCTAGCACCGTTTGTGTAATGCGCCGTTGATTGATTGATTGATTGATTGATTGATTGATTTAGGAACCGACATCACAGCATTCGAGGCATCCCCATTAGCGCTCCGTCTCCATCCTCAGCAGCCAGCGAAGAGTTCCAACACCAATAGTTCCAGTAGCAATCTGATTATATGTCCGTCTCGCCTTTCCTCTGAGCGTCGAGCGTCGGCCAGAATTGCTTGCTGCCTCATTCTTGCCAGACTATGGTGATCCATTTGCTCCTCCGAGGTGTACACATGCTCCCACAAGGCCGCAACCACGTCTGCCTTGTCATGCATCAAAACTCCATCAAGTGTTTGCCGAGCCAGCCAATCTGTCCGCCTGTTCATTCCGCAGCATGCCCCGGAGAAAAGATCCAGGTGATGCTTGCCATCCGTGACCTCCGAAGCGAAGGAAGCCACTCTGCACGAAGCCTGCCTGTCCTCACCCTCCTCAGCATGTTTTCTGAGTCAGTTAGAATCACGATGTGTGTATGTATCGTATTCTCCATCCAGCGGAAAGCTGCACTGACCGCCTCCACCTCCATTCTTAAGCTAGATATTGTGGTATCATACGCCAGGCTCTCCTGCACCAAACGTGGACCATTAGCTTTTGCTAAGAATCCCCGGGCACTTCTTCAACCTCTCAACACCGAACCATCTGTGTAGATAATCACATCACCCGGGCGAGCATTATCCTGAATTAGTTGCTGGATTTCCACTTCCGTGGCCCCTGCTGGCCACTTCCCTGCCCTCCCGGTCCAATGTGATTATAACTCTGCACAAGTCTGACTGCTCCGCTGGCACTCTAACCCACTTCCTCTCCTCGCCTAATGTTCTCCAAGATACACACCTGTCTGATCGTATCCTCCACCTGAGCCATCCATGATTTCCCTCTTATCAGTCTCTGACCCTTAACTGCGTCCAGCGCCTCATGCAACGGGTGATCTGTGTCTGCAGCTACTCTGAGGTATGCCGTCGCCTGCATCATCTTGTGCCTACCAGCAACAATCGGCAAACCAAGGATGTAAACGCATGCACACTACTGGATTGTCTCTGGTGCATCTCTGAATGACCCGCATAGCTTCGTTCTGTATGCGCTCTAATTTCACCAGCTGACTCTTTGAGACAGTGAGCAGTCCTAGTCCATAATCAATCACTGAGAGGATCAAGTGCTGGTATAGTGTGAAAAGCATTCTCTGCTCTGTGCCTAGTTTAGATTAGTTTAGTCGATGGATCAACGTCACGGCACACGGGATGCAAACCCATAAGTGCTCCGTTCTCCTCCTAACTCAAATCTGAGTCTGGAGAAACTCGGCTCAGTACACGAACTCCGTAGCACCGGCCAATTGCCAATGGATTTTTTACGTGCGCAACAATACAAACGGGCGTCCGATCTCACTACCCAGAGACCAGGGGAAATTTTATTACTAGAAGTCCACGAGAAAAAAATTCCGGTCATCACCGGGGCTTGAACCCGGGACCTCCAACACTCGAGGTGGACACCATAATTCGAGACCATGCAGCTCCCTATGCTCTGTGTCCATTGCAGCCATAGTTTTAAGTGCATCGAGTCCCTTTTGAGATCTTGTCAGAACCGTCTCCACATTGTCCTTGAAGGACAGACTCCTGTCAAATGTGATTCCCAGATACTTCAGTTTGTTCTCTCCTTTGACGCTTCTACCATCTATCTTGAGTCTTGGATATCAGCGCTCACAATCCTGTTGTCCAGAGAGCACCACAAAACAGCCGACTTTTCCGGGTGGATGACAGCACACATTTCAGTGCACCAGTCAATCACTTTGTCTACTGTCGCCTGTAACTCCTGGGCTGTTTGCTCCCTATCTCTCCCCTACCTATATGCAATAATATCATCTGCGCCTTAAGACGTGTAACAGGGTCTGTCACTAAATGCATAACAGCCAAAGGTTACATTTTACTGCAACGTATCAAAACAGGCCCACAACCACGACATCGTCAGACATGTAGAAGTTGTATATGAATGCATGAAAATATAGACATGTGGACAACATGAAAGTAGTGAAGTAGGGGACCCACAGCAGTGCTGGCCTCGATCGACCTGTGTGTTTATGTACGTGAAGGTGAGCACACTGGTGGAGTGATTAAGTTGGATGAGGTATATAGAAGTTTACAGTCATGCATACAAGTCTATGTACTGGTGGAGTGAATAAATTGGATGAGGTATGTAGAGATTTGGCCTAGAGGTTAGCGACGTTTCACCGCAATCTAGTATACTCTCGTAAGTAAAGTGACGACGGTGAGAATCAGCAGTGGTTCGAATCAGAAAGCAATGGCAAACTACTGAGCGTAATCTTACCAAGAAATCAACAATCGGCGGAAAGATGCTGATGGTGACAGCATTATCCTGTAAAGGATATGCAAACAATTTTAATTTTTAATATAGAGATTTTTAGGCATACATTCAGTTATATGTACTGGTGGAGTGCTTAAGTTGGATGGGCTATACAGATGGATATAGGCATACATACAAGTCTACATACTGGTAGAGTGAATCAGTTGGATGAAGTATATAGAGAGATATAGGCATACATACAATATTACATACTGCTGAAGTGAATAGGTTGGACATGTGTTGTGGCAGAGTAGAGTTAATAGATCTAGATAAACGGTTAAACAGGAGAGGTTTTTAAACAAATAACCAATAATCCAAAATAACCTATACAGCAATAGCAAAACAAATGAACATTTCAGAAACTATCACTGTCCTACATCCAAGGGTGGCACTCTATACCTTGATGTTGCCGACTTCTGTATCTTAACGGCAGTGAACAAGGTCTCACAATCCCAATATAGCAGGTTTTTAGTCAACCATTGGCGATTTAGAAGCAGACAGCTTTGCTTTGATTTTTACAAATGTATAAGCGACAGCCATTCAGAAAGGCAAGCTACTGAACGTAAACATTACCTAGAAAATCACAAACAGCCAATAAATGCTGCGGCTGATGTCGACGTCTTGTAAATTGGAATAAAACTGACTGTTAATGGCTCACAGTAAGTTTACAACGGCCTGCATCTGTTGTTTCTGCTGAACAATAGTATTTCCGATACCCTGCTCACTTAAATTTCGCTTTCATTTATTCCCCAACAAAAAAGAGAAAAAAACATAGAAGCTACCTAATCTTGTTTCATCTGGTGGGTGACCCCATAAATTTCATGGTGCTAGGTGGACTGCTGAAGCACTGAAGTTGTCTTTATCAGCTCAAATACAATTTCATCGCTGCTGTTCTCTTTCACACTCCTGATCGGCATATTCTCAGAAGCTGTCGTTGTGGATGTTTTACGCTAATACCACATTCCCCTGTGGCTGAACAGTGTCTTTCATTAGATACCCTTGGCAAGCATTAATCAACTGTTACTGGCTTGTGTGTCTTTCAGTGGAGACCACACAAACTGGCCTCAATCATTTCTGGAAGACTGTCTTACCAGCACATCTGGCCACGAGGTTAACACCAGAACGTCCGAAGGTGGGCAGACCTGAGCATGTCGTAAAAGGCAGCCCGAGTCTGGCCGTATTAAAAACAGTCAATATCCAACAAACCAGGTGGCTCGGTATGCAAGGTTCTAGCTGCAATAGAAGTTTCAAGGCTTGAAGAAGAAGAGGCTGCAGTGGCAGGTCAGACAACCAGACCGCTATCGTTTGATCCTTATTTAAACTAGCAAAAGTGTTTTGCATATCCTTTACAGGATATCGCTGTCAACATCAGCATCTTTCAGCTGATTTTAGATTTCTTGGCAAGATTACGCTCAGTAGTTTGCCATTGCTTTCTGAGCCGCCGGCTCACATACGCCATAAGTTACCGACGAGGAGAGAACCGCTTCCAATTCTCGCGCAATGTCACGTTATTTACGAGAGTATACGAGATTACGGAGAAAGTGGTATAACCTCTAGACCACCGGCATTTAACCTAGTAGCCCATGAAAATTAGGGAAAAACGTAACTTAACTATACAAATATGTTTCAACTCACAAAAACAAGCTCGTCAAATACACCAGTCGTATTTCTTATATAGTCTCCTGGCATGACTAATGACAAGTAAAGGTAAACAACTCACTTGCATCCATCAGGTGTGTTAAGTATATGGTGCTGGTCACAATATTTAATGTAATCCAAGTGTACCCGATGCATGCCATGATCAATTTCACGCCTTTACTTCTCCGAACATCCTGCAAGCCCTGCCATCTACTTCACATATTATTCATGTCTGCCTCTAATGCTCTTCTATATGTGTATTAAGTCTGCCTCTTATTGTGTGTGCCCTGTGGGTACCAGAGAAAGAATGTTCTGGTCGTTTACTCACCTCTCGACTCGCTGGAATCTGTCTAGTTCTCTCCCCAAGCTCTACATGAGTGATTCTGTCAAACAGTTTCAGTCCTTCTATTCTACGCAGGCCCCAGTTAATGAATGTTTGTAGTTTATTAGTGATGGCTTTAGTTGTTCTCCACAGTTCTGACCCCCGTCCCCTCCCATACACGCACAGCAGTGCTGAATTAACGTTAGAGTGAACTATTATCAATGTGTGTTTATAACAAACACAAACGTGTCCCGAATCACTGGACTTATATGGGTTTGTGATGTGATAGCCACATCCCACGTTGAAGGCCTACATGCACAGAGGAATAGGTGACTTATCTTCCCCTCACTTTCGCAGGCGACAAGTCTCCTACATTTTGAACCAGCTTCCGATCGTGTTCATGACATTAACAGCCAGTGCAGTTTTATCAATTTCGCTTTTTCGCCAGCTATTATAAGTTTGAAGTTAGGTTTCATTTATGTTGACTTGCACAAATGACATAGTGTTTTGAAAGCTCATTTTATCGATTCTACCTAGGTATTTGATAAAGTAAACCATGACGAAATGATAAACATGTTGGACTTTATCAACATTAATGAGAAAGATCTTCAAATAATTTTTAAAAATATATGTGAACGCCTGATGCGTCACAAAATGGGATAACAAGGCACTAGATAGTGATGTCACCAAAACCAGTAGTGGAATTTGGAAGTATCTAAGTTCATCGGCCAAGATATTTGTAAACAGCTTGAAAGGTCAAGCTCTGAACCCGAATTGTTTCGGTTTCCTAAAACTCTACCTCAACTTTCGTTGTTCTGTAGCTTTCTCAGGGTCGGGGAATGCCAGATGTAATGTATACTTTAGGTTCGAGCTGTCAGAAAACAACACAGGCCACATAGTTTATAGGTGCATTCGAGATCTGAAATAAACGAAGGTTGTCTAGAGACCAAAAGAGGTACCGTAGGCTGGTAGATTTATGGCAGTGGGAACGTGCTTGAGCTGAAAAATCTAATACAAGGACTATGAACTCAGAAACAAGGTCGTAGCGGGGTGGAGAGAGTTAGATTGATAATAAGATGCAAATTAAACATGCAGATCAGCCCAGCTGCGTGCTGTATGCTGATTGGGTAGCCCTTCACGACAAGGAGAGAGCATGGTCACGTGATTCCAGAAAGGCGCCAACTCGAGAAGTAATATATACTTGAGGATCCAGTCAGTAGAAAAAGAGTCGAGCAGGAGAGAGGACAGTTAATAGTGGACTCCGGGAGCGGCGGGGGCCTGAGCCCTCTTGGGGCAGCCCAAGGAACATAGTAACAGGACTTCAGAAATTGTGGCTAATCCGTGCCCAAGTCTGTATAGTATCTGTAGGAGGAGGAAGTGAAGGAAGACGGACAAGCGCCCATGCTAGAACTCGTCTGAATCACTGATAGGAGTGAGAGCGACTAAGGATCTGTGAACGGAACCTACCCAAGGCAGATAAGCCAAAGAAGGGAAAGACACGCAGAGTCCGAGGGTCGTTAAAGTGCAAGAAAGCCACTTGAGTTAAGAGGACCGCCAGCTAAGGAGACCGCTCGTTAGTTGCAGTAGATGGCTAAACGTCAGACAGGACGACCATAGCCAGGAACACTGCGGTTGGAACCACACAGGAGACTAATGTCAAATACAACTGGAAACCGGTGGTGGGATCCATGGCAAATGAGGTTGAAGAGAGCAATCGTATTTCAAATATGGGACCCAGATGATCAACTGGACGGCAGAAGTTGAATGATGTGATTCCTGCCGAAGGGAACAACCCTGGGTCCTTAATTACCCCCTATTTTCCCTTACCTCACATTTTCCACCTCCCCTCCCAACTGATCCCATAGTCAAGCTTTCCATACCTTAGTGTGTTACTGTGTGGTTAAAGGTGTAGTTCCTGGTTCAACCTTTCACACTCATGTTTATACTTCTATTTTTGAAGTTGTGGTCTTGTTATAGTAATGCGTCCCAATCGGTTTGGGGACATGACTTTCACTGGCGGCATTAGGCACAATATTGGATTTGGTTGAGGCACAGGGGTTTGGTAATATATGGAGCTCAATCCACTGATTTTCCGCTGTGTACTACAGGGATCCATAGTGTTGTGTTGTGTGTCTCAGGATGGTAAGTCCCGTCTCCGCACTGTAAGGCTCATACTCAGATTTAGAGTTGTGTTACTTTCTATTTTCCAAGTAATGGTCTCTCTGTTGTCCAGTCCTGGTCAGCCGGCTGTATAGGTATCGTAGCAGAGTCTTAGGAGTACTCTGTAGGCTCGGCCACAACAGGCAGAGGTCTGGCTATATGCGGCAGACTGCCTATATGAATGTCAGTGATGTAGAGTGTTGATTGTCTTGTCCATAAGTAACCACACTTTGTCATCCGCATAGTTATGAATATGTGCTACAGTATTGGACAAAATAAAGACTGATGCGTATTGTTTTACCTTGTTTATCTAGTCTTTGCTGTTGTATTATGTTTAGTCTTTGTTGTCCCGGTAACGTTGGTTATTGTCGGTCCCATTCATTGACATTGTTACAGTCCTACAGTGTGATCTTTTGTCTGGGGTATACAACAGTATACCCTCCGCTCAAAGAACTCCTGGAAATCTTCTGTCTAATTTTCTATCCCTTTCTTTTGTTAACTGGAGGGAATATATAAGGTGCTCTTTTTCTCTTTCTTCTTATTATCTTTTCTTCTCTGGCCTACTAAAAGTCAGTGTTGCGCTTCTTTGTCTTTGAGCACCCAAGAATAGGAAACTTATGTCCTCCTATCCTTTATATTCACTTTCTTTTGTTACATATATTTACCGGAAACAAGTAGTAGTAATTAAAATGGCAAGTAAAGAAGTACATTATGAATAGTAAAGCAAGGAATGAGACAGGGATGTCATTTATAGCTGGATCTCTTCTCTCTCTATAGCGAAATAATAATGAGAGAGATCAAAGAGATGCCAGAAATACGCGTTTGAGGTTATAATTTAAACAACCTAAGCCATGCAGACGGCACAGTATTGATGGCAAAAGTGTAAACGATCTATAACACATTTGCATATTGTACTACTAACACATGGTGCAAAAAGAGGATGTTGTTCCTTTAATATAAAGACAATGGACACAATGGTTAAATCAAAGAGAAAGATGATATCTAAATGTTAGACAACTATTTAAGGGAAAATGTTTAACCAAGTTGATAAATGTAAATCTCTGAGGGAAATGTATAACATATGGAAGATGCAGGACTAAGATTAAGAGAAGAATAGGCAAAGCAGAAACTGCATTCCAGAAAAAGAAAAGTCCATCCATCCATCATGTGCCATGACGATAAGCGTGGGCTGTCAAGTTTTGCCATCTCACTCGATCACCAGAGTCACTGATCAGCTCCGTGTATATGTCTCGACCATGCCACGTGACCAAGCCATCCAGGTATTTACTTCTTGGACTTCCCCTTGGTCTCTTCCCTTCGATCTTGCCAGTCGTCACCAAGTTCTCCATTTCATTTCTTCTCATAACATGCCCAAAAAAATGTTGACTATCTACGTCTAATGTCTCTAATATGTTTACGATCTTAATTTGTTTCTTGAAGGACTTGTTCATTGGTTCTTCTGTCTGCCCATGGCATTCTTTGCATTTTCCTCAGAAATCACATGTCTACAGCCACCAGATGCTTTTCAGCTTCGTCTGCTCATTTTCCACCCTTTACATCCTTACAAAAATATAGGTTCTATGTAGCACCTCAACACTCTTTTTCTCGTTTCAATTGCTATCTTTTTATTGGTCAGTATGTTTTTCATCTTGCAAAAGGCTACCTTCGCAATGGCAAATCTTGTTCTAATTTCTTCAAGGCATCTCCTATCAGATGTTACGACTGTTCCGAGTAACTGTACCGATTCACTTGTTTAAGAATATGCCTATTTACTTGTATATTACATTGTGGTAAACAACCACGTTCTTGAAATAGTCAACAGCTTCACATACCTAAGAAGCAAAATGACATCTGCAGGGGACTCAACACCAGAAATATAATCTAGAATCGCACTGGCATCTGGTGCCTTTAATAAACTGTCAAACATCTGGAAGTCAAAGATACTCAGAAAACACACGAAACTAAAAATCTTCAACTCTTGTGTGATTCCAGTGCTAACGTATGGATGTGAGAGTTGGAAATTAACGGTAGCTTTAGATAAAAAATTAGACAATTTTGAGAACAAATCTTCTTCTTCTTCAGCGTTCCGAGCCATTGAGGTTCTTTGCTGCAAATACAATCTGTCTCCATTCGTCTCTCTGGTGGACCTTCTCTTGCCAACAAATGTCTTTAAAAAATTCTAAGCCTCCACTGGACATATTTCAGAACCAATACGCAAATAAGACAAGAGACTAAGCAAGATATTGTATCGAACTTTATAAGAAAACGCTGTTGGAATTACATCGGCCATGTACTCAGAATGGACAAGACAAGACTCCCCAACCAAGCCCTCTTATGGTCCAGTAGGGAATAGAAAACGGGGAAGACCAAGAGAGACCATGCGTAGAACCATCATCAGAGAAGGCTCATTCAACAGCCAAGTGAACATCAAAGAATTACAACAGGTAGCAGCGAACCGCCAAACAAGGGGAGCCATGACTTCTGCCCTACGCGCTGACTTGGCTCAAGAGGAAAGACTAACTAATTTCCTTCTTCCCAGTGACGACCATAATCTGTTTCTTCTTACAATTCAATTCTAACCCTAGTTGTTCACTGTGTGCAACAACCGCATCTACTAAATGTTGCAGGTCCTGTTCATTGTCTGCAATCAAGACTGTATCACCTTGATATCTAATGTTTTTGATGCATCGTCCCCCAATGTTAATTCCTGCCATGTCTTCTTTATTTCTGAAAATATTTTCACTGTACAGGAAAAAGGGATCTGGAGACATTACACATCCCTGTCTCACACCTCTCTTAATAGACTGATGTTGACCTACTTTATTATCAATTCTGATGGCAGCTTGTTGTTTCCAATATATGTTCTTTACAAGTCTAAGGTCGTTTCCATCAATTTGTAGCTCTTCAAGCACCCTTATCATGTCGACATGTCTCACTTTATCGAAAGCCTTTGTGTAGTCAATAAAGCAAAGGAAAAGTACCTTATGCAATAAGTCACTATCACTGAATATAAGAACGAGAGTGCTGGAATGTTACATAGAATATGTTTTATAGAACAGCTGCGAATCACATACAGTTAATTAACAAATTAGGAAAAGCTTGGAAGCAATGGAGATGTGGTTCTCGAGAAGAAGGTTAGAAACCCTTGGACTGCCAAAGTCATGTGATGACAAGGGACGCAGAGGTGTTTCCAAGGCACCAGGGCCGGATTATATACTGGCCAAGACCTATTGACGCGTCCTCGTCGAGCGTCCTGGGCAACAGGTCCCTTCGGGGTCCTGGCTGAAGTCAATAGGATCGCTGATTCCTCCGAAGTCGGAGAGTGTCTGCCTGTACGGCGAGGAACCACCAGTCTGCACACCAATAAGCCAGACATGGGACAACGGATACTCACGCAAACCTCAGGTCCTGTATGACATCACACTGATGTTGGACAACAGGATGTCTTCATCCGACATACAGGACTTCACGTTGGAGCTCAAGCCAACGAACACAAGCAAGCAAGCAAGCATGTGATGACAATAAAGGCATTGCAGAATGTAATGACAACTGAAAAGGTCAGTGGGAAAACAGGCAATAGCAGACCAAGAGAAATTATGATGAATGGACTGAAAAGGTAGCATGGCGAAATATCATCAGCAGAGTTGATACACAGCACCAGAGACAGAGATCTGTGGAAATACACGAACACATACGCCACCAGAAAAGGCACATGATGATGATAAAAGCTCCTGCTGCATTTTGTATTCTTGTTTTAATATATCTATTGTTGTCTAGACTGCTATCTAAATCGGTGTATGCATTCCACCTCTAGGAAGGAGATTTCACTAAAGTAGATCGGGTTATGAATTGCTTCATTTATTCCCATCGTCTTTCTGCCTCTCCTATGAATTGTCACACCTAATCGTTGTGACCTCTCTCCAATGTAAGCTATCGTGCATATACGAGAGAAAGTCAATAAGTAAGTCACAGATGACTGTAGAAAAATAATTAAATATGATAATAACTTGAAACAAGTTTACTTTTATACATACATTGTCTCTTTATTTCTCAACATAATTTCCACCAATATTGATGCACTTTTCCCATCGTTTTATCAGTCCCCCCACACCGGCAGCATAGAACTGCGTGCTCTGGTTTCTAAACCGCGTTTTCACTTCACATTCAACTTCGGTGTCATTCGCGTCCTTAAGAAATTTGTTCTACACAGTTATGCACCGCTTTACGGGACAAACATTTGTCAGCATAAACGGAAGCATTTCCTTATGAATATCCTTTGCAGAGAGTCCTTTTGTCCACACAAAAACGCACAATAGCACGTTGCTCTTTGGTTATACACCCCATAACACGCCCTTATTTATGCGCTGCGCATGCGCAGAAACACCTAGCGCCACCTGACGAAAGGGAATATTAAGTTCGATGTTGCTGTCACCCAATGACACCTGTAGAAAACACTAACTACATGTACCTGCCATCCGACAGAACTGTTTGTCTTACTTATTGACTCGCCCTCGTAATTCCGTGTGTAGGGCAGCTGACAATGTCATCAGCAAAGTCGAGAAAGTAATTAGCTGCTTTATCGGCGTCCATTGGATCCCATTTCTGGCGGTGGTTATTGTTTCCTACATAATCCATTCTATACCTAGTAAGAATAATAAAAGGCGACACATGATATCCATGTTGCATTTGTGTTCTTATTTCTAATGTTTCTGTTATTGTTCCCCATGAATAACTCTGCATTTCATTTCGCTATATCTTGTCCTTATCTTGCCCTTGTGATAGTCCACAAATTCAATATATAGTGGTAATTTCAGTTCAACGCTTCGCTCTATTATTATGCATAATGTGGCTATCTGGTCATTGCAGGATCGCTTTGGTCGGAAGCCTGCCTGTTCATGCCTTAGTTGTTTTAATATTTTCCCAAGGAACTGATAATACAATTATTCCTCTATAACCGTGTGACTATCGTTTGTACTTAATTAAGTTAGTGATCATCAGGAAAACAGGGGACAAACAACCGTCCTGAGGCTTCCGTAAACGTCGGCTAATAGAGTTACTTCCACTTGTCGCAGTCACTGGCTTGCACACGGCGTACAAGTGCACACTGGAAGCTTCTTTTTATCTTCACATCAGCTGTTTACAAAATCGGCTGGATGAGGCACTAAGGGATCCCATAGGAAATCATTAACCTAATAAGGGCAAGATATAGAGAAATGAAATGCAGAACATCATCAACATTATGTGATACGCCAGGCGGCAGCCGCCTATCATGGTTCCCCACAAATATGTGTCCTCTGTTATTGATATATTTGTTTGCTGACAGTCTCCATGTTACGCTGTCAATCCTTGAAGATATTTCTCCGTCTGTCCAATCCTGTCCAATCCTGTATATATCACACTGAATCTCCCCTTTAGTCTCTACATTCTCGACACCCTCCAGTCTCAGCACCACGACCAACAAACAGCTATATTCTTGTCCTTATGTGGCTTATCCGAAATGATCTCTTGCATCAGCTTGGTAGTGGTGCTCTTAGCCTTCTATGGGATTCTCAGTAGACTCCCATGCCTATTTCTGACCCGGTTTTTACTGCCTGAGATTCACAGACATACAGTAACATGGGCTGTAGCATCATCAGCATCACCCGGTGACTCGTCCTGTCAAGAACTTTCCCAAATTAGCAGCTTTTCGACAGTAGTCTCTGTCATCAGCTAGATGTCCTGCCTCTGCTATCACGTATAAATTAAGTATTACAACCTGGATCCTTCTAAGCTATAGTCCTCCTTTTCTCCGCTTCCCCAGCGCACCTCCCTTCATAATTTGTTTTTTAACTTTCCAAACATCCATGCCTTTTTTTGTTTTTTTTAATGCCTTCTAAATATTCAAAACTGATCATTTTCTGTAATGTTTTCATAGATAAATATATATGTTGACATATGTATTACCGGTTGTGATTTTAAAAATTCGCGACCGCAGTGATATATACATTGTGTTGTTCACTATGCCTTTTAACTGACTACTAGTTTACCAATTCGCATGTGTGCTGTTCGTTGCAATACTGTGTCATCTACGTGGGTTTCTATTTCTATGAATACAAAGGGATCTTATGGAAATGTTTTCTCAATCATTCCTTATGTTTTCAGCACATAAGTTCAACAGTATAAGTGGACAAAGCCAGATGCAATCCTGTGTGGCTTCCAATTCTCACTCTAACCAATCAGTTTTATCATCACATCATACCATACATAACCATACTTACTATGGTTGTGTAGAATCTAGACTACTAGAGCCACTCTAAACAGGTCAGTAAAGGACCCCTTTAAACTCCCTTATAACTCATTTGGTATTTATTGCTCGACACGTATTTTTGTAGACCAATGGGCTCTTAGTGGGTGATGTGGTCAGTATCACACCGGTCGCCTTTACTTTCCAAGATATTTCCTGGTCGATATTTCCTGGTAGATATTTCCTGGGAGATATTTCCTGGGAGATATTTTCTGGTGGATATTTTCTGGTGGATATTTCCTGATAGATATTTCCTAGTACACACTTTAGCCTGGAGTCCATGTCGGGAGCCCACGTCAATTTTACAACTCCGCCCTGCTACTGATTGGAAACATTATAAGTGGAGCCTGATAAATATAGGGTTGTTTAGAGCTCAGCCAAGTGGGGCATGGTATAGTAAGATTTTATGCAAATAATAGTCAATGCGCCATCGACACTGCCCAGAGTGTCATTGTTCATCGTCCACTGAGAGATCCAGAAAACATGTTTAATTCTTTAGTGCACATTACTTGTTCTTTTTATTTCAGACGACATTTGCTTATGTCTATAAATGTGTCTTGTATGCTCCCTCTTGGTCTACAGCGCTTTGAAGTTTGCCATACATAGTTTGTTTAGGAACACGGTTGTTATCCATTATTCAAATGTTGCTGACTTTATTAAAGGTCATACTATTATTTACGGCGCTTCTTGGTGACAAAATGCACTTCCTAGTTCAACAATGCTGATGTTTTGCTTTTCAATGTATCTTCGGTCATCGTCTGTATTATGATGATTAGCTTAACCGAATAGTTGCGTACGGCAGCATACAATTAAGGAAACAAATACCACAACACAACCAAATAGCCCTGAAGTATTTAACAAAGGACAACAAAAATGTTTTGTCCCCGCTTGTGACTTGTTGCAAAGCCATCCAGATATTTATCTCTGTATGCCCCCTAACTCTCTTCCCATCAAGTTTTCCAGTTGTCAGCAATTGTTTAAGCTTATTTTAAAGTGCCCAAATATATTGATTGTCTAATCTAATTTCTGTAATCATTCTATGGTCTTCATTTGTTTCTTGATGGACAGTATTTTTTGTTTTACTATCCCCCCATTCTTTTTATTTTCTCCAGAACCCATTTTTGCACTGTTGTTTTTGTTTCTAAACCTTCTGTTTTTGTCTATGTTTCACATGCATACAGCAGTATAGGTGTCGGGTAGCATTTTAGCACTTTATTTCGCACTGCAATTAACAGCGTTCTATTGGCATATCTTCCATAACCTCCACTTTCTGGAAGAGGCTAATGAAAGTACAACAATATGTACAACTATAAGACATAGACACATAACGTTGTGTGATCACATAATCAGAAGAGATGCGTTGAAAGCATCCGGAAGACTGGATAAATAAATGGGAGGCTGGAAGATAGGCGTTGAAACCATCCTGAAGACCGGACAGATCAACTGGAGGCTGGAAAAGAGGCGTTAAAAACATCCTGAAGACTGGACAGATCTATGGGAGGCTGGACGATAAAACACCCTGAAGACTGGACAGATCAATGGGGGGGGGGGGGGCTGTAAGATAGGCGTTGAAAACATCATGAAGACTGGACAGATCGATGGGAGGCTGGAAGATAGGCGTTGAACACACTCTGAAGACTGGACAGATCAATGGGAGGCTGGAAGATATACGTTGAACACACCCTGAAGACTGGACAGATCAATGGGAGGATGGAAGATAGGCGTTGAACACACTCTGAAGACTGGACAGATCAATGGGAGGCTGGAAGATAGGCGTTGAACACACTCTGAAGACTGGACAGATCAATGGGAGGCTGGAAGATAGGCGTTGAACACACCCTGAAGATTGGACGGATCAATGGGAGGCTGGAAGATAGGCGTTGAACAAACTCTGAAGACTGGACAGATCAATGGGAGGCTGGAAGATAGGCGTTGAACATACCCTGAAGACTTGACAGATCAATGGGAGGCTGGAAGATAGGCGTTAAAAACGTCCTGAAGACTGGACAGATTAATGGGCGGCTGGAAGATAGGCGTTAAAAACATCATGAAGACTGGACAGATAGATTGGGGGGGGGGGGGGGGCTGGAAGATAGGCGTTGAACACACTCTGAAGACTGGATAGATCAATGGGCTGCTGGAAGATAGGCGTTGAACACACTCTGAAGACTGGATAGATCAATGGGAGGCTGGAAGATAGGCGTTAAAAACATCATGAAGACTGGACAGATCAATGGGAGGGTGGAAGATAAGCGTTGAAAACACCCTGAAGACTGGACAGATCAATGGAAGGCTAGAAGACAGGCGTTGAAAACATTATGAAGACTGGATAGATTAATGGGAGGCTGGAAGATAGGCGTTGAAAACATCATGAAGACTGGATAGATTAATGGGCGGCTGGAAGATAGGCGTTGAACACACTCTGAAGACTGCATAGATCAATGGGAGGCTGGAATATAGGCGTTGAACACACCCTGAAGACTGGATAGATTAATGGGCGGCTGGAAGATAGGCGTTGAACACACTCTGAAGACTGCATAGATCAATGGGAGGCTGGAATATAGGCGTTGAACACCCCCTGAAGACTGGATAGATTAATGGGAGGCTGGAAGATAGGCGTTAAAAACATCATGAAGACTGAACAGATCAATGGGAGGCTGGAAGATAGGCGTTGAAAACATCCTGAAGAATAGACAGATCAATGATAGGATGGAAGACAGGCGTTAAGAACATCATGAAGACTAGATCAATGGAAGGCCGGAAGATAGGCGTTGAAAACATCATGAAGACTGAATAGATCAATGGGAGAAGAGGCAGAAGTAGACTGAAGGACCATTATCAATGTTATGGCTGCAAGTTGTGTCCAGTATGTGTTCTTTAAAAGTACAGTGTCTTTCACGTTAGTTTGGAGATCTGCAAGCATCTTTGTCATGTCGAAGTGTCTTACTTTATAAACAGATTTTGTTTTCAATGAGGCAAAGATGTTGGTCTTACTGTATTTCCATATATTAATGTTCTCAGCAAATACACAATATCCGCTGTACGCTTGTCGTCTCCAACTATTTACCAATCCCACAATTACATTCATCAGTATCTCTAATCTTCAGGTTGAATCATCTTGAAAGGGCATGACTAAAGTTTTCTGTTTCCTTGTGAGCGCACTATTTCTCATTAACAGGAATGTTATCTAACATCTTAGGTAGGTGCTGCTGTTTCCAAGCTGGGAACCTTTGTTCACTGTTAAAGGCTTGAGTGTTAATATGTTGAGTAGAGGATCTGCCCTTATCCTCCTTTTTGGAAATCGCTTTAGTCTCCCCCTTTCATGATCATTGAATCTCAGATACATGTACGTCTTTCAGATGTTTCTGCTTGCTTTTCTACTAGCTTCTTCTATCTTGCATAGGTTGTAGACGTAGTATCTTTTCAAGTTTTCTAATAGACGTTGTGATGTCGTCTTCATTCTGGGTCTTACTGGATTTCATAGCGAACTTCCATCATCAATACTAATGTACTTTATATTATTATTGAGAATACCATACTGTTTCTCCTAATAACCGTTCTTAATGTCTCTCACGTATTCTGATCGTGTATTTGAAGTCTTACTCTTAGCCATTTTATTGGCCACCTCATACGACCTGCCACCTTCAATTTTGAGACAGTTGTTTCTGCAGCCTGTCTGATTAAGTTCTTTAATTTTTCGCATCGATATTGACATCTTGAAATAGAATTTTTAGATCAGACAAGGTACTAAATATGTTCGTAATTTCTATGTTGCATTTATCATTTAATTTCTTCTCATTCAAAACTGCAAACGTATCTACATTAATGTTTCTTGGTTCATGTTTGCACCTTCTTTACATTGACTATGTATTAAGCCTATAACTAATCTTTTATCAGTTTAGTAGTCTGCATTTGGTATAGTATTTGCGCTTTCGAAATCTTTTCTTGATGAGGATGCAACCAGTTTGGTTTCTGATCGTATGGTCATTACCTTTCTATGTCCATAATCCCTTTGGATGTTGTTGATACCAATAATTACCAATAATCCTAGCTCACTCTTTAAGCCTGAAGCATCTTTAATTAAGTTTCCTTAGTCAGTTTATTGCCTACAGTACAAGCAGATTGTCGGTTTCCAAATTAAACGTTAAAATCTGCAAATATGATATTTATTTGTGTGTTTCCATACACACACACACACACACACACACACATACACACACACACACACACACACACACACACACACACACACAAACGACACTATCAAGATATTCTACAGTTTGGCTGTATCCAAATAAAAATGTGTCTTAATGGCTGTTTATCAATAGTTACGGCATGGTCAATACCCGATTTCAGTGGGGATAGTCGCACAAAGAAGTGTTAAATTATTATTCTTTGTGGGATGGCGGATAGGGCTTAACCCTTATCACAGAAGAAGTAAGGCATATCTAGCTTCCGCTAGCCAACAGAAAACCCTGTGGCAAGATGGAGTACCCATTTAGCTCCATCCTTCTTACCAGGGTAACCTGACACGGAGGAGCATGTCACAGAATGACCTGCAGAGCAGCCGATAGCTAGTTATTGCTTATGGTCTAAGGTTTACAATGTCAGGAAGATAATTTCTTTATAAGAAAATGGCTAAAGTTACCGACCGTTATGGCCATTGCCAAGTAGGAAAGTAATGACAGACTGCCATCTTTACAGGCGCAATGAACAGTTATAGCAAGGAAAGACATTATGGAGAAAGATTGCATGCAATACGGGAGCACGGATCTGAACAACAAAGGCCACTCAATGGATGGGTTATTCTTTTGTATCTAACTGAAGAATAGGTTAGGAAATTCACCGAAAACGTAGGTAACAAATATTGTGTTGTTATGTGTTAATGTAACAATTAAACGAAAGAGCCAAAAAGAAATGACACTAATTGTGGAAATAAATGTGATCACGCGTAATGAAATGAATACACATTGTGCGCATGTTGTTGTTGTGATTTGTGAATCCTCCGCTGAGGCCGGATTTAACTCCTTATGTCCGCCAAATTAATGTTGGGACGGTCTGAGCCCAGAAAAGTTCTGCTTGCATCGTCGGCGCGAAGCTTGTGTAGAAACGCCCTTCCACCTCCACTACTGTAGTTCTCGTTCCCCTCTCCGAGTCCTGACACCAAAGAGGTGTGCGAGACTAACACATCTGCGGACAGGCACATTGGGCTGTGGACCAAGGCCATGGTTCAGCACAGCACACGTGAACTGGCAAAGGGTTAGGCCTCATGTGGTCAGGACCTTTGCTTTATTGACTACACAAAGGCTTTCGATAAAGTTAGACATGTCGACATGATAAGGATGCGTGAAAATCTACAAATTGATGGAAAAGACCTTACCTTGTAAAAAACATATATTGGAAACAACAAGCTGCCATAAGAGTTGATAATGAAGTAGGCCAATATCAGCCTATTAAGAGAGGTGTGAGACTTTCTTTCACAACTTTCACAGATGGTCCATCCATCCATCATGTGCCATGCCGGTAAGCGTGGGCGGTCATGTTCTGCCATCTCACTCGATCACCAGAGTCGTGGATCAGCTCTGTGTTCCTGTCTCGACTATGCCACGTGGCCAAGCCATCCAGGTATTTGCTTCTAGGTCTTCCCCTTGGTCTCTTCCCTTCGATCTTGCCAGTTGTCACCAAGTTCTCCAATTCATTTCTTCTCATAACATGCCCAAAAAATTTTGACTGTCTATCGTCTAATGACTCTAATCAGTTTACGATCTTAATTGTTTCTTGAAGGACTTGTTCGTTGGTTTTTCTATCTGTCCATGGTATTCTTTGCATTTTCCTCAGAAACCACATTTCCACAGCCATTCGCTGTTTTTCAGCTTGACTGCTTATTGTCCACACTACACATCCATACAAAAGTATAGGTTCTATGTAGCATCTCAACACTCTTTTTCTCGTTTCAATTGATATCTTTTTGTTGGTCAATATGTTTTTCATCTTGCTAAAAGGCTACCTTCGCAATGGCAATTCTTGTTCTAATCTCTTCAAGGCATCTCCCATCAGAATTTATGACTGTGCCGAGATAACAGTATCGATTCACTTGTTTAAGAATATGTCCATCTACTCGTATATCACATTGTGGTATTTCCTTCTTCCTAGTGACGACCATAATCTGCGTCTTCTTAATATTCAGTTCTAACCCTAGTTGTTCACTGTGTGCAACAACCGCATCTACTAAATTTTCCAGGTCCTGTTCATTGTCTGCAATCAAGACTGTATTCATCTGCATATCTAATGTTATTGATGTATCGACCCTGTCGGATAAATAGTTGATGGCTCAACCCCAAAGAGATCAAGGATCCAGAGTTCCTCTTTCTCAATGTGATCCTGCCCGTTAAAATTAATTTAGCTGTTACTGGCTCAATGATTTGAGACCATTAAATAGAGTTTTGGAGAACCAAGGAATACCTCAAGGAAAAAATGAAATTTTTACTGAGTATCCCAAATGTCCTTAGGGATGGTTCCTTGCCTCTCCTCTACCAACTAAATAATTAATCTAGGGTAATTGCTTACAACAATTTTACTATGACAAGAGAACTCTCAAAAGAGAAAATAACCCGTAATTTTCATCATTTAATATACATATACATGGAGTGGTAGCTTATACATATAATAGCATACAACAATCAATACAGTACAATTGCAAGATTATGGGCATATTCGTCTCTAACTAATTAGCTATCTCCTGGCTGTGCCACTGTATCATACATTGTCCTGAGTGTTGCAACCGGTTTTACTTATGATTATTGGGCCTCTTCTGCTGGCCTAATTCTAATCTGTGGAAAGAAACTGGATACACCCTGGTTGGTTTCCCATCCAGTTCTTGGATCTCGGTAGCAGTGTAGAATATTCTGGAGAGTTCTTTTATTTTTTCCCCGGTTTTATTTAATCTTTTGGCTCACTGTGTTTCTTCCACCTATACCTAGGAAAAAGGATATTTAATACCTGTCCTGGAAAGGTGGTGAAAATTGGCAGGAAGTTGCTGTGGAATAGTATTTTGCCTCACTATCTCAGCTGCCTCACTCAGTTAAGTGGCTACTGCATTCAGTCAAGCTGCTACAACTACTTTCACAAAGTGCTGCATTCACAAAGTCAGGTCTCGATAATGACCACTACCTGAAATTTTAGCATCACATAATTCTAATGATATCATAAATATGACATTAGAAATGAAATGTAAAAGCCTAAGAACACAACAAGTGAAAACAATAAAATGAATCTTGTTCTTAGAGAAAATAAACAGAGAAGAAAGATAGTCTTGGTGTTCTCAATTAGTTATCACCAACATAGTTGTTTGCTCTCACTCCAATCTTCCACTATCAGGTGTTCAAGGTTTAACTAGCAGATGTGCAGTTTCATCTTCACCTATGCCTGTCCTCAGGTCTATAGTTTAAGTAATACCTTGAGTGATTTGGAATTTGACAATTATGTTGACCATTCTCTTCTGTAACTAGTTTTATTCTCTACATCTTTTTGTATTCAGGAAAAAGGGCCTCATATATTAAGGGCTTTTAAAATTCAGTCCCCATTGTAATGAGTGTTTGATTATAAGCAATATAAGTACATTATGGTATCCATTCTTGTATAGTATTCAGGTGACTTCTCTTTTTAGTCCAAAGTTTTACGGAGAGTATATTCCCCCCTCTTCACCGTCTCTATACTAAGATTGTACTTCAGCTATCCGCATCATCATGCTTATTATAATCATTCTCATCATCATCATGATTACATTATTATCATTACCATCATCATCATGCTCATTATAATCATTACATCATCATCATGATTACATTATTATCATTACCATCATCATCATGCTCATTATAAACATTACCATTATTATCATAATCATTACAGTCATCATCATCATCCTTGTAGTACATTATTATCATTACACTAGACCATATGTGTTAACAGGAGTGACATGAACTACAAAGAGGGATTTTGCTTAAATACAAACACAGATGCTGGTAGTCTGCGTAATGTATGATATTGGTTATGTCGCGCTTTACGCACAAAACTAGATGATTATAGCATAAATGATATTTTATACAAAGTGTTGTTATGCGCCGGAGTGTACTAAATTATTATTTAGTTTATGGGTTACGCCGAACCAGTTCTCTGGTGATAGTCATGGCATTTCACATCAAGTTGCCGGCTATCCTGAGATTGACTGTTGGCCTATACTCCCTCTCTCTCTCAGCCTGTAACTTCACTCACTCACTCAAACTCCTCATGCATCAGTCAACATATCCATCTGTGCATGTGGGGTCAATTCACTCCTCTCAGACATCATTCATATGTATGGATGATCATTTCTCTCATCTATCAGATATCATTCATATGTGCATGGATGATCAATTCTCTCATCTATCATCATTCATACTTGCATGTAAGATAAGTAGCTAGACTTATGTGATTTCCCAATGATAACTTTAAATGTTAACACCATTGACATCACAATGAGATCTCACCCATTCATCAGACACAATCATATCTGTATGTATGACAATCATGCATATGTAGGTGCTTTATCCCTGATAAATTCACAGGTTCAATAACAATGATATTACGATTCATCTCATCCCTCATCAGAAATTATAATATTTCCTGATTGATAATTAATCATTCATACTGAGGTGGTTTACAAATGATACATTCACATCTGTTTACAATAATGAATCACACATGACAGAGATTTATGTGATCATTAGACATAATTATGAGATTCTCAAAGGATACTTCCTCATGTGTAGCAATAATGAAAATACACAGGGGTCCCCATATTGTCTCATGAATTTATGTGATCTCCTCAGTCTACATTCAGGCATTATGAATCTTAACCATTCTAGCATGCCGGTTGACTAAGTATTATTGTGTGGCACAAACATTAATTCCATATGTTTACAACATTGAATATACATTTGACTCACCACATGGGTGCTTTACTCAACACCAAAATTATGATCCCTATAGAATCTATTTGGTTCTCATGTGTTCATGAAATACCAGAAAACTATTTGTTTGCCCATGTGCTCATGTCAAAATTAAATCTACTGACTAATTACACATTACACTAATTTTTCTATCAGTGCTGGCACATGTAAACTAGTTTTAAATCCTAAGTTACTCACCACTCTAAATCATTACTGAATGAGTTGACTACTTAAGAAATATGTTTACAACCTGTGTCTAATGTTTATACATTAACTAAGTTGTTTAGCTGGGAGAAAATAAAACACTGTAGTTTTCTCCTAATGTACAGTTTATCTTATTGCTATGATAACAGAGTATACTATTATTTAGTTTCTACTAGATTAGTTTCTTAAGAACTCACCATTCTAAATCATTGTAGATTTGGTTGCTTAAGAAATAAGTGTACAACTTGGACTAATGCTTATACATTACATCAGTTGTTTACTTTGGGAGAAAATAAAACTCACTATGGTTATCCTTAATGAATAGTTTATCTATAAACTATAACAGTTAAATTAACTTCTTAAGAACTCACCACACGTGTTCAACAAGTCGACTTACCAACTCTTCTTCTGAGAAAAGGACTCACAACTAATCTAAAATTTAAAATAAATTAAATATGGTGTTTACCTTATTTATCAGAATGACTTCCACATACTTCGGCGACTGGTTTCAGAGTCTGATTGCGATGTCTTTGTTGGCTGAGGCTTTCCTCCTCTTAGTAATCAAACTATGTTTTATTTTACTATTTGTTTGGGAGGGTACACTCACTCCAGCATCTGCATCTGATCTTCCTGCCTCGTGTGTGTGTGGGTTGGTGAAAAACAGACTGTGTTCCGGTTGTTCACTGCTATTTATACGGTGCCTTTTCCGGTTCACGTTTTTCATTGCCAATGGGTATATTAAATCTTGGATCGTACAATTGTGGAACAAACAATCCTGTTGTGGTGTTCAGGCTTTAATTGTCGACGGGAAATTACAGCATGTTACGTTTGTGAAAATAAAGTATATCACAGTCCCCCAATAGTTGATTCCTTCCATATCTTCTATATTTCTACATATATTTTCACTGTACAGGGAAAAAGATCTGGAGACATTACACATTCCTGTCTCACACAGTGGTTGGGATTTAAAGAGAAGACCCACCCGGAGAAACATGTCTCCTTTCCTGTGAAGTGTTGAAGAGGGCTAATCATTCCTGTTTTTTTCTTATAGCGCTGTGAACCTTCTGTCGGCCAAACGGATGATGTGAGACATTGTGTTCTGGTTCTACAAACAGATGCAGTTCCTTGTATGGTGGACAAGGCTATGAGGGTGTTGTATACAAAATGGGTGTACCCAACTTGCATTGCACATGCATTGTATAGAGTAAATGAAGACTCACATGGGACTGATCCCGATGAAGACAAGCTCAAGTTAATTTCTGATGAGAAAACAATTAAACAAGGCTTCCCTACGTGCTCAGAAATTCAAAGAAATTCTCCCGCAAGGATTTCTGCGTCCAGAACCTGTTTCAAAGGTCTTCTTCGTCGCATCCGCGTCGTAATCGTCCTCGTCTTCTACTTCTTCTTCTAGCCCATGCCGTGTGCAGATGGTAATCATGTTTATTTACAGCATTCTGTCCCGCTTACTGTCAGTCATAGGTATTACCTTAATACTAAGGGTTTAATCAGCCAGAGTTATAAATTTAAAATGTTCAATGTCCCCGAGGTAGACCAAGAAGGCGGTGGAGAGATAATACATATACAGACCTACAAGCACTTGAAATCAACGACTGGCAAGAGAAGGTCCACCAGAGAGACGAATGGAGACGGATTGTATCTGCAGCAAAGAACCTCAATGGCTCGGAACACTGAAGAAGAAGAAGAAGAATGTTTCTGTTGTTGCAGATTTTAAGGTTATATTTTGACACTGGTGACCATATTTTGTGATTTCTCAGGTCTTAAATAAGTGCACATTTCCACGAATTTTAGGTCCTGGAGGTCCTTGCTCTACTTATAAAGTTGCACAAATGAAATACCAGTTCCTTGACTCATCTCATCTCGTCAGGTTCCTCTTGTACCTTGCGTGTCGAGGTGAAGCATAAACAGCCGGAGAGTGCCCGTGTTTGGGCTTCATATATTGATGTCCCATGGTCTCTGTAGTTCCCTCTACCCATCGTTTACGTGGCTGGCCTCTTCCTCTGCTTCCGTCTGGTCTGTACACCATTGCTTACTGAGGTATACTGTTAGGTGGTAATCTATTTAAATGGCCAAACTATTTAATCTGCTGTTTTCTTATAAAATCTAGCGCTGCTATAACCCCAACTTTAGTCCTGATTTCTTCATTTCTGATTGTCTCTCTTCTTGATACATTGAGTATTCTTCTAAGGAATCTCATTTCTGTTGTTGTGATTTTTCTTTTCTCTTTTTCTGTCATTCTGCAGGTTTTGGATTGGTAGCATAGAGTTGGTAGGAAGATTGTGTTGTATAGTGCTTTCTTAGTGGCTATTGATACATGTTTGTTCTTTAGTATTGGTGCCATTTGTCCAGTAAGTAGGTTTGCCTGATCGCATCTATTTTCAATCTCATCTACTGATTTGCTATTTGATGACATTATACTTCCTAGGTACTTAAAGCTCTTTACTTGATTGATGGTTGGAAATTTAATTACTGGTTTCTGGAGCCACGTTTTCAACGATCGGTTAATCCGACAAATCTCTTGAACTCAGTTAAGACTGGAATTTATGTCCCGTTTAGAACCCTTAACTCTTTCAGTCGATGGCTTCGTGAGATGTGTGATTAGCTCTTCTATATGTGTTTCAAACATATTTGAAACATCTTTCAAACACGAGTCTTATATTTTGTTTGGGGTACGTTTTATCAGAACATACTAATGAAATCGGTCAACCATACCTGCAACTTCCGCCAGCTGTGCACTACTACAATTGTTTAGTTTTGCTATGATTATGTTCAAGAACACGGCTGAAGATTTGTGTACGAACCGCTCTGAGGCTGAAGGAGTTAACCTCTGAACGTGTAAATATAATATTAAAGGGGCAGCCCACGGAAATACACAGCACTATAATTATATATCTGCACTACTTTCCCTACTTCACGCCCCCCCCCCCCCCCACCCCCCTCCCCCAGCCCTCATTACTATCTTTCTTTTCTAGACAATTCTTTATCTGTCGAATTATCTGCGTATTTCACGATGATGTTCTCGCTGCAGTTAGTTGAGCTTCATTACGTTAGACATTCATAGCCAGTCGCTGAGAGTCGTGTTTCTACTCATTCCTTTAGCGATATGGTTAACCTCGTTCCCTTCTCCTAATCAGGCTGCGCCCCAGCGGGTTCACTTCAGGCGGTGTTGTGTTTCACACATGAAAACGGAGATCATTGTGGAACCCCCAACGGCTATCTCGTTAGTACTACTATTAGGTATTGATCAACACTTATTGAATACCAAGGGAAAACAGTAGATATCACCTATCACACCAGCTTGAGAATGAGAAGAAAACTAATGCACAGCGGTATTATCTTATTTCTTGCAAATTATCTTCGAATGACAACATATATGATGAACGAAACAACAGGTCTGATATGTAACCGAACAACAATTGTAAATATTTAGGAGGAAGAAAATACGAACGTACACATTGTTCATGCATGCATCTGATTTTTTTTTAATGTTGCATATCCCTTACAGGACGTTGCAGTCAACATCAGCATTTTTCAGCTGCTGTTGACTGTACTATACAAGATTACTGCTCAGCAGTTTGCGACTGCTTTCTGAGCGACCGCCTCACATAACCCGGTAAGTTACCAGCGCGGCTCGAACCGCTGCCTGTTCGGGCGCAGCTGCGTTACTCTCGAGAATATACGGGGTTACGGCGAAAGCCGTAAATCCCTTCGACAGGGAGACCGGCATCTGATGCCGAGCCAATAAGCGAGGGCATTAATGATTGTACATCTCACACCATCACCAAAATCTTGGATCAAGTCAGTGTTCTTGTCCCGACTATGCCATATGGCCATGCCATCCAGGTAGTTATCTGCCTTCTCTTTGCTCTTGTTCCATTAATTTTTGCAGTTAGTTCACTTGTTTTCAAGTCACTTTCTCGTCAAAATGTGTCCAAAATATCTGGACTGTCTATGTCTAATTTCTCTAATCAATGTACGGTGTTCATTTGTTTCTTGTAGAGCTGTCTCATTCGTTGTTATGTACGTCCATACATTGTCCTCGGAAACCATATTTCCACTGCCAATAGATGCCTCTCAGTTTGTCTGCTAATTGTCAATGATTGACATACATATAACAGTAAAACAACAAGTTACAGAGACAAACATAAGTAAACAATAGTAGCAATATAAATGATTGAATAATATGTGGTACAGCAAAGCCAAGAGAATAATCAACAATATAGCTATTGAGCAAGGCACAAAGATACGTTTATACAAATGTGAAAATCCATGCAAGGCTGACTGCTTCCAAATTGTCTGGGAGTGATCTCGTACCCTGTATGTGGGTTTGTGAAACTGCATGCACTCCCCCTAAGTCACAGACGGCGGCAAGGCTGTTAATAGAACATATGACTGACATATGACCCGAATATGATAAGCATTATCAACGCACGGATCATTTGGTTACCGCGGCAGATGAAGAGAATACATGCATGCATCCACACACACACACACACACACACCACACACACACACACACACACACACACGCACACACACACACACACACACACACTAATTTATACAGTTATGCTTCCTAATATTCAAAATAGTTATTTTACTCTGTTGTGCGTGGACAAATTATAACATTAATTCAAATTAAATAATTAATTATTTTGATAAATGAACATGTGAAACATATATCTAGTATATCAAGCTATTCTCAAATATCTACTACAATACACGAGCGTAGATCACTTACCTTACGGAAGGCTGGGTCGTGGATCCATGACTGCCGTTATCTGTCGTCGCCAGAGCTCTCTTGTGAACAGTAGAGAAAGATTATATTTTATTAAACTGAAGCATGGTCGAGACAAGCGAGCTGATCCACGACTCTGGTTTCTATCTTACATTTACAAGGTATCTTCTTCTTATAGTCCATGTCATGCGGGATTGGTGGTCATGCTTCTCCACAGCCCTCTGTCTCGTGTCCAGCCGATCATGTTTGATACTGATGTACCTCCATGCCATGCTGTTAAACTGTCCGGCATCTTCTCTCTTGGTCTGAGGGAGAACCTTACTCCTGTCTCGCTCTCCTGTTGTGACGACATAGTCCATTTCTTCCTATTATCTGCACATGCCCAAAGAATGTGGACTGTCATCTTCTGATATGAGTAAATAATTCTCTTTGTGGGGTAACTATTTTTAACCATCTTCATAGCTCTGTCGTTGTGACGGCATACTCCAGTACTTCCCCTCTCTGCACATGCCCAAAGAATGTGGACTGTCATCTTCTGATATGAGTAAATAATTCTCTTTGTGGGGTAACTATTTTTAACCATCTTCATAGCTCTGACGTTGTGACGGCATACTCCAGTACTTCCCCTCTCTGCACATGCCCAAAGTATGTGGACTGTCTTCTTCTGATATGAGGAAATAATTCTCTTTGTGAGGTAACTATCTTCAGTGCTCTTTCTATCAGCCCACGGTGTTCTCATCGTTCTTCTATAAACCCATAACTCCGCAGCTTCAATATAATTTCTTATGTGTATGCTAATTGTCCATGATTCGCGTCCGTCCGTCAGGATTGGCTCAACATAGCTCTTAAGAACTCTTTTCCTCACCTCAGGTGACAAAGATAAACTGCAGAGAATATTCTTCATCTTGTGAAATACTGCTTTTGATTGATCTGTTCTACATTTAATCGCATAAATGCATCTTCCATCTGCTGTTACCCAAATAATTAAATAGATTGACTTGTTCCATATTGATTCCATCCACTCTGATGTTGCATCTGAATAAACAGCTTTTCGTTGTAATAGCCATTACCTCTGTTTTGCTGATATTCAGACTAAGCCCTTTGTTCTGATTTTCTGTTGCAATTATATATATCATTTCTTGTAACTGTGTTTCATTGTCAGCGACTGAAACCATGTCATCAACACAGCCCAGATTGTTTACCTTATTTCCTCCGCCAACTGATATCCCTGACATGTTATGTATGGATCTCACTTTTATTTCGCAGTGAAAATCGAACAGACAGACACGGGGTACAGATATACTGAGGCATGCAAATAGACAGACAATTGTACATATATACTGAGACATGCAATTAGGCGGGTATCAGGCAGACAAGGACGAGGGAGCAGATAGCCATGAGAGACAAACGGAGAGAAATGTAACAGACAGGCAGACGGAAAAGCAGTCAGACAGATAAGCAGCTAGCCACTGAGACATAAGCACACAGACAAGCATAATGATATTGGTACACAAACAGACAGACAGATAGCCATGCAGAAGAATAGAGACCTTCAAGTAGACAAACAGACTGGAAAGTAGCCCGAAACTGACCTTGAAACGGACAGATAAAAGACTGATTAACAAACAGAGAGACAGAAAGCTACAAACATGATGAAAGAGAGGGGGAAAATAAATATAAGCAGAGAGAGAGAGAGAGAGGCATACAGGCAAACAATCAAACAGGTGACAAACAGAAAGAAATACAGACGGAGAGACATCTGACATGCAGATAAAGGTAGACACAAACACACAACAGACTGATACATAGACGTGTAAACTGACGCGGAGACGAATAGACAAACAGAGGGATAGGCAGATATAGACGAAGACATACACGCAGACAGGCAAACACACTGAAGAGCAGGCAGACATACAAGTAGAGAGCCACCGAGTCGCAAGCAGACAATCTCAGATGGAGGGGAATAAAGTGAGACAGACAGACATATACTACTATAGATAAAACTAATAAAGATCTTAGGGAGGTAGACAAACTGGAGGAAGGTCCGATGTACATAGATGTTTGGGTAGGCGAATACATAGACAGGAAAGCAGCCACAGAAAAAGCAGACTGACAGACCGACAAAACGACAGGTTGATGACCGTTCAACAGACAGTCTCAGATACAGTCGGAGAGACAGATGACAGACAAACAGGATAAGCGGCCGACGAGAGATATAGACATAAGGATAGACATGCATAGGAAGACAGAGACAAACAAATGACCAGACAGAATAACAGACAGAACGAACAAATACAGACGAATGGCCAGACTGTCGTGGATAGATAAGGACTAAGAGACATACAAAGAGAGACATAATTAGAGACAGCCAGAAGAAAAAGCTGATAGAAAGATGGTGTGATATACAATCAGACAGACAGATGGCATGATATACAATCAGACAGACAGGTGGCATGATATACAATCAGACAGACAGATGACATGATATACAATCAGACAGGCAGACATGGCGTGATATACAATCAGACAGACAGACATGGCGTGATATACAATCCGACAGACATGTGGCATGATATAAAATCAGACAGACAGACATAGCGTGATATATAATCAGACAGTCAGACATGGCGTGATATACAATCAGACAGACAGACATGGCGTGATATACAATCAGACAGACAGACATGGCGTGATATACAATCAGACAGACGGATGGCATGATATAAAATAAGACAGACAGAAAGACATGGCGGGATATACAATCTGACAGACAGATGATGTGGCATACTATCAGACAGACAGATGGGGTGACAAGCAATAAGACAGACAGATGGTGTGACATACAATCAAACAGACAGATGGTGTGATATACTATCAGAGAGACAGATGCTATGATATACAATCAGACAGACAGACATGGCGTGATGTACAATCAGGCAAAAAGATGGCGTGATATACTATCAGACAGATGGGGTGATATACAATCAGACATACAGATGGCATGTTATAAAATCAGACAGACAAACAGACAGACATGGCGGGATATACAACCAGACAGACAAATGATGTGACATACTATCAGACATACAGATGGGGTGATATACTATCAGACAGACAGATGGCGTGGTATACAATCAGGCATACAGATGGCGTGATATACTATCAGACAGACATGGCGTGATATACAATCAGGCAAACAGATGGCATAATATAAAATTA
The DNA here is from genome assembly GCA_014155875.1 of Cepaea nemoralis. Classification (NCBI taxonomy): domain Eukaryota; kingdom Metazoa; phylum Mollusca; class Gastropoda; order Stylommatophora; family Helicidae; genus Cepaea; species Cepaea nemoralis. The sequence continues at coordinate 331,427 of JACEFZ010016406.1, forward strand.
GACAGACTGGTGGTGTGATATGCTATCAGACAGATGGTGTGAAATTCTATCAGATAGACAGATGGTGTGATATATAATCAGACAGACGGATAATTCATATAGAGGAACTGAGAGGTCGACAGTCGGATCAAGAAGCAGTCAGACGGAAGTAGAGACGAACAGACCTGTAGAGAGGCGTAGACCTGTAGACTGGCGGTGAGACAGACAGATAAACCGAGGTGCTAAATAGAGACAGAGAGACAGATAGAACGACTGGTAGACAGATGAAGAGGCAGACAGACGCAAGGATAAACATACAGAGGTGCAGAAGGGAAGAAAAAGAGGGAGACAGGTAGACAGACTGAGAGACACAAACAGAGAAACAGAGAGGCAGACATGCAAGTAGACTGTAGTGAAATACAGACATATGGATAGGCAGAATGACAAAAGCAGAAAAACAGAGAGGCATACAGACAGGCAGACAGACAGTTTGGGAGTCTGATAGACAGACTGAGAAACAGACAGTCAGAAGGGAAAGAAAAACAACTTCAAAGAGAGATAAAAGAGGTGGTATGGTATGCAGACATTCGGAAAACAGACAGACTGAGATTAAGACATACGACAGGCATGTAGATAGCAATGTGATAGACAGGCAGTCAGACAGACATGTAGATAAGCAATGTGATGGACAAGCAATCAGACAGGCGTGCAGACAGTAACTCTTATCTACCGACAGACTGATCGACCACAGGTAGGCTTGCAAACATATTGACAAACAGAGAAACGGACGGAGGGGCAGGCAGCCAGCCAGAGAGGGAGAAATATAGACAGACAGATCGCTGAACCACTACAAACTGTTTCAGTGACATCTAACTTGGCTGATCTGAAACCATGTGACGGCACTGTATCAAACAAAGTGCAGAGACGTCGAGTATCAATCGTTCTGATATTACTGATGTACATTGTAGCTGTCCCGCTTTTCTCGCCGTGTGTGTGCATGCGTGTGTGTGTGTGTGTGTGTGTGTGTGTGTGTGTTTGCGCGTGCGTGTGTGTGTGTATGTGTGTGTGTGTGTGTGTGTGTGGCCTGAGTGCACGGAGGAATATGTCATTGCCTCTCGTAGCGACCAATGAGAGCTAGCATTGAACTCTGGTCCCACCGCGTTCATAATAGTGTCAGCGTAATGTCCTAGCCACTAAACCAACGCGGCAGCCAGTCTAGTGTAATAGTTTCACATAAAAGCTCTATGCTGCGCTATATAATATTATCAATCATTGATACTGGCATCTTTTGTCTTAACATTGTGTTCTATTCTTGAAGGTGGATTGTTCACTGGACACCTCCGTGGTCTAAAAGCCTTGGTGGTGGTGGTAGTGGTGGTTGTGGTGTGGGAGTGGTGGTGGTGGTGGTGGTGGTGGTGGTGGTGGTGGTGGTCGTGGTGGTGGTGGTGGTGGTGGTAGTGGTAGTGTGGTTGTGGTGGTGGCGGTGGTGGCGGTGGAGGTGGAGGATGACTGCTGTTGAACCAAGCTTGAAATTAAATTAATATAAAATGTGATTACGGAAGCTGACGAAGGAAATTCACATACAAAATGTTTAGCCTAAAAACTGTTCAGCGGAAAAAAAAAAAACTTGAAAATGAAAAGAACACGCAAACCGTGAGAAATATTGCATCGACACACAACTGAAAACAAGTATTCCAAATATGAAATTTACGAAATAAACAAGACACTTTGTCATAAGTTTCAGTGTTACAGAGATAGTTTTAGAGACATCCACGTTGTTTGTTACATAAACGTAAGTGTACAGGAGTGTTTTGTTTATTTCTGTTTAAAGCAGTGTTTCCCAACCTTTTTTGTGCCATGCCCCACTTAAGCCTTTCTAAAATTCATATTGCCCCCCTCCCCCGCCCCACGCCCCCCTCAACATATACATTATTTTTAATATTCAAAAATTGAAATGTTCACTAAAGAAACTTGAATGATAGGTTTTAGGAAGAAATCACTAGGTAATTATTAAGCAAACAGAGTAAGTAAATTTTCAAAACATATAATGGAGAACTGAAATTCAAGTACAAAATAATTTTAATGAAAGATTTTTCTATATTACTTTAATTATTAGTAATTATTTATTATTTAAATTTAGTGAGATCCTTGCGCTTGATGCTTGCTGCAAAGAGATCTTATGTCAGGTTCCAATTTAGTTAACTTCAGTCTCAAGTCTCCCCGTTTTGTTATATTCAGCTGATTTCTTCCATTTTCGAATTGCCCCCCTTAACAGTCGAATTGCCCCCCTGTGGGGCGTGGGCCCCACGTTGGGAAACACTGGTTTAAAGGATTCATGAGGTCTGCATTCATTATATGTTGAGCATTTTTCAGTAGTATACACCAGACGAGATACAGCGAGATATACATGGCAATACATTGTACAGTATATTGTTTTTTTTTCCTCATTATTTAAATTTAGAGCGGGAGAACGTAGTTTTTCATGTCTGCGTTGTGTTGTGTGTTGTGCAATATATTTGTTACCATATAAATTATCAGACATGCCTTGTTCGCCTTGTTTTGCTCGCCATTTTTATCCTCTTTGAAAAAGCCCATTCGAAACATTCGATTTCATATGTGGTTTCGTCTGTCAAGTGCCTTGTCATATTTTACATTGGCTAGTTGTGTTGTAACAGACGAAACAGAAATATAAACAAGATGTGAAATGGGTGTGTCAGCTGTGAACTTACACAAACATCCGTAGATTACAATAAAGTGAAACGACAAATATAAACATAACTTTATTTCAAAATGTTATTGGAATATCAAATGTCGTCACAACCAAGAGAGAAACTCCGAGAACTCTCGTGAACATGTGAGATGAAATAGTTGAGAGAGACTGAATTCCCCCAGAGATAGAGTGCGAAGCTACGTCAGATACAGGATGTGTATAAATAGCATGCATTAACATAATCGAGGGTCAAACAAAAGAAAGTAGTTTGTACATCCCATGGCAATCAGACCCGATCAACTAAGGATGGAAACATGCAAGCAAAACGGACCTGGAAATAAACCCACAGAAACTCCAAGCAGACTGTGGATTGACAACCTTAAAGGAAACGAGGCAACTAAGGCAACACATCTAGCCTTGAAGCACATGTCCCTCCATAATTACACTCAACGACACATGTGCTTTAAGATTGTCTTTTACAGAACGTTGCAATCAACCGAACATGTATTGTCTTGTGATTTACTAGGCAATGTTAGTTTAGCTGACAGTATCAAAGAGCCAGCTTGAAAGGTTGGAGCGCATACAGAATGCTGCCATGCGGTTAATCCTGGGGTGCCCAAAGGACGCACCAATTATATGCATGAGGCATATCCTGGCGCTACCAACAATGACGGATAGGCATAGGGTCCTTCAGGCCAAATGGTACCTGAGAGTTGCCGCAGACAGGGATCACCCGCTGCATGCAGCAATGGATATGGTAAAGGGTCATAGACTAAGACGAGGCAGGTCCTGGATGGCACAGGCAGAACTTTCTATAAGTCAGGCGTGTGATCTAGAGACCATCAATCCTGAAAGAGAGTGGGTTGAAGTTCCGGAAGACATGACGGACTGGCACAATGTAATAATAACACTGGGTCGTGAGTGCAGAGAATGGGCGGCGGGCCGCACTGAGTTTGAAGTACAACAGCTGATCCAGAGCAACACACATCAAGGTGACATAGTCATCTACACCGATGGGTCAGTGGTGAGAAACAGACGTAGTGGCTGGGGCTTTATTGCAAAGGCTAATGGACGAGTCTTGAAAAAGGAGAGTCTGGCATATGAGACTACGACCTCCAGCATGAGAATGGAGGTGGGGGAAGTAACAGTGGCATTCCTGTGGCTAGAGGAGACTACTGCAACACACATTGTATTCATTACGGATTCAAAGAGTATGCTTAGTAAGTTGGAGAAAGGAATGTTTCGTGTGGAAGCTTCAGAGGTCACAGATTGTGAGAAATGTATGCATATTTTGCCCTGGCCATGCGGGGGTACGGGGGAATGAACAGGCTGATAGGCTAGCAGGGAATGCACCTCTTGGTGGTAGTTTGCCTATGGACAAGGGAGAGATGGTCGTGCGCTTGTGGGACCAGGTGGAGAAGGCGGAGGAACAGATTGAGAACCCATATGTGGAAAGAATGAGATTGCGGGGGATCGGCAGGGGTTCTGGAAGAATATCAAAACTGAGAGGGAAGACCAGGAGAACGTTTAATCAGATAGCGGTGGGAACGATTAGTAGTTTGACTCTTCGCTGGCTGTTGAACGAGGAGACGGAGCACGTATGGGAATGTCCTGAGTGCAGTGATGTCGATTCTTAACTCAACTCAACTCAACTTAGTTTAATAATGTGCCAATGCTTCTTGAACGACAGGTGTCTCATACCATCAAAACCAAAGCAAAGTGTTCTGCTTTCAAATCACCCGCGGCTGATTACGAGCCCTGGACTCAGCATGTCCGGGAACGATGAAGCTGCGAGTGTCACTATCCCCTAAGCCACGGATGACTCATTTAAACCTGGCCTTGAAACATAAGCTGACCCCTTCCTCCCCCTCCCCCATTGTGTCCCTCTCCCCTCTCCCATTATGTCCCTCTCCCGGAAACCACCCAACCCTTACATTTAACGACAAAAAATGCATTAGTAAAAGAGATATCATGGAATTAGACAATAGATAATATAGCTATGTGATTTTTGTCTACAAGCACCGTAACCTCCCACTTATTCCCACATTTAACTACTGGCATATATGCGCGGAGCTACTGCTTTCCATGATTGCCATTACCTGTATGCCATATTATGCATGTTATGTTGATGGGCTGTGAATATAACAGTCCGTTATTGGCAGCGAATATTTAACTGCTTTCTGGCTGCACTAACCAGAAAACATATTGATGGAAGTTGACTATTAGCTAACTTCTTCGTCACTGCATCCCATTGTGAATTTTGCATTCTGTAATGCTGAAATCAATTATTAATTCGTATTCACGTGTGCATTTTAGTAATTCAACATGATTTGTTTTTAAAGCAACATGATGAAATATTTTCCTTTCTAAACTACACATTTTCACTCTAGGCCCTGTTTATCACTTTCCCTCCTTTTCTTTTCTTTCTGTTCATTCGCTAAAAGTCACAAGAATCCTTATAGAGAAATAATTTATGGGTTAATAGAGGGAATTTCATTGCATTCATATTAAAATCCCTCCTCTCGTTTGCCAAATGATAATAACAATAGTGATGATGATGATGATGATTATGACAAAGTACATAATGTAAAAATAGTGCATTTGGACTGACAGATCTCGACGCATTAGTTTGATCGACATTTTGAGACAGGAATAATACCGCAGCGCATTAGTCATCTCAAGTATTGATTATCTCACACGGGGTTTCCGAGACCAGCACACAACCCAACTGGCTTAAGATGGCTAATCTAGCAATCTCTGGCACAATTTAAGGCTTTATATCAACATACACAGATGTCCACATGTTAATCGCTCGTTTGGTTTCCTCTCCTGGAGGGTTTGTTAAGTTGCGGTTCCCCCCCACCCCCCTTTTTTTCAAGTTTAGCTATGCCATGCTTCTCCAGGTGGATTAGCTGCGTCCCTCTTTAGGTTTAATTAGGTACCTCTGAAATCCCTTACTCGCGGATTTCCTGTAGGTGTGTTTAAGTTAGTTGCAAATCTTTCACAGAACGTCGCAATCAACTCCAATATGTATAGGCAGTGTGTGACTTTCACTCAGGTTTGTTACAGTCCTGATCATTCAAGTTTGGATAGGTCCCATTTTCTTCAGATTTGCAGTAGCTACAGATTGTTTAGATTTAATTAGGTCCTGTTTTCTAGACCCCGGTAACGTCAGGGGTTGCTTTAGTTCCTGATTATGCAGGTTTAGTTATGTCTAGTTTCTTCTGGTATAATAAGGTCCCTGTCTTTGAGGTTTGTTTTCTTCGTCTGCATATCATAACCCAGTGGAGCACAGGTTTTTTCCCAGCTCACGCCCAGTGGAGCACAGACTTTCACTCAGCTCACGCCCAGTGGAGCACAGGCTTATTCCTTATAAAACTCCCTTTCTTTCCACCAGGTTTAAATAGCCCACTTCCCCCCCCCCAGACTAAGTTAGCTCTAATTCCTTTAAGACTAATTAGCTCTCTTTCCATCAAGAGTTAGTTATCTCCCTTCCCTTCAATGTTTAGTTAGCTCCGTTTCCTTCAAGGTTCAGTTAGTTCCCTTTCTTTTAAGATTCAGCTACTTCCCTTTCCATCAAGGTTCAGCAAGTTCCCTTATCTTCAAGGTTCAGTTAGTTCCCTTTTCTTAAAGGTTCAGTTAGCTCCCTTTCCCTCAAGGTACAGCTAGTTCTCGTTTCTACAAGGTGCAGTTAGTTCCCGTTCCATCAAGGTTCAGTTAGTTCCCTTTCCTTCAAGGTTAAGTTAGCTCCCTTACCTTCAAAGTTCAGTTGTTCCCTGTTCTTCAAGGTTTAGTTAGTTCCATTTTCTTCAAGGTTTAGTTGGCTCCCAAACCTTTAAGGTTAAATTAAGTTCTATTTCTTCAGTTTTTACTTAGGTCCTGTTTCTTCCGGTGTAATAAGGTCTTGTTTGTTCAGGTTTAGTAAGGTCCTGTTTCTTCAGGTTTAGTTAGGTCCTGTTTCTTCAGGATTAGTTACCTCCCATACCTTCAAGGTTTAGTTAGGTCTTCTTTCTTCAGGTTCAGTTAGATCCCGTTTACTAATATTTATGTCCTTTTCCGTCAAGTTTGTTTCAGATCCTGATTATTCAGGTTTATTTACATTTCTCGAGGAACACGAAAATTTCAGTGAGAAGAGAAACCAATGACTATCCCAGCTGTGAGGTATGATTATTTATCCTCCGACTCCCAGCAAACTGTTGGCTGAGGCCTCGAATTAACAAATAAGCACGAGAGGTCTCAAACTAGTTGCTTGCTTGTGTTCGCTGGCTGTGAACTCCAACGCAAAGTCCTGTATGCCGGATGAAAACATCCTGTTGTCCAACATCAGTGTGATGTCATACAGGACCTGAGGTTTGCGTGAGTATCCGTTGTTCCATGTCTGGCTTATTGGTGTGCAGACTGGTGGTTCCTCGCCGTGCAGGCAGACACTCTCCGACTTCGGAGGAATCAACGATTCTACTGACTTTAGCCAGGACCCCAAAGGGACATGTTGCCCAAGACACTCGGCGAGGACGCGTCAATAGGTCTTGGCCAGTATAGAACCCAGCCCTGGTGCCTTGGAAACACCTCTGCGTCACTCTCAAACTAGTGATAAACTCGTAGATCTTACTAGTGAGGCACTAGTTTTAAAAGCATATTTCTTTTAAAAAAAAAAAAAAGCAAATTTGCCAAAGTACCAACAGTAATTTTGTAAATAACTACAAACGTAACATCAGCTCAGTGTGAGAGTTTCACTGTTTGTAATTTATATATGATTGACTGATTGATTGATTGATTTAGGAACCGACATCACAGCATTCGGGACATTCCTATAAGCGCTCCGTCCCCATCCCCAGCAGCCAGCGAAGAGTTCCAACACTAATAGTTCCAGTAGCAATCTGATTATATGTCCGTCTCGCCTTTCCTCTGAGCGTCGAGCGTCGGCCAGATCCCCTCGTCACACCTCGCTGTCTCATTCTTACCAGACTATGGTGATCCATCTGCTCCTCCGAGGTGTACACGTGCTCCCACAAGGCCGCAACCACGTCTGCCTTGTCATGCATCAATACTCCACCAAGTTTTGCCGAGCCAGCCAATCTGTCCGCCTGTTCATTCCCCAGCACACCGGCATGCCCAGGAGAAAAGATCCAGGTGATGCTTGCTACCCGTGACCTCCGAAGCGAAGCAAGCCACTCTGCACGAAGCTTTCCTGTTCTCACCCTTCTCAGCATGCTTTCTGAGTCAGTTACAATCACAATGTGTGTATGTATCGTGTTTTCTATCCAGCGGAAAGCTGCACTGACCGCCTCCACCTCCATTCTTAAGCTAGATGTAGTGTCATCATAGGCCAGGCTCTCCTGCACCAAACGCCGACCATTAGTTTTTGCCAAGAACCCCCAGGCACTTCTCCTACCTCTCAACACTGACCCATCCGTGTAGATAATCACATCACCCGGGCGAGAATTTTCCTGAATTAGTTGCTGAATTTCCACTTCCGTGGCCCCTGCTGGCCACTCCCTGCACTCCCGGCTCAATGTTGTTACAACTCTGCACAAGTCTGACTGCACGGCTGGCACTCTGACCCACTCCTCTCCTCGCCTGATGTTCTCCAAGGTGCACACCTGTCTGATCGTATCCTCCGCCTGAGCCATCCATGATTTCCCTCTTATCAGTCTCTGACCCTTAACTACGTCCAGCGCCTCATGCAACGGGTGATCTGTGTCTGCAGCTACTCTGAGGTATGCCTTCGCTTGCATCGCCTTGTGCCTACCAGCAACAGTAGGCAGACCAAGGATATAACGCATACACACTACTGGAGTATCTCTGGTGCATCCCAGAATGACCCGCATCGCTTCATTCTGTATGCGCTCTAATTTCACCAGCTGACTCTTTGAGACAGTGAGCAGTCCTAGTCCATAATCAATCACTGAGAGGATCAAGTGCTGGTATAGTGTGAAGAGCATTCTCTGCTCTGTGTCCATTGCAGCCATAGTTTTAAGTGCATTGAGTCCCTTTTGCGATCTTGTCACTAATTTACTTTATTTATTTATTTATATATATATATGTATTAATTTATTATATATATTTATTAATTTATATATGTAAGCATTCTAGTCTCTGTGGTGTAAATATTCATAAGATCTGGAGCATCGACGTTTTCTAAGGGTCACAAGCCAAGAATCTGTTATTCCTGTAAACTGGCTGAGCTGATTCACATTTGGTCGAAAGTCATACAGATTGTATTAAGTGTTGTGGTATTGGATGTTTTAGGTTACATTTCTCTGATTTTCGCATCCTCATCTTAGCTACTATCTCAGACTGCACTGTATTTTGTCTTTTCTGAAGCTTGCTGTAGTGGAAGGGGTGAATGATGGCCGAAACAGCAAAGTATAAACACAACCTTCTTATGTTAGAGAAAAAGTGTATGAGAGAAAAGTATGCACACAGTGCTGAAGAGCTACAGACACAGGTGGACCAAGAAGAGCCCACGCTGCATGGTTTAATGCCCCATACTTTACTGTGTGGAGCCCAGCACCACTCCATCTGCCCGCCTGCCCGATTCTACAATATATTATAGAATCTCATCAAGGTGGGGATTTGTTTGTTCAAGGTATGGGCTCCTAAGTTGTTACAGACTAAAATGGGTGCCATAACATTTCCTGGAAAGGAAAGCCGGCTGGGGTGATACTGACCACATAACTCATAGAATGCCTATAGGCCAATAACTGTGTCTCTAACAACATAAAACAACGTGAAAAGTTTAACTTTAGTTTACTTACATTAACTTACCCTCTCAAGAGTCCTTGCTGCAGATGTTCTCATATTATGAGCTACTTTCTAATGCATTATTACTATATTACTTCATTAACCATCTCTACGTTTTTGTTTTATTGTGTGCATGCCTCTTTCGTATATTATCTCTTCGAACTGTTTGATTGTTTCTCTGATTATTTCATAAGTCACTACTTCTTTTCCACATGTTATAAATGTGGCCCATGAGATGAGAGCTGGTTATCTATTAACCATAGTGCACAACCTGGTATGACATACTGGAACTCAGGTCTCTGAAACTGGAGCACACAACACGACGGGGGCTAATCAAGTCCGCTGAATGGTGCTGCTCTTAGGATTAGACCCTTCCTATTTGCACTTACTTCAGTTAATGGCTAACTTAGGCAATCGGTGCACAGCATAATAACCTAGAGGTTGCCAGAGGGTATGGAAAACATCTAAAGTAGATTTGAGACTCCCGTGCAGTTGAAGAAGAGACATGTCAGCTGGTTGCCATTGTATCATATGTAATACACAGACATATCAGTTGTTTGGAAACCCTTTGACGCCATTGAAATAGCATGATAAATAATTTCACAACTATTGACTGGCACTCATAGAAGAGAACAGAAGTAGAGATTAGACGGCACATTAGACAAACGTGTTATGTATTTCGTATAACACAAAGGAGCCAACACATTTTATGGTTTTTACACATTCATAATTTACTACACCAACTGTGGCGAAGGGGTTACAAATGCAATTCGTAATCCTACATACCTCGTTTCAAACTCAGCTGCGGGAGATGGAAGCAGACCGCCTTGCGTTGGTTTCCATACAATAGTATGTGTGCCTGTCGTTCAGAAAGCAATGGCAAACTATTGAGCGTTATCTTGTAAAGAAATCTCAAACGGCCAAAATGCCGTTGACTGCGACGTCCTGTAAAGGATATGCTACTAACACCCAACAATTAAAGTCGATTTGTCATTTAGTTTGCTATTTGACCTACGATCGATTAATATATATTTCTAAAACCGATGGTGACGACACAAATTGTGCGCATATATTCCATACTTGTGAGGCCAGATGGATGACAGACCTGCCTAGTTTTCAATGGAGTGTATGGCAAGCGGTGCATAAGCGAGTTTTGTTTCCCTATTATCTTCCATTCTTTCTATATGCACCAACCATTTTAGTCTATTAGCCTTGTCACGAAAAACACCGTGATTAACCAGTTGATGACAATAACGGCATTCTGATTAACGGGATGTTTTCACAGCCACAACTATTTTAACTAACAGAGAAAACAAATCGGATGTCAAAAATCCCAGGACGGTCAAAAGTAACAGCTGCGGATGTTTACTGGGGAGGGAGTGAGTGAGATGAATCAATACGCCACCCTTGACAGTTCACAAACAGGTCGGATTCAAGCGGAAGTGCCCGGCTCGGGAGAAAACAGTCCGTCTGTCATTTAGAATTTCCCGACATCAAACGGAATGGCGGTTTTGCTTGTCACCACATGACAGAAAGTTGTGGGTTTGTTGTTTGAAACATTGGAACACCTGCAGGACATCAACAACGTCACGTGAACAATTCAAGGCTGTTTGAAAAACCATGATTGGGGGAGACAGTGTAACTCAAACAGTGGATTTAGGCGGACGTGCTTTGGCACTGCAGTTAGGGAGTGGAATAATATCTACCGTGTGCGAATTCGGTTAATTTAATTTTACACGTGCCTGTCATGGCAAATGTAGATGTGATTTGATCTAACTGCGGTGTGCCTAAGGTAGTCATATTGTATATTAGTCCTAATTAATTTAGGCAGTAGCATGGTTGAAACTAGCTAGAGTAGGGAAGTGATACTTGGCTCTGTTAGTTGAAAATAGAGTAATGAAGTGTTGATAAGCTCTACTAGTTGAGAATTGAGTAATGGGGGATAATTGGGATCTTCCAGTGGGTGCTCCCTGGTGGGGGGGTTCCGCACGCTGTTTGTTGTTTTTTTTTTCTTCTTGTCTTGGCCTGATGAAAACCTATGTGTTCAGTTCATCTGTCCCTGACAGAGTTAGGTTCACTGTATTTTTCTGAGCGAGGCCGATGGCCCACGATTATCTAATAAAGATCAGTGACGGAGAGGCTATCACCAGTTGTGTTATATATTTTACAGGTTCCCTCTGGTCAGGATGAAGCACACAGAATCATTGAAAAATCCGATCCCGGATAAAATTTTGGTGCAGGAAGATGGGCCAGCAACTTTCTCAATGGGTCTATGCTAGAAGAAGTTGATAAACATTGCTCAGTGGAGCTGAATGGTATAAGTATCCTACATGAGTGCATACCATTCGTTAACACACCTGAAGTGATGGATGTTCAGTCCACGTATTACTAGATCAGTAGGAACTGATGTTCACATTAGATAAAACCAAACATTGAAGTGTAGTTGTTCCACGTATCAAGGAAATCATAACTTTCAGACAATATCTAGAAAATAAAGAAATCTATTTTAGTCTAGATACAATGACTGTTTAAGAGTGAAAACTATAGAACATTTCGCAAGAAGGAGAAACGTCATGTTCATAGGACAGTGTTCCATGATTTTTTCACTGCGCAGGAATTATGAAGTCTGAGTTTCTATAAACTATTAGGAACAGTTGTGTTAGGAACAAAAATAGTATCGTTCACGGATTATATATTTGAATGGGAATCAGATCTCATGGTCATCAGAGCTCCTGGAGGAGGACATGTCTGGAGAGAAGGACACGACGTCGGTGAGGTCCATTGTGCTGATTCTTGTGATGTCGTGTAATCCTTGCCATGATGAGTGGACTCTGATCATGAACTCTGTGGTCTGACCTATACATTTACATTAGAATACACGACACACATTTTCTTCGCATACACGTCTCATATACGTTACACTTTTCTTTTAATAAATTAATCTTTATTAATTTTTAGAAGCAAGAGTTGTTGAATATGTTGCGTTGGGGAAGTATGAGAGGGGCATAGTACGACAGTGATAGAGAGAAGAAAAGGTGTCCATGAACTGAAGGAGTGTGTTGGACGGAAGCTGGTGGATTCTCCAGGATATTGATAGGGAAAAAAATTATAATGTGGGTGTTGACTCCCCTCACTCCAGGGACGACACTTTAAAGGAAGACACGACATTATTGGGGGCTCGTAAACGGGATCTTTGGACAGCGGGATCTCTCGTAAACGGGATCTTTGGACAGCGGGATCTCTCGTAAACGTGATCTTTGGACAGCGGGATCTCTCGTACACGTGATCTTTGGACAGTGGGATCTCTCGTACACGTGATCCTTGGACAGCGAGATCTCCTGCAAGCAGGATCCTTTGACAGTGGGATCTTCTGACAACGGGGTCTTTTGACACGGGATCCTTAGTTATAGGACGGAAATATCATATTGGTGAATCCAGCTAGAGTGAATGTGGATAGGGGTTAGGACACATATCTTACCTGTTCACACTTCACACGTCTGCATAGGTCTGTGGTCCTGATTCTACTCTTGTCACTGAGTGAATGTGCTGTGTGTGGTAATATATAGATTTATAGTACTTGTTCATATATCTGTATATTAGTTTGCAGTTAAATTGTACTCAACCTGCTAGCTTACCTCTCTGTAAATGGCCACTCCTAAACTAACCACTGCAGAACTAAGGGCAAAGGGGGAAGAAATGGGATTGTCGGGTTCTGCACTAACAGATTACATACAGGAAGTGGAGAGAGAGTATCGTCAAGCAGAAAGAGAAGATCGAAAGGCTGAGTTGGAATTGAGAAGGATGGAGTTGGAACAAGAAGCTAGGAAATTGGAAGCAGAACAAGCTGCGAGGAAATTTGAAGCTGAGCAAGCAGCTAAGAAATTTGAAGCTGAGCAAGCAGCTAAGAAACTGGAAGCTGAACAAGAAGCTCAGAAAAGGGAGCACGAGTACCGGATGAGGGAACTCGAGTTGAAGAGTCAATCTAATGGAGAAACTGAGGGAGCAGTTGGAGGTTCCTCCGTCCCAGGCCCAACCCCAGCAGGTGGACATGGTTACCATGCTATGAAGTTTCCTCTAGCGGTCTACGAGGAGGACAAAGAGAAGATTGACCAGTACCTTCAACGCTTCGAGGCCATGTCTGTTGCTATGGGTCTGGACCGTGACAAATGGTGTCTTAAGCTATCCCAGGGATTACGCGGGACCGGCTACGAGGTTTATTCTCGCCTGCCACCAGGACATGAGAACAATTACGACGAATTGAAGACGGCTCTGCTGAAACGATTCGAGGTTACGTCACATACCTACCGGAAAAAATTTCGAGCAGCGAAACGAGAACCGGGGGAGTTGTTTGCCGCATACAGTTTGCGTCTAAAATCCTATCTCCATAAGTGGATGGATTTGGCTGGGTTCGCACATGACTATGAGAGTCTGGAAGAGCTCATGGTGGTCGACCAGCTGAAGAAGCAAATGTCTAAGCCTCTCAGGACGTTCCTGGGAGAACAAGGAGCGGAACGTATTGACCTCGTGACAAAATTAGCAGAACGGTTCGTCGAGGTACATGGGGAGGCAGGGGAAAACCTTTCCACCAACACCAAAAGTCAGGAGAAACATGACAAGAAGAAAGCCAAAATCTCAGGAACCAAATAGGGGGAACCTTATGTGCAAAAATCAGAGGATAGTTCAGGGAAGAAGAAGGACAGAAGCAAGAGCACTTCAAGCTCTACACCAAAACGACCGTGGTCGGAGAAGTGGTGTTCAATTTGTAAGTCACCCTCTCACAATACGAGGGACTGCAAATCGAAGGCTAAGAGCCCTCACTTCGCAGCATGTCAAGTGACTTCCAAGGAGGTTGTCACTGAAAATGCCAAGGTCAACAAGGAAGCTCGCCACCAGGAGAGCTCACTCAAGTCCGGCACTAGAAAATCTAGGACAGGGAAATGGTGCAACCAATGCAAGTCAAACACGCACAATGCTATTGACTGCAGGGGAAAGTCAGGAGACTATAAATTCGTCGTATGCCCCGGGAAACCTAAGGTGGAGCCCACTGAACAGGTCGAGGCCGAGGGAGAGACTCCAGACCAGGAAAAACCACCTGTAGTGGAATTGGTAGAGGTTAACGGTCGTCAAGTGGAGTGTTTGTACGACGCAGGACTGGACGGGGAGGCCGTGATTTCTGCGGATCTGGTACATCCAGAACAATTCACAGGTGAGACCATGGAGATACAGCCTGCACAGAAGAGTGCTGTGGCCATGAAGTTGCCCATTGCTAATGTGGAGATTCGGTCAAGGTATGTCACCGGCACAATCAAGGCCGCTGTATTGACCGATCCCATTTTTCCAGTAATCCTCGGTTGCCGGTATGTCTTTCTGGGAATGCCCAGGGAGCCAATCCATATGGGAGCAATACAGACTCGCTCTCAGACGAGAACGGAAGAGGCAGAAGCAATTGTGACTAACCCACTGCCGGGGGAGCTACGAACTGCCCAGAGTGAGGATGATACTTTACGTCCTTGCTATAAAAAGCTGCAGAGAAGTGCTGATCCACCAGGACGGGGGCAGTACTACCTGAAGAATAGGATACTCTACAGGAGAGCCGGAAGGGGAGACAACCTATACGGTCAGTTGGTCGTCCCGAAAGCTCACCGGTCCCAGATTCTTCAGATGGGGCATACCATCTCCTTTAGTGGACACATGGGTATTGCCGCCACCATGCAGCGAATTTCCTGCCACTACTATTGGCCGGGAATGACAGATGATGTGCGTCGGTATGTGAAGTCATGCCCTGAGTGCCAGAGGGTGGCACCGAAACACTGGACAGCACCGGTGGTCTTGGGTGAGATGCCCATCATGAACTCTCCTTTCGAGAGGGTAGCCATCGATATCGTGGGTCCACTTCCCAGGACTAGGAAGAGGAACATGTATATACTCACAATGGTAGATTGCTGTACAATGTGGGGTGAGGCCATACCGTTGACCACGATTGACTCGAAAAGAGTGGCGGACGCACTGATGGAGGCCTTTACCAGATTAGGCTTTCCGGATCAAATTCTGACGGACAATGGGTCCCAGTTTTGTGGAAAACTCATGGAGGAGGTATTTAGGGTGTTCCATTCTAACCACATACATACCAGCCCTTACCATCCTCAAGCCAATGGACAAGTAGAGCGTTTCAACGGCACGTTGATGACAATGCTCAGGAAACTGGCACAGGAAAAACCTGATAGGTGGGATGAATATATCCCAGCAGCACTCTTTGCCTATCGGGAGGTTCCTCATGGCTCAACAGGACTACCACCCGCTACGTTGCTGTTTGGTCGTCCAATCAAGGGACCGTTGGAAGCCATGTTGAGGAGTTGGACTGAAGAGGGGACGTCAGAAGAAGTGATCTCTTCTTATAAATATGTGGAGGAACTGAAAGAAAAACTCCACAAGGGATGGACTCTGGCGAATCAAAACTTGAAAAAGGCCAGAAAAAGACATGCGGCTTACTACAACCGTAGGTCTAAAGAAAGATCTCTAGAGGTGGGAGACAAAGTCTTGTTGCTACTCCCAACGGGAAACAACAAACTGGAGATAGGTTGGCAAGGACCATTTCCCGTGGAAAGGGTGATATCCAGAACCAACTATCAGATCCGGATCCGGGGAAAGTCGAAGATTTTCCATATCAATCTCTTGCGGAAATACGAAGAGAGACCGGGAGACAAGGCAGCGCACCTCATGGCAATGGCAGTTGCAGTGGAGACGGAAGTGGGAACCAACGAGGGCAGGGAATATCCCTTGGTACACCAGGAAACCTATAGGGATGTGCAAGTGAACCCTGATCTGACCTCCCAGGAGAGGGAAAAGATAACCCAGGTTCTCAAGTCTCATAAGGAGATACTGACTGATAAACCAGGACGAACGAGGTTGATGGAGTTCGAGATGACTTTGACCACGCAGGAACCTGTTCGTCAAAAGGTTTACCCAGTGCCATTCTCTAAAGAAAAGGCCCTGGAGGAGGAAATACAGAAACTGTTGGAGGATGACGTGATTGCGCCATCCACATCCCCATACAACGCGGGGGTAGTTTTGTTACGCAAACCAAGTGGAGAACACCGGTTGTGTATAGATTACCGACTTCTGAACAGTCATACACAGTTTCAGGTGGAACCTTTGCCGAATCCAACTCAGTTATTCGCTAGGCTCCATAAGGTTCGGTACTTTTCAAAGGTAGATCTGAGTCGGGGGTATTATCAGATACCAGTCAAACCAGAGATTCGACCACTGTTGGCTTTCAGTACACCCAGTGGACACTACGAATTCAAGGTCATGCCCTTTGGACTCAGCAATGCACCCAGTGTGTTTACACGCATGATGAGGACTTTACTAGATCCTTTACAGGATCCGGCCATCATCTCATTCATGGATGATATTCTGATTTCCAGTGACAGCTTGGATGACCACTTGCAATCCTTGGAGAGAGTGTTTAATAGACTCAAGGAAGCAGGGCTTACCGCTCGTCCAACCAAGTGCATGATTGGTTACCAGACTCTGGAATTTCTAGGTCACACCATCACTCCAGGACACATTGTCCCAGAAGAGAAGAATCTGGAGAAAATCAGAAATGCACCAAGGCCAAAAACGAAGAAGGATGTGCGATCTTTTCTCTCGTTGTGTGGGTTCTACCACAAATTTATCCCACATTTCACTGAACTGGGAGCTCCATTGACGGAAACCTTGAAAAAGGGATTCCCGGACCAAATCATTTGGACACCAGAATGTGAGACTGCCTATAGCCAGTTAAAGGAGGCCTTGGTCAGCAAACCTGTATTACAGCTCCCTGACCTTTCCAAACCATTTGTGTTGAGAACGGATGCGAGTGCGATTGGGATTGGGGCAGCCTTGTTACAGGAAGGAAAAGACGATGCTTCGGTTTTGAAACCTGTGGCATACGCAAGTAAGAAACTTCTCCAGGCTGAGAGGAATTATTCAACCGTCGAGAGAGAGTGCTTGTCTCTCGTATGGGCAGTGCAAAAATTCCAGCCCTATTTGTATGGAGTTAAGTTTCGAGTCCAGTCGGATCATCAGCCCCTGATGTTCCTGGCTACTTCTCAGAAGCTCAACGCCCGTTTGATGCGGTGGTCGTTGTTACTTCAACCTTACAATTTCACAGTGGAGTATATTCCTGGGAAGGAAAATGTTGGAGCGGACTTCTTGTCAAGACACCCAGCTCCTGAAGAAGAGGAATGAATCATCTGGATTAAACTCACGGTGGAGAAGAGTGAGATGGACTACTCTCTTAAGAGGGGGCCTATGTCACGAAAAACACCGTGATTAACCAGTTGATGATAATAAAGGCATTCTGATTAACGGGATGTTTTCACAGCCACAACTATTTTAACTAACAGAGAAAACAAATCGGATGTCAAAAATCCCAGGACGGTCAAAAGTAACAGCTGAGGATGTTTACTGGGGAGGGAGTGAGTGAGATGAATCAATACGCCACCCTTGACAGTTCACAAACAGGTCGGATTCAAGCGGAAGTGCCCGGCTCGGGAGAAAACAGTCCGTCTGTCATTTAGAATTTCCCGACATCAAACGGAATGGCGGTTTTGCTTGTCACCACATGACAGAAAGTTGTGGGTTTGTTGTTTGAAACATTGGAACACCTGCAGGACATCAACAACGTCACGTGAACAATTCAAGGCTGTTTGAAAAACCATTATTGGGGGAGACAGTGTAACTCAAACAGTGGATTTAGGCGGACGTGTTTTGGCACTGCAGTTAGGGAGTGGAATAATATATACCGTGTGCGAATTCGGTTAATTTAATTTTACACGTGCCTGTCATGGCAAAAGTAGATGTGATTTGATCTAACTGCGGTGTTGCCTAAGGTAGTCATATTGTATAATTAGTCCTAATTAATTTAGGCAGTAGCATGGTTGAAACTAGCTAGAGTAGGGAAGTGATACTTGGCTCTGTTAGTTGAAAATAGAGTAGTGAAGTGTTGATAAGCTCTACTAGTTGAGAATTGAGTAATGGGGGATAATTGGGATCTTCCAGTGGGTGCTCCCTGGTGGGGGGGGGGGGGGGGGGGTTCCGCACGCTGTTTGTTGTTTTTTTTTCTTCTTGTCTTGGCCTGATGAAAACCTATGTGTTCAGTTCATCTGTCCCTGACAGAGTTAGGTTCACTGTATTTTTCTGAGCGAGGCCGATGGCCCACGATTATCTAATAAAGATCAGTGACGGGGAGGCTATCACCAGTTGTGTTATATATTTTACAGGTTCCCTCTGGTCGGGATGAAGCACACAGAATCATTGAAAAATCCGATCCCGGATAAAATTTTGGTGCAGGAAGATGGGCCAGCAACTTTCTCAATGGGTCTATGCTAGAAGAAGTTGATAAACATTGCTCGGTGGAGCTGAATGGTATAAGTATCCTACATGAGTGCATACCATTCGTTAACACACCTGAAGTGATGGATGTTCAGTCCACGTATTACTAGATCAGTAGGAACTGATGTTCACATTAGATAAAACCAAACATTGAAGTGTAGTTGTTCCACGTATCAAGGAAATCATAACTTTCAGACAATATCTAAAAAATAAAGAAATCTATTTTAGTCTAGATACAATGACTGTTTAAGAGTGAAAACTATAGAACATTTCGCAAGAAGGAGAAACGTCATGTTCATAGGACAGTGTTCCATGATTTTTTCACTGCGCAGGAATTATGAAGTCTGAGTTTCTATAAACTATTAGGAACAGTTGTGTTAGGAACAAAAATAGTATCGTTCACGGATTATATATTTGAATGGGAATCAGATCTCATGGTCATCAGAGCTCCTGGAGGAGGACATGTCTGGAGAGAAGGACACGACGTCGGTGAGGTCCATTGTGCTGATTCTTGTGATGTCGTGTAATCCTTGCCATGATGAGTGGACTCTGATCATGAACTCTGTGGTCTGACCTATACATTTACATTAGAATACACGACACACATTTTCTTCGCATACACGTCTCATATACGTTACACTTTTCTTTTAATAAATTAATCTTTATTAATTTTTAGAAGCAAGAGTTGTTGAATATGTTGCGTTGGGGAAGTATGAGAGGGGCATAGTACGACAGTGATAGAGAGAAGAAAAGGTGTCCATGAACTGAAGGAGTGTGTTGGACGGAAGCTGGTGGATTCTCCAGGATATTGATAGGGAACAAAAAATTATAATGTGGGTGTTGACTCCCCTCACTCCAGGGACGACACTTTAAAGGAAGACACGACATGCCTTCATGATATCAGTGATTAGCGGGGACTTAAACAAATCATAAATATCTTTGTTACTTCTTCTTTTCCACTCTCCACTTTGTGTATCCACTTTGTATAGTAACTACAGCTTCCAATTTGCATAGTGTGTCTTGTAATTTCTATTTCTTACTTCAAAATGAATGAGTGCCGATTCGTAACTGCTTATTTAATTCTTATAATTGATAGACATCTGTTAGTTCGTATGATTGGTAGAAATCTGTTGGTCTTGATGATTAATAGAAATCTTACTCGGAATTCTCGTCGACAAGCACTCCTAAGCAAAGAGAAATTAAAAAAAAAAAAACACTCGGGCATTAAGTGACTTTACTTAATTCAGAAGTGCTCATCTATACAGATGGATCTGTTGTAAAGCAGCAGAGAAGTGCGTGGGCATTTACAGCCCGTTCGGCGGGCCGAACCGTTCAAGAATCCAGTGGTGCCCACTCTATGACCACGAGCAGCATGACGATGGAGGTGATGGCAGTTACACAGGCTTTCATATGGCTGGAATCACAGCATTATACCAACGTGTGTGTACTAAGTGATTCAATGAGCATGATTCAGAAGGTCGAAGCTGGATCTGTACATAGACAGTGGACTGAATCGCTGCGGAAGTCTGTTGTCCGTAAAGTCACTTTCATCTTCGTCCCGGGACATGCGGGAGTCGAGGGAAATGAACGAGCTGACAAACTGGCTGGCTCTGCACCCCCTGTAGATGGCCAGCCCATGGATCGTGCCGATGTTATTAACGTCCTTAAAGATATGGCGAGAACAGAGGACTTTGACGTCAGTGATTCCACATCGCTGTCCAGGATGAAAGACCTGGGAGTAAGAATCGGCACAGCCAGACGCGAGAGGTACATCGGGAAAACAAAGCGCCACGTCAACCAACACAGAACTGGCACTATTAGCCACCGGACGCTGATGAATATGCTGGGGGGAGGATCTGAGCACCTATGGACATGTCCGGAGTGCAACGAAGATACCCCAACTGATAACTGATAACTGATAACTTAATTCAGAAACGTGCAGGAAGAATAATATCTAACAAAAAAAGAGTGCAAATTCGCACGTATGTAAAGACTGAAAATATTACTAACAAAATAAGCGTCTACTCTCTAATAAAGACACATTAGAACTGGAAGTCTCTTTCGGAATGCTGCAAAATAGCTAAAGGTAATGTTTACATATAATATAAGACATAGCAGAAGCCTAAAGTATAACACGTATGGAGGCCTAGGATAAATGTGTAGAGAAAGTTAACCTAATCGACATCTTCGACATAAAACCAAATGTATCAACAGCACTTGTTCAAACGGGAACCGCGGTGGCGCAGTGACTAGGCATTCGCCTGCTGGCCCCGTGAGCATGACTTCGACACGCATTGGGGCGAATTCGGATTTGTACCATTGGCCTGTGCTCCTAGGTAGACCCACACTAAATCATATCACCAAGTACCCTGCCAGCTGGCGTGGGCGCTCATGGCTAAATAGACTAATAGACTAAATAAGTGCAAGAAATGTCTCGGGAAATAAAGACGACAAGCACGATACTGACCACGTACTACTTATTCATACAATATAAATGGTTGCTGAATATTAATAAACAAAAATTATGTAAAAAACAATTATATTATTCTGTACACGTAATGCTAGCATCATGTTGTTACAGATCTCAATATACATTTGAATACATGGTCACCATAGCTTTTGTTCCACCGCAGCACCACATCTTGTAATTACTTATTAGTTAGTTAGTCGAGGTTCCAACTTCACGGCAACGGGTCGTCCCCATTATGCTCCGTTCCTGTGCCAGTGAATGTCACACAAAATGCCCCCCACTGTCCAATGCGAAAAGTGGAATAGGCAGGAGTCTTGGCATTCCAACAGCCCGCACAGGTACACTGTGCATAATGCCGCCGCCAGGATGCCAACACAAAATTAATCCACGAAAACCACAGTTCCTCGTCGATAGACTCGCCAGTCACCAGAAAGACCTCATTGACCCGGGTTTTCTTACATGGCTCGGTCTTTTACCGCAGGGCGACCCGCCGAAAGTGTCGCACAAAGCACGAACTCCGCAGCTTCAGCGCCGACTTCCGGGAGTCTCCTGAAAAATGCACTCGTGATCCGAAAAGGCAACTTAGTCAATTCAGCAACAGCAACAGCCGGTATCCATTGTTCCGAACATTAGGTCACTGTACAGGACATATGTAAAAGCATTCCCCACGAATTTCACAGCTCACAGTGTCGCCCACGCACTCACTCAGTAGCAGAGCGACGGGACCATGCACTACCAGTCCAGCATGAAGAAAATGCGATTGCAAACCGTAGCTGCAAGCATAAAAACGCAACAGGCCTTAACGGTTCAATGCCTAACCGCCATGTTACGACCGGAAGTCGCACTTTAATGTCTTGTAATTATTTATTGTGAATTCTCAATGAGTGTTTGTTTACGTTTACTTAAGGAATAATAAACACACACACACACACACACACACACACACACACATATATATATATATATATATATATATATATATGCATTGGCACCTTGCCGTCTTGACAGACGATATTTTGTGCTTTAAAAAAGCATAATAACTTTTACCCATGGCGGTAGCGAATGTGACTAATCAGGCCAATTTGCGCTGTAAATGTCCGTTCACAGTGGATGTATGTGAACATGCGGTCATTTCCACCGTCATGCACCATCTTACGTCTCACACGCTCGGTGTGTGACTTATCTGCAATAATTTTCTCCTTTGTCTTTATTCCATTTCTGATGTATGCCCTCCATGCAACACGTTCAGCGGCGACTTGCTCCCAATGTGCATTATCAATGCCTGTATCAATCATGTCCCGCTTACACACATCTTTGTATCGTAGTAGAGGCCGACCCTGAGATCTCTTACCCATCTGTAATTCACCAAAACACGAGGGCGAGTCAATAAGTAAGTCACACAGGTAAATGTAGTTAATGTTTCTTTTCTACAGGCGTCATTAGGTGACAGCAACATCGAACTTTATATTCTCGTTCGTCAGGTGGCGCTAGGTGTCTCATGCGCATGCGCAGCGCAGCGCATAAACAAAATGACGACTGTACTTTCGGAGTGTACAATCAAAGAGCAACGTGCTGTTGTGCGTTTTTTTTTTTTTTTTGGTGGACAAAAGGACTGCCTGCAAAGGACATTCATAAGAAAATGCTTCTTGTTTATGCTGACAAATGTTTGTCCCGTAAAGCGGTGCATAGCTGGGTAGAAACTTTTCTCAATGACGCTCTAAAATTGTTGATGAAATCCGATCTGGTCGTCCTGTTGAGATTGCAACAGAAGCATCCGTGCAGCAGGGTGGAGGAGATGATTAGTGGTGACAGGCGAGTAACGATAGACTCTGTAGCATCTGCAATAGGGTGCTCACATGGTTCAGCATACAGCATAATGCATGATCGATTGAAATTTAAGAAAGTGTGCTTAAAGAAGAAGGAAGAAGGAGGAACACAAAATGAACCGATTTGGCCTGTCCTTGCATCATCTCTGTCGATACGAAGAGAAGGAGAATGCATGCTGAACTGGATTGTTACTGGGGACGAATCATGGCTGCATCACTACCAGCCCGAATCAAAGCGTGCTTCAATGCAATGGAAACATCCTTCTTCGCCTTGTGTCTTAAGATTCAAGGTTACGCCATATTCAGGGAATATTATGCTGACAGTGTTCTGGGATTGTCAAGGAGTGCATTTAACCAATTTCAAGAAGAACGGTGACAATGTGAATTCTGAAACCTACTATGAAGTTTTATCGATGCTTCATGATGCAACTCGAAGAAAACGTCCAGGACTGCTGACGAGAGGAGTGTTGCTTCTTCATGACAATGCCAGACCACATACGGCTCGATTAGCTCAGGAGAAAATTAACCAACTAAGATGGAAAGTTCTGGAACATCCACCTTACAGACCCGACTTAGCCCCTAGCGATTTCCACCTTTTTGGTCCACTGAAAATCCGCCGTGGCGGGAGACATTTCGCGAATGACGCCGAAGTTGAATCAGAAGTGAAAACGTGGTTTAGAAAACAGAGTACGCAGTTCTATGCAGCCGATTTGGGAGGACTGATAAAACGATGGGATAAGTGCATCACTAATGGTGGAAATTATCTTGAGAAATAAAGGGACAATGTATGTATAAAAATAAACTGGTTTCAAGGTTTTATCATATTTAATTATTTTTCAACAGCCATTTGTGACTTACTTATTGACTTCCCCTCGTGTGTGTGCGTGTGTGTGTATGTGTGTGTGGCTAGCCCCATATGTCATAGACCAATCGACACTAAATGAGTGATTTGGTCAATATCATGCCGGTCTTCTTACTGTCCATGAAATGTTTGGTACCCATTGTTGGCTGGGCTGGGCTGGGATGGGCTGACCTGGGAGCTCATGTCTTTGTACACATTGTAGGCTGGGATAGGCTGGGCTGAGCTGGGAGCTCATGCAACTGTAACCAAAACTTCACCTAGATAGAGATTCAAACACATGCCTATCAGGCAGGCAAGCAAGCATCACGTGTGTTCACCAACGCCCTAATTGTGGTGTTCCATATAACAGTGCGTTTACAAGAAATTAACCCTGGTGTTTCTTGGCGTAAACGCGATTACCATAAGCTTAGCTGTCGTGCTTCTTTCCACACACATTTCATTGCACCGAGTCTATTCTGGTGTTTCTACCAACTAATAATTACCTCACTTCTTGTGGTAAAAATGTGATTAAAGGATCTAACGGCCCTGGCGGCTGACCAGCAACAGGTGAATTAGTCACCCGGCTTATCGATCTCAGGAGCGGACAACCGTTATACATCGGCTAACGTCGTTTGTCCCCACAAAGAAGCTTGTTTGCAAGCATACAACAGAGGCGTGTTGGGAAAGAGTAATCATATACCACTTCAACAACCGGGCAGAAAGTAAGAACGTGACACAATTATTCGCAGACATGTGGTACGCTCCCAGGCAGCTCAGTGCACGGATCGCCGACTTGCTGTAGTCACCCGGTTTGCTGCTTATGTGTATATGAATATTTTCCCG
Organism: Cepaea nemoralis; assembly: GCA_014155875.1. Taxonomy (NCBI): domain Eukaryota; kingdom Metazoa; phylum Mollusca; class Gastropoda; order Stylommatophora; family Helicidae; genus Cepaea; species Cepaea nemoralis. The sequence goes on from JACEFZ010016406.1 coordinate 356,215, forward strand.
AATCCGTGTGTATTTGGGTTAGCTCTGGTCTCATTAAATAGTTAAGAGCGACTGATGTAGGAAGAAATGTTCTTCACGTAATTAAATGGGTCAACAACCCTCACAAGTATAACAGAAATTATTATATCCGCCTCCCTATCGCACTTTTTGGGCACATAATATCACTGTGACCCCAAAGCACTGGGCATGGACAACATTTCCGTCTATATAAAGGACGAAATATTCAATGCCTCTCTGACACTTGATATAGACTATACCATTCTGTCTTTTTCATCTCTCTCTCTCTCTCTCTCTCTCTCTCTCTCTCTCTCTCTCTCTCTCTCTCTCTCTCTCTCTCTCTCTCTCTCTCTCTCTCTCTCTCTCTCTCTCTAACACGGTTACATGATATCCCCATTTTCTCTTACACTAAAATATAGACATCATCACCTTCTCCATACCATCACCATATATATATATATATATATATATATATATATATATATATATATATATATATATATATATATATATATATATATATATACATATATAATATATATATATATATATATATATATATATATATATATATATATATATATTGTTTGTTTGTTTGTTTGTTTGTTTGTTGCGTATCCATTACGGGACGTTGCAGTCAACACCAACATTTTCAGCTGCTGTTGATGTACTAGGCAAGTGTTACGTTCAGTAGTTTGACATTGCTTTCTGAACAACCGGCCCCTATACATTTTTCGAAATATCCAGCATCGCTGTGTTTCGAACCCGGGTATACGGGCTCACAAACCGTGTCCACAAGCCCTTAGCCACAGATATATATATACCCCTCAATCTTTCCTAATGTCCACCAGGCCATCGACATCATTGCTAGTTCTAGCTATGGCACTGTGTTGTATCCCAATCTCTCCCTGACACTTTGACATATGACATACATCCCGGTTCTTTCCCTGACACTTTGACATATGGCATACATCCCGGTTCTTTCCCTGACACTTTGACATATGACATACATCCCGGTTCTCTCCCTGATACTTTGACATATGACATACATCCTAGTTCTTTCCCTGACACTTTGACATATGACATACATCCCGGTTCTTTCCCTGACACTTTGACAAATGACATACATCCCGGTTCTTTCCCTGACACTTTGACATATGACATACATCCCCGGTTCTTTCCCTGACACTTTGACATATGACATACATCCCGGTTCTCTCCCTGACACTTTGACATATGACATACATCCCGGTTCTTTCCCTGACACTTTGACATATGGCATACATCCCGGTTCTTTCCCTGACACTTTGACATATGACATACATCCCGGTTCATTCCCTGACACTTTGACATATGGCATACATCCCGGTTCTCTCCCTGACACTTTGACATATGGCATACATCCCGGTTCTTTCCCTGACACTTTGACATATGACATACATCCCGGTTCTTTCCTTGACACTGACATATGGCATACATCCCGGTTCTTTCCCTGACACTTTGACATATGACATACATCCCGGTTCTTTCCCTGACACCTTGACATATGACATACATCCCGGTTCTTTCCCTGACACTTTGACATATGACAAACATCCCGGTTCTCTCCCTGACACTGACATATGACAAACATCCCGGTTCTCTCCCTGACACTTTGACATATGACATACATCCCCGGTTATTTCCATGACACTTTGACATATGACATGCATCACCGGTTCTCTCCCTGACCCTTTGAGATATGACAAACATCCCCGGTTCTCTCCCTGACATTTGACATATGACAAACATCTCCGGTTCTTTCCTTGACACGTTGACATATGACAAATATCGCCGGTTCTCTCCATGACACTTTGAGATATGACATACATCCCCGGTTCTTTCCCTGACACTTTGACATATGACATACATCACCGGTTCTCTCCCTGATAATACGACATATGACATACATCCCCGGTTCTTTCCCTGATAATACGACATATGACAAACATCTCCGGTTCTTTCCTTGACACGTTGACATATGACAAATATCGCCGGTTCTCTCCCTGACACTTTGAGATATGACATACATCCCCGGTTCTCTCCCTGACATTTGACATATGACATACATCACCGGTTCTCTCCCTGATACTTTGACATATGACATACATCCCCGGTTATTTCCATGACACTTTGACATATGACATACATCACCGGTTCTCTCTCTGACCCTTTGACATATGACAAACATCCCGGGTTCTTTCCTTGACACTTTGACATACGACATACATCCCCGGTTATTTCCATGACACTTTGACATATGACATGCATCACGGGTTCTCTCCCTGAACCTTTGACATATGACAAACATCCCGGGTTCTCTCCCTGACATTTGACATATGACATACATCCGGGTTCTTTCCCTGACCCTTTGACATATGACAAACATCCCGGGTTCTCTCCCTGACATTTGACATATGACATGCATCACCGGTTCTCTCCCTGACCCTTTGACATATGACAAACATCCCCGGTTCTCTCCCTGACATTTGACATATGACATACATCCAGGTTCTTTCCCTGACACTTTGACATATGACATACATCTCCGGTTCTTTCCTTGACACGTTGACATATGACAAATATCGCCGGTTCTCTCCCTGACACTTTGAGATATGACATACATCCCCGGTTCTTTCCCTGACACTTTGACATATGACATACATCACCGGTTCTCTCCCTGATAATACGACATATGACATACATCCCCGGTTCTTTCAATGACACTTTGACATATGACATACATCACCGGTTCTTTCCCTGTCACTTTAAAATATGACGTTTATCCCCGGTTCTCTTCCTGTCACTTGGAAATATGACACACATTCCCGATTCTCTCCGAGACTTGGACATATGACATACATCCCCGGTTCTCTCCCTGTCACTTTGAAATATAACATACATCCCCAGTTCTCTTCCTGTCACTTTGAAATAGGACATACATCCCCGGTTCTCTCCTTGTGACTTTGACATATGACATACATCTCTGGTTCACTCCTTGTCACTTTGACATATGACAAACATCCCCGATTCTCTCCGACACTTAGAAATAGGGCACATATCCCCGGTTCTCTCGCTCACACTTGGATACATGACATTCATCCCCGGTTCTCTCCTTGTCATTTTGACATATGACATACAATCCCGGTTCTCTCCCTGACACGTGGACATATGACATACATCCTCGGTTCTCAGTAAAATTATGAGATTAATTGTTCTCTCTCTCTCTCTCTCTCTCTCTCTCTCTCTCTCTCTCTCTCTCTCTCTCTCTCTCTCTCTCTCTTTTCTTCTCTCTCTATTTCTCGTTCACTCCCCCTTCCGAATCCCTCTCTCTCCCTCTCCCTGACAGGGAGAGAACCGGAGATGTATGGCATATGTCAAAGTGACAATGATCTATGACTTGTCATATGGGATGTATGTGTGGGGTGTGTGTGGTGAGTGGGAGATGTGTGTGTGGGTGGGCGTGTGTGGGATGTGGGGAATGGGTGGTGGGCGGGGGCATGTATGTGTGCCTGGGTGTGTGTGTGTGGTTGGGTGGAGGTTGTGTCTGGGGGATGTGTGGGTGGATGGGACATGGGTTGGTGGGGGGGGGGGGGGGTGTCTCATAACATGGTAATATGCATTGTTTATATTTACAACATTCTTTTGACAATGTTTTTACCCTGTGTAAATATATTATGTACTATTGATGAACGAAAGATGAGTGATTGGAAGGGTCGAATGTAAGACGGGCCTGAGTGCTCAATTTGTTACCCTTTGAAAATAAAGTCCGTTCGTTCGTTCTTTCGTTCGTTCGTTCTCTTTTCCCCTCTTTCTCTCTCATCTCTCTCATCTCTCTCCCTCTCCTTCTCCCCCCCCCCCCCCTCTCTCTCTCTCTCTCTCTCTCTCTCTCTGTCTCTGTCTCTTATCCCTCTTCCTCTCTTCCTCTCTCTATCACCTCTCTCTTTCCTCTTCTGTCCCTTCTCTCTCTCTCTCTTTTTTTTCCTCTCTCTCCCTCTTTCTGCCTTTGTATCTCTGTGTGTGTGTCTCTCTGTCACGTCCATTAACCTTGTCTCTAAAACACTGATACATATCCATAAAATATCCAACTGTATCGACCTCATGCATATGCAACAACCTTTGACCTCCCACTGCGGAAATTATTTCCGTAATCGGGTTTGACGAATGGAACGTCAGTAACACATACACTTTAATCACATCTGTGCAAATGCTCATGTTTACAGCCTGTTTACGTTCTGTACAACGATCATGTTGTCAATATTACACGGGCAACCTTTACTTCGTATAACATGTTCAGGCACGCATGTTAGGCGGCTCGACCTGGCAGACCTTAGTTAGTTAGTCTTTCCTCTTGAGCCTAAGGCGGCGCATAGGGCAGAAGTCCTGTCTCTCCATGCCTGGCGGTTCGCTGCTACCTGTTGTAGATCTTGGATATTTACTTGGCCATTGAATGAGCCTTCTCTAATGATGGTTCTACGCAGGGTCTCTCTTGGTCTTCCCCGTTTTCTTTTCCCTACCGGTGACCATATGAGGGCTTGGTAGGGGAGTCTTGTCTTGTCCATTCTGAGTACATGGCCGATGTAGTTCCAACGGCGTCTTCTTATGAAATTGGATACTGTATCTTGCTTAGTCTCTTGTCTTATTTTGCGAATTGGTTCTGAATTCTGTCCAGTGGATGTTTAGAAGTCTTCTAAGACATTTGTTCTCAAAATTGTCTAATTTTTTATCTAAAGCTACCGTTGATTTCCAACTTTCACATCCATACGTTAACACTGGAATCACACAAGAGTTGAAGATTTTAAGTTTTGTGTGTTTGCTGAGTGTCTTTGACTTCCAGATGTTTGACAGTTTATTGAAGGCACTCGATGCCAGTGCGATTCTAGATGATATTTCTGGTGTTGAGTCCCCTGTAGATGTCATTTTGCTTCCTAGGTATGTGAAGCTGTTGACTTTTTCAAGAACGTAGCTGTTCAATTTGGTGTCATCTGAACTGTTGGTAAGATCAATAGTCTTTGTTTGTGTGTGTTAATTTGGAGACCAATTTGCCCTGAAACATTTTGGAGGTGGTTTATTTTCTCTTGGGCATCCGGGTGTGTTGAACTCAAAAGCACTATGGCAGACCTTGCCAGTTAAATAATAAACACCCTCGTCTGGAGGGCCCCATGTTAGGCGGCTCAACCTGGTAGAGCTGGCCAGGTAAATAATAATAACCCTGGCCTGGAGGGCGATTCGAACCTATGCCCCACGGGTCGGCAAGCAGGCGTGCTGGCCGCTGATCTACCGCTGCTGCTGTGTGCACTGTGTATCCAAATAATAACGTTTCTTTTGTATTGTAATGCAATTTTTTAAATATATTTAACCGACTCCCGTTGCGTTTTTATCTTTCTCTTTATTCTTGGATGTCTAATTTTTCTCTTATCTCTGCGGTTTTAATAGTAAGGAAGAAGAACTTACAGAAACAATGAAAGAGAGGAAAATTGGACTGATGGGAATAGCGGACACAGAATAAAGGGGGAAAGATGCAAAGAGATCCACCACTGTTACATGTTTGTCTACTCTGGAATGGAACAGCGAGAAAGGTCAAGACACGGCGTGGGAATGGTCATTGAACCACGGATAGCAAGAGGAATGCTAGAAATAAAATATATATCAGAAAGAATCATAACAGTGAGAATAAAAGAACAATCAATTACAACATATGTAAAAATATACGCACCATGTAATACAATAAAAATAAAATAATAATGAGTAAGAATGCGAGGACTTCTACCAAGACATCTATGACGTGCTAAATAAAATAGATAAGCAGGACAACATCATAGTTATAGGAGACTTCAATGCAAGACTAGGACACAAAGAGCGGACATAGAAAAACATCTTGGAGCATTTGGAGACCAACATAATGAAAGAAATGGTAACGGATGTAGATTGATAGAGCAATGCAGCCAACACGACATCTATATAACAAATATATTCTATAAACACAAAGACTCACAAATATACACCTGGTATAAATGGAACGATCTAGATACAAAAAGCCAAATAGATTTTATATTAACAAGAAATAACAGAAAGAGAAATATATTACATGCAAGGGCAGTGCCCAACTTAGGTATAAACACATACCACAAAGCAGTCGTTGCCACAATAAGAACCACCAGTAGAAGGAAGCAAAGACCAGGAAAATACATACCATGCTAATCAGTAAACTTAAAAAATCTCAAAGACGAGGCAGTGAGGGAAAATTATGAAAAAGAGGTAGCTGAAATCTTTGTAAAATTACCTATAGAAAGAAAGACAGTGGGAAAAGAATGGGATATATTCAAATCAAGCATTTTAAATACTGCAAAGATAACACGTGGAACCACGAAGAAAAGCAAAACACGGATAAAGAAAATAACAAGTTGGTGGAACGCAGAAGTAAAGAAAGCTGTAAAAGACAAAACGGAAAAATATAAAAAGTGGTCGAAGAGCAAACAGGAATGCGATTACATAGAATATAGAATGGCGAGAAGACATGTGAATAGAATAGTAAAGAGAGAAAAACAAAAAGACTGGGAGGAGTATGGAGAAACTCTAAATAAAAACTACAAGGAGGCAACTAGAAACTTCTATAAAAAGATACGCGCAATGAGAACCATAGGAGAACCCTTTGACCCAACTGAAATAATTAACAGCGAACATGGAGAATCAATAAGTGAACAAAAACAAATCCTAATAAGATGGAAACAGTACTTCGAACAACTTCTCAACATCCCATCAGATGTCACAGGAATTCAAGAAACCGACACAGATGCCACCGAAGAACTAGAACCAGACATACTGAAAGAAGAAATTATAGAAGCCAGTCAGATTAGCCCCATTGAACAAATCACCAGGACAAGATGAAATACCAAATGAACTAATTAAAGCAGCAAGAGAAGTAGGAACAGCATGGCTACATAGACTATTCAACCATGTTTGGGTAGAACAACAGACACCACGAGACTGGGGAAACGCCATAATTATCCCAATTTGGAAAAACAAAGGCAGCAAAAGAGACTGCACACAATACAGAGGCATTTCACCGTTGAGTCATACTGGGAAAATATTTTGCAAAATTCTTGAGAAAAGATTACGAACTATTATAGAACCCCAGCTAAGCGAAACACAACTTGGATTTAGGAAAAACAAAGGATGCACAGATGCCATTTTTGCTCTTAGACAACTTATAGAAAAATCAATCGAATTCAATGAAACACTCTACTTAGCCTTTGTCGACCAAGAAAAGGCATTTGATAGAGTAGATAGAAACAAGCTGTGGGAAATCCTTAAACAATATGGAGTGAGTACACATCTAACAAACCTATGTAGAAGCTTATACAACAACAGTGAATGCATAGTGAGAGCAACTAGAGGACACTCAGAACCCTTCATCATAGGATCCGGAGTACGACAAGGTTGTTTCCTGTCCCCTCTCTTGTTTATAACATATATAGACAAACATATGTAAAGAAACCAGCCAAACAGAGACCGCAAGAACACCGCATGACGAGAACACAGAAGAAGAACCATCTGCAAATCTAACCATTAGAGAACTCCTGTTTGCGGACGACCAAGCACTAATAGCAAAATCAGAAGCTGAATTACAAGACCACATGAATAGTCTAAACGAAATGTGTAGGGAACATAACATGAAAATTAGCACAAGTAAAACAGAGGTACTGACTATAACTAAAGAAGAAAAAGCAACAACGATTCACCTAAACGAACATCCCTTGAAACAAGTAAAGAGTTTCAAGTACCTAGGAAGTATAATATCATCAAATGGCAAATCAGAAGACGAGATCGAAAATAGATGCAATAAGGCAAACCAACTCATTGGACAAATGGCACCAATACTAAAGAACAAACATGTATCAATAACTACTAAGAAAGCACTTTACAACACAATCTTCCTACCAACTCTATGTTACCAATGCCAAACCTGGACAATGACAGAAAAAGAGAAAAGAAAAATCACAACAACAGAAATGAGATTCCTGAGAATAATACTCAATGTATCAAGAAGAGATAAGATCAGAAATGAAGAAATCAGGACTAAGGTGGGGGTTATAGCTGCACTATTATTAGAAGGCAGCAAGTCAAATGGTTTGTCCATGCAAGTAGGTTACCAACTAACAATATACCACAACAAGCAATGATGTACAGACCAGAGGGAAACAGAGGAAGAAGCCGACCACGTAAACGATGGACGCAGGGAATAACAGAGTCCATGGAATATCGATACATGAAGCCCATAAGCGGGCACTCTCCCGCTGTTTATACTTCACCTCGACACCGCAAGGTACAAGAGGAACATGATGAGATGATATGAGATAAGATGAGATGAGATCTATCTATATTCGTGTCTTGTCCGCTTTTATCGCTTTATTTTATCCAGGTTGTACAGCCATTATAAATTCTTACTACGCGCTGCGTGTCTGTCCTACATTTCTCTTTCCCATTTCTGATTCGACTAGGTCATATGCTCTTCTAACGTCCATTTATTGTAACAATTCCTTTTCCAACTTTCAGTTGTGCATATGAGAAATTTTCTCCCGAGATCTTGTTTTCTCGCCATCATTACACACTTCACTGCTCTGACTAGTTGAGATACTACTCCTGGGTCTATAAAACCCCACTGCCCTGTCCCTGTTTGTCATAACGTTCATCTTTACAATAAATGCAGAAAACTTGACAAAATAAAGCACCGTTAGAGCTGTCTATATACCCGTTGTGACAAGATCTAATACACTTTCAACGACCCGCAGGAAGATACCCTTAGAAAACCATGAACATTTCCTGCACTTAAAAAAATGGCCAATAGCAGAAGGGGGAATGATCAACTGTTCCCCTAACGTGGAATACGCGATACACAAGCCAGTTCTGGCCCGCACGTGCAGTCGTCGCCGAGTGCTGTTTCTCTGGTGGTTCTGGTGGTATCAATCGTGTGGACAAACAGCTGGGCACAAATGGAACATCGGGCCATACGTGCAGGGGTGAAATCTATTAACATTGCAGCCAGGCGCTACCTTCGTACTGTTTCTTTTAATTTCAATTGTCTTGCTGTAGGTTGACCAACTGCTGATCAGTTTTCTCTGTTTGGGTGACCATTAGATGAGTCAATACATCCCCGCCAGAGTGGCCGTTACATATGTATACATTTTATCCGAGTCTGCGATACTTGATGAATTGGTTATTTCCCGTTTATGTGCTACGTGATGAATCGGTTACTTCCCGTGTTTGTGAACCACACTTAGTTGATAAACTACAGCAATTTTGGTTTTGAACAATCAACTAATCTTAATTTTACTAGTAGTTGATATACTACTCTACGTGAATATTGGTTTTAAGCGAGCTGTTAATCATATTTTTTACCAGTAGATGTGTTTCTCGCTACACCGACAGTTGCTAACTTAGCTGACTGAGTTCACATAATTGTTGATGTTTGGATAGTTCTAGAAGTTGAACAAGCTAGTGAGTCACACGTTTCACATATACTGTCAGCATTTGTTAACACTCCAACCGTGCGTCCATGAGATTTTGTTACGCCTGCATCATCAGCGTCCTGCTCGTCTATAGACACTTTAGAGGAAGGATTATAGCTGGAAGGTAAGATGTATTATCTGTACAAGTATGTTGCCTGTGTTAAACTGTGTGAATCCAAGAACGAATGAACACACAATGCAACTAGAAAACCCGAGAACATGAAAGAGATACAAGCACACGTCTCCACAAACATCTTTATCAACAATTACAAATAAAGACAATCACATTATACTTGCTTTAGGGTCAAGGTTATGAGTGGCATGTAGCTTACCATTCTAACTCATGCAGACCGAGTTCGTTTCATGAGTTTTTTGTGGGCAAAATTATATAATGATTATATGCTCACACTTGACTCTCGGGTAGTGGCTCGGGTGTCGAGCCTGCTTGGACAAGGACGACAAACTGGCAGGACCCATGTACAGCTGCCCACGTTAATAATTTCTTGGCGTCTAGAAGTGTACCAAAGCCGGTCGAATAGGTCATTGGCTAAGCTAAATTTACAAGCAAGAAAAGCCACCCACAGAAAGGATATTTATACCATGACTATTCTGGTATATGCACATTTGGATCATCGCCGACATGTGTGGAGTTTGTGCGCTGAGCTGAGGTTGTCTTTGTATGATCTATGGGAGGAGACTGAGGCACTTCTGGAACTATCAGTGTGTAATAAAGCGTTAATTGTAAATATTTAAGGGCATTTGTAACATCAGACGGAAGGTGCACAGCAGAGATTAACAGAACAGGGCAAGCAAAGGCTGAAATCAGAAAATCAAAAGTATCTTATGCAATCTTATTGAATGTAAGAAAGACAGTGCTGAAGTGCTAAATAGAACATGCTTTGCTGTATGGCAGTGAATCCTGGAATGTAAATGAACAAATTAGGAAGAACTTGAAAGCAATATAAATATGGTTCCTAAGACGAATGTTGCGAATTCCTTTAAATGCCAGGGTAACTAACGACGATTGCCTGAAAGAGGCTAATGAAACTAAACATTATATACAACGTAAAGAAAGGGGCAAATAACGTTCTTTGGTCATGTTATGAAAAGAGAGGGATTGGAGAACATCGTGACGACTGGAAAGATCGAGGGGAAGCGAGGCAGAGGCCGACCAAGAGAAATGATGCTGAGTGGATTCAGGCGGTGCCATGAAGGAATATCATCAACAGAATTGATCCAGAACACCGAAGATCGAGAAATGTGGAGAGGCATGAACGCCTTCGCCAGCTGGCTTGGCACATGATGATGATGAATGAAGCGATCCTTATCCAGAAAAATCAACCTGATCTTACTTATTGTGCTCTTGACATACTCACAAAAGAACATGATTTAAATGCGTCATTGTCCTTCAACGTGTTCATACAGTTTTCATAACGTGTTAGTAGAAGTGATGATTGCCATTGCTTGGTGGGTGACGTTTAATTGTCTTCACATGTTTATATAAAATTATAAAAATTATAAAAAAGTTTATATACAGCTACAAGTTAACAGTGATCAATTTCTCTCTCTCTCTCTCTCTCTCTCTCTCTCTCTCTCTCTCTCTCTCTCTCTCTCTCTCTCTCTCTCTCTCTCTCTCTCTCTCTCTCTCTCTCTCTCTTATGAGATATATGACTGGCACTCAGACTGACATTGTGACTATGTTTATTTAAACTCATCCCATGAGATCGGACCATGAAATGATCTAATACTTCAGTCAACTTAATTCTATAGTCAGACATATCTAACTCTGTATCCTGGAATACTTCAGTCAACATAATTCTATAGTCAGACATATCTAACTCTGTATCCTGGAATACTTCAGTCAACTTAATTCTATAGTCAGACATATCTAACTCTGTATCCTGGAATACTTCAGTCAACATAATTCTATAGTCATACATATCTAACTCTGTATCCTGGAATACTTCAGTCAACTTAATTCTATAGTCAGACATATCTAACTCTGTATCCTGGAATACTTCAGTCAACTTAATTCTATAGTCAGACATATCTAACTCTGTATCCTGGAATACTTCAGTCAACTTAATTCTATAGTCAGACATATCTAACTCTGTATCCTGGAATACTTCAGTCAACTTAATTCTATAGTCAGACATATCTAACTCTGTATCCTGGAATACTTCAGTCAACTTAATTCTATAGTCAGACATATCTAACTCTGTATCCTGGAATACTTCAGTCAACTTAATTCTATAGTCAGACATATCTAACTCTGTATCCTGGAATACTTCAGTCAACTTAATTCTATAGTCAGACATATCTAACTCTGTATCCTGGAATACTTCAGTCAACTTAATTCTATAGTCAGACATATCTAACTCTGTATCCTGGAATACTTCAGTCAACTTAATTCTATAGTCAGACATATCTAACTCTGTATCCTGGAATACTTCAGTCAACTTAATTCTATAGTCATACATATCTAACTCTGTATCCTGGAATACTTCAGTCAACTTAATTCTATAGTCATACATATCTAACTCTGTATCCTGGAATACTTCAGTCAACTTAATTCTATAGTCATACATATATAACTCTGTATCCTGGAATACTTCAGTCAACTTAATTCTATAGTCACACCTATCTAACTCTGTATCCTGGAATACTTCACTCAACATAATTCTACAGACACAGACAAATACTTATGTCCTTTTTTTTCCTCCGTCTCGCCCACCGTCCTTTCATCCTCCAACGAAGTATAAGCCCTCACTCTCATTCTCTCTATCTTGTGCAGTCACCTGCAGCACCCTTCATGTCCTCCCTATATTACTCATTGCTGTCCCTAATTCTCTCCTCCGCGTGTTGCCGTCTCTCCCTTTATTGTTTTCCGCTGGTGGGTTCCAGCGAGAGTATACTATGAGCAATTAGTTTCCAGTGGGTGTCTCCGCTGGTGGGTTCCAGCGAGAGTATACTATGAGCAGTTAGTTTCCAGTGAGTGTCTCCGCTGGTGGATTCCAGCGAGAGTATACTATGAGCAGTTAGTTTCCAGTGAGTGTCTCCGCTGGTGGATTCCAGCGAGAGTATACTATGAGCAGTTAGTTTCCAGTGAGTGTCTCCGCTGGTGGATTCCAGCGAGAGTATACTATGAGCAGTTAGTTTCCAGTGAGTGTCTCCGCTGGTGGGTTCCAGCGAGAGTATACTATGAGCAGTTAGTTTCCAGTGAGTGTCTCCGCTGGTGGGTTCCAGCGAGAGTATACTATGAGCAGTTAGTTTCCAGTGAGTGTCTCCGCTGGTGGGTTCCAGCGAGAGTATACTATGAGCAGTTAGTTTCCAGTGAGTGTCTCCGCTGGTGGATTCCAGCGAGAGTATACTATGAGCAGTTAGTTTCCAGTGAGTGTCTCCGCTGGTGGGTTCCAGCGAGAGTATACTATGAGCAGTGAGTTTCCAGTGAGTGTCATTATCCATCGCCAGCGTCTGCTCCCTCGATCTTGATTGGCTGGAATGTTTTGGTTCTCCCAGTAAGCTCCGCATTATGTTCTTTCACTCCCTGTTAATCTCCCGATTCTGCGCATTTAGTTTATCAGCAATTGTTTAGTTCTCCGTGTTTCTGACTCACACAACAGTGCGGTTTTTCCTGTTGAGTTAAATATTCTGTTTGACACTAGATTTGATTTCCTTTGACTGACACAGATCAATTAAAAAAGCAGTAGTTAAATTGAAGTTGTTGGCACCTGTACAGTTTCTCCTCAAACGAAGCAGGTGTTCGTTTGTTATCTGCTGGAGTATCATCCTTGCAAACCTACATTATCCATGAATGCTCATACCCTCTCGCTCCCCCCCCCCCCCCCGGCCCCCCGCACACATGCCTTAGCGTTCCGCCGGCTAATGGTGTCAGTTCTGTGTTAGTCCTACGTCTCTCATTCTGGACAACGATGTGGATTCAATGGCGTCAAAGTACTCCGCTCTTCCTATGTCTCTAAGGGTATTAATAATATCTGCAATAGATGGAGAGCCAGCAGGTTCATCGGCAGGTGTACGGAAAATTAGTTTTCTCTTATCTGCTGATATTGGTCACTCCTACAACACATGTTTAGCTGTAATTTTACTAGCTCCGTAGTGACATGGAAGCTTGCAACTCTGCCTGACACAGCCTGTCTGCACCTTTCTCATTAACTTTGTCCGTTACAATCACGACATGCCAGTGGAACGTCGCCGTGACTGTCTCCACCTCCATTCTCAGACTAGATGTCCCTCGCCATCAGGTGAACCCACCCCAACTGCTGATCTGCTTGTAATTTACGTCCCCAAGACAAGGAAGAAAAATAAACATTTTAGTCCTACTGACCGGTGTGTGATTGAATCCGCTAACTCGTCATCAGCACATCGAAAGTTTAAATACGAGTGCTCTTATACAGTTGGTAATGCTAACCTCAGTTTGTGTGTGTATGTGTGTGTGCGTTTTGTGTGTGTGTGTGTGTATGTGTGCGTGCGTGTTGTGGTTGTTAATGTTGCTGTTATTATTCTAGATCTCACTGCTTCCTACTCTAAAAGTGCCGTCGCTGCCTCTTTAGATAGCATTAGGGCTATTCCGTGACGATTAGGAAGATTTTTCTCTGTATAGCTTAAACATATGACCGTTTCAATCTAGAAGAGGAATTATCGTTTTCTCTTCGCCTTCCTATAATATCTAGTATTGGAAGTAGCGCCACATGACCTTCCCATCTAACCAGCTTGTGTGACAAATGTGTGGCGTATTCAATGAATTCAAATGAAGACAATGGCTACGGTCACTGACCAGTATGGTCACTGCTGGGAAGGAAAGCAATGGCAAACTACCTTCTTTACAGATGCCAAGAAAATCATGTTGTGTTCACTTATCGATAATCAGAGAAACGGCGTAAATGGGTGCTCCATAGGAGTAGCCTCGCCCGGTAGGGATAGTCATGCGCACCAGGTGACTCCAGACCGTCAACAGGCTACTAGGTGCAAAAGATTAATATCATTGAAAATAGGTACTTGGAATGTTAGAACAATGAATGCAGATGGAAAGTTAGAAGACATCAAAAAAGAAATGGAGAGAGAGAAGATTAACATATTAGGAATATCGGAAACGAGATGGAGAGGAGCAGGGATAAGGACAGGAGAGGATTGTAAGATTATTTACTCTGGGGGAGAAGAACAGCAAAGAGGTGTAGCCATTATATTAGATAAGCAAACATCAAATTCTGTCAAAGGATATCGGGCTGTGTCAGACAGAGTTATATTAGTAAAATTAAACGGAAGACCTTTTAAAATAAATGTCATTCAAGTATATGCCCCAACAAGTGAATGCAGTGAAGAAAGTATAGAGGAATTTTATAATGACATGGAGTCTGCTTTGAAGAACTGTAAAAAATCAGAAATAAATATCATAATGGGTGATTTCAACGCAAAAATAGGAAAGCAAAGCGATGGATGCAGTGTAGGCAACCATGGTTTGGGAGAGAGAAATGAAAGAGGATACAGACTTGTAGAATGGGCAAAAGAACAAGAAATGGTTGTAGGAAACACCTGGTTTAAACAGCATCCTAGAAGATTATGGACATGGAGGAGTCCAGACAGCAGGATTAAAAACCAGATAGATTACATCCTGATTAGCAAAAGGTTTCGAAATGCGTTAACAGTTGTAAAAACAGTTCCAAATGCAGACTGTTACAGTGATCACAGATTAATTACAGGCACATTGAGGGTAAAGTTAAAGAAAGTCAAGTATACAGCAGGAAACCCTAAATATGACTTGTGCAAATTGAAAACTGACAAAGAAATACAAGATAATTTTAACATAGAAGTAAAGAACAAATTTGATTTATTGTCTGATCTAGAGATCCTATTTCAAGATGTAGATGATCAATGGGAAATGCTGAAGAATTCAATCAGTTGTGCAGCAGAAAAAACTATTCCAAAAGTAAAGAAAGTGGGCCGTAAGACATGGATGACTGAAGAAATTTTACAACTAATGGAAACAAGAAGACAGAACAAAAATAATCCTGCCAAATATGAAGAAATTCACAGAAAAGTCAGAACCTTATGTAAGGAGGCAAAAGAAACATGGCTTGAGAAAAATTGCAGAGAAATTGAAAAACAACACAACAGTAAAAATGCGAAACTAATGCACAAAAGAATTCAGGAGCTTACTAATCAAAGAACACGTACATCAGCAGGCTGCCTAAAGACAAAAGATGGAAGAGTCATAATAGAAAAAGATCAGATCTTACATGTATGGTCAGATTACGTGAAAAACCTTTATGACGATAACAGAGACGAACAGTATGATGTTCAAAATAATAATGAAGGACCAGCAATTTTAAAGATGGAGGTTCAGAATGCGCTTAACCATATGAAATCTGGCAAGACCCCCGGTTCAGACAGCGTCACAACAGAAATGATTAATGCTTTAGAAGAATATGGAATAGATAAAGTTACCAGTCTGCTTAATACAATATATGATACTGGAAATATACCTCATGAGTTATGTAATTCTGTATTTATTGCAATCCCAAAGAAATCAGGAGCCTTGGAATGTGATCAACATCGAACAATTAGTATAATGAGTCACATCACGAAGATTTTGCTAAGAATTATCATGCAAAGAGTGAGGAGGAAAATACAACCTGAAATAGGAGAAGAACAATGTGGGTTTGTAGAAGGCAAGGGTACAGTAAATGCTGTGTATATACTGAGAACCGTAATCGAACGTTCTATAGAAGTAAACAAAGATCTACACCTTTGCTTTATTGACTACACAAAGGCTTTCGATAAAGTGAGACATGTCAACATGATAAGGATGCTTGAAGATCTACAAATTGATGGAAAGACCTTAGACTTGTAAAAAACATATATTGGAAACAACAAGCTGCCATAAGAGTTGATAATGAAGTAAGCCAATATCAGCCTATTAAGAGAGGTGTGAGACAGGGATGTGTAATGTCTCCAGATCTGTTTTCCCTGTACAGTGAAAATATTTTCAGAAATATTGAAGATATGGAAGGAATCAACATTGGGGGACGATGCATCAATAACATTAGATATGCAGATGATACAGTCTTGATTGCAGACAATGAACAGGACCTGCAAAATTTAGTAGATGCGGTTGTTACACACAGTGAACAACAAGGGTTAGAATTAAATTGTAAAAAGACACAGATTATGGTCGTCACTAGGAAGAACGAAATACCACAAGTGTAATATACAAGTAAATGGGAATATTCTTCAACAAGTGAATAGGTACAATTATCTCGGAACAGTAATAACATCTGATGGGAGATGCCTGGAAGAGATTAGAACAAGAATCGCCATGGCAAAAGTAGCCTTTAGCAAGATGAAAAACATACTGACCAATAAAAAGATGTCAATTGAAACGAGAAAAAGAGTGTTGAGGATGCTACATAGAACCTGTACTTTTATATGGATGTGAAGCTTGGACAATGAGCAGCCAGGCTGAAAAACATCTGATGGCTGTAGAAATGTGGTTTCTGAGGAAAATGCAAAGAATACCATGGACAGCCAGAAAGACCAATGAACAAGTCCTTCAAGAAACAAATGAAGATCGTAAACTGATTAGAGACATTAGACGTAGACAGTCACAATTTTTTGGACATGTTATGAGAAGAAATGATTTGGAGAACTTGGTGACAACTGGTAAGATCGAGGGGAACAGACCAAGGGGAAGACCTAGAAACAAGTATCTGGATGGCTTGGCCTTGTGGCATGGTCGAAACAGAAACACGGAACTGATCCACGACTCTGGTGATCGAGTGAGATGGCAGAACATGACCGCCCACGCTTACCGGCATGGCACATGATGGATGGATGGATTCAATGAATATAGATACTGTCACGTGGCATATATTGCCGTTTCATAATTCACTATTTACAATAAGACTCCATGAACATTTTCACTATTTACAATAAAAATGCCGGTCTCTCTGGCTGAGGGGTTACACCACTTTCTCCGTAATCCCGTTTATCCACGCAGGGTCTCGCAGCGAGGTGAGAATTGGAAGCGGTTCGGCTCGCGCTCGTGATTTGCGGGATAATGAGCCGGCCGCTCAGAAAGCAATGGCAAACTACTGAGCGTAATCTTGCCAAGAAATCAACATACAGCTGAAAGATGCTGATGTTGACAGCGATGTCCTGTAAAGGATATGCAAAATATTTTACAATAAGAATCCATGAACATTTGACCTCGGCTACGTATATTGGAAACAGCAAGCTGCCATCAGAATAGATAACGATGTATGTCAATATCAGCCTATTAAAAGAGGTGTGAGACAGGGATGTGTAATGTCTCCATATCTTTTTTCCCTGTACAGTGAACATATTTTCAGAAATGTAGAAGATATGGAAGGAATCAATATCGGGGGAAGATATATCAATAACAATAGATATGCAGATGATACAGTCTTGATTGCAGACAATGAACAGGACCTGTAAAATTTAGTAGATGTGGTTGTTGCACACAGTGAACAACTAGGATTAGAACTGAATATTAAGAAGACACAGATTATGGTCGTTACTGGGAAGAAGGAAATACAACAATGTGATATACGAGTAATTGTGCATATTCTTAAGCAAGTTAATCGATACAGTTACCTCGCTACAGTCATAACATCTGATGGGAGATGCCTTGAAGAGATTAGAACAAGAATTGCGACTGCGAAGGTAGCCTTTTTCAAGATGAAAAACATACTGACCAATAAAAAGATATCAACTGAAACGAGAAAAAAGAGTGTTGAAGTGCTACATAGAACCTATACTTTTGTATGGATGCGAAGCGTGGACAATAAGCAGTCAAGCTGAAAAACAGCTGATGGCTGTGGAAATGTGGTTTCTGAGGAAAATGCAAAGAATACCATGGACAGACAGAAAAACCAATGAACAAGTCCTTCAAGAAACAAATGAAGATCGTAAACTAATTAGAGTCATTAGACGTAGACAGTCAAAATTTTTTGGACATGTTATGAGAAGAAATGACTTGGAGAACCTGGTGACAACTGGCAAGATCGAAGAGAAGAGACAAAGGGGAAGACCGAGAAGTAAATACCTGGATGGCTTGGCCACGTGACATGGTCGAGACAGGAACACGGAGCTGATCCACGACTCTGGTGATCGAGTGAGATGGCAGAACATGACCGCCCACGCTTATCGGCATGGCACATGATGTATGGATGCATATTTCGTATAATGCATGGTGAGGGAGAAAGACAGAGGGGGGAGAGAGAGAATTTTTTGAAAAGTGTGAGCAGTATCAAAGGTCATTACATGGGTGAACAAGAAGACGAGGATAGAAATAATCTCGAAACTGTTAGCTCATTCACTTGTTACTTCGTATTCAGGCTAACATGTATTCATATTTTCTATATTAATGTACTGGATGAGGCATGGGGCTGTTGCTACCATTTACAGGAAACTAACTCACGTTAATCACCTAATAACCATGATAACCAGTGGTTCTGAAACTTGTTCAGGCTCTGTTAACTTGTCGTCTAAGATACACCTTTAGCTATCCCATATATATATACATAGAAATGCACATCTACATCGCCTAATTAAGCATCAAACTTATGACTTGACCTCTAAATGGAATCTTTCCGCTGCAGCCGTGGAGGTGTTACCGCCAAATTAGAGAAATACTTATTTGGGCACATAAATAAGCATGCAACGACTATGTTAAAAATAGAGCTAGCTACATTATCTCTCAAAACCCCTCTCTTCGCCTTCCAAGGTTTAAACGAGCAGAGACGAAAACGTATTGCATGGGGAAGAATACAACAAACTAATGGTGTTTATAATATATACCAGTTTTGTCGTGTGAGGTATTTGACACGGATTAATTGCAAATAAGTACTCTGTTCTCCTATTAACAACCCGGGCAAAGGGCATGGAGCTATTATTGGGGTTTATATATCATGTGCATGTGGCTTATTTCTTATTTCGTAATCAGAGATCTGGATTGGATACGTGAAGTTTTGGGCTTTCGCATAACATACAACTTGAATCCATCCATCGTGTGCCGTGCTGGTAAGCATGGGCGGTCATGATTCGCCATTTCACTCGATCACCGGAGTCATGGATCAGCTCAGTGTTCTCGTCTCGACCACGCCACGTGGTCAAGCATCCAGGTATTTACTTCTCTGTCTTCCCTTTGTTCTCTTCCCCTCGATCTTGCCAGTTTCTACCAAGTTCTCTAATTTATTTCTTCTCATAACATGTCCAAAATATTTTGACTGTCTACGTCTAATGTCTCTAATCAGTTTACGATTTTTATTTGTTACTTGTAAGACTTGGTCGCTGGTTTTTTTCTTTCTGTCCATGGTATTTTTTGTATTCTCCTCAGAAACCACATTTCTACAACTATCAGATGTTTTTCAGCTTGACTGCTAATCAACGCTTCACATCCATACAAAAGTACAGGCTCTATGTAGAACCTCAACACTCTTTTTTCTCGAAGCAATTGACACCGTTTATTGGTCAGTATGTTTTTCATCTGACAAAAGGCTACCTTCGCCAAGTTGATCCTTGTTCTAATCTCTTCAAGGCATCTCCCATCAGATGTTATTGTGATGTTTTCATAGCGTTTTATAATCACGTTAAAATTAGCTATAATGTTTAACCTACTTCATCTGCTACAAGTGCCAATATGAACATTATATGAAGAATATGCTGGTCTATGCAGCACTAGAGGAATACCAACAAATCAGATAGAAGGTTTGGACAAAGATGATGTATGTTACAATATCATTGTTATAATGGCATCTGTGACCTTGAGGATGGAAGCGGCTCTTCTGGGTCAGTATGTTCCTGGATGTCAGTTGGTGCATGAGGCGATCACAGAATGGTGCTACTGGCCATGATAATTTACAGGATACCTCTTACACTGAGACTGTCAATCCACACAGGAAAATATGGTTTAAGATGTATTTGAAACATATCAGTCCGTTTGTGCGTTTCATAGTAGCACGGGATAACTCAGGACAGATGGGAGGCTTTCCTCTTTAAAATAGAAGGATCAGCAAGATAGATATGGTCAGAGAAGCCTTGTCACCGGTCACTAGGAGGGAGGACTGCAAGGTTCTTCTTCTTCTCCTGCGTTCATCCGCAGTGTTTTATTTTCAGATGTAATTGCGGTGTGTCTGGTTAGGCACCCTTGGGCCGAAACCCTTAGGCCAACACATCCGACTTTAGCGTGCATTTTTTTACCAGGTTACATTCCTGGGGGATTATCACTTTTGTGGTGCCGTCCACATCCCAGCTGGTCAAGTTAGAACGGTCGTATACTTCACAATCAACCCTCAAGGGAAAGCAGGGACAGTCTATGGCATTTTCCGCCATCCAGGGTGGCTTCCATAATTGCAGAGCCGACACATAGCGCTCAGGTGCTGGGCTCACCGTAGGAATCGTCACGTCCTGCTCATGGCAACTTTAATTCCTCACTTCAATGTATTGGGCATTTCGTTTGCTACGTGCTGCTTCCCGCACAAACCAGGGACGGTCGGACTGCAGACGGTATCCACTCAGCGAGCTTTCGTGTCGGACATGTGCTAGTCGCTGTACCCGGAAAACAAAATAGTTAGAGCTGTTCCGGTCACACGGACATTCGGAAAACTATTTAGTCAGAGTTGTTCCGAGCATGTGGGACATTTCACTCGCACGTTTTCGCGTTGTGCCAGTTTTAATTTGCCGGCTTCGGTGGGTGTTTTGATCAGGTTAACCGTCCTGGAGGTTTCGAGAGATCACATCTCAGCTGGTCAAGGTAGAACGGCCAAAGACATCACGGTCAACCCACAAAGGAAGGCAGGGGTAGACCATGGGCATTCCCGGCTAACCAAGGAGGTTTCCATAATTGCAGAGCCGGCACATAGTGCTCTGAGACTGGGCTCACCCGAGGAATCACCACTTCCTGCTCATGGCTGCCTTAATTCCTCACTTCCACGTATTGGGCATTTCGTTTTGCCTTTGGTCGCTCCCCAAACGAATCAGGGACGGAAAGTCTGCGGACGACATCCACTCATCAATCTTTCGCTTCGGACTTCCACGTATGGATTCGCTGGCCAAACGTTCCATTTCGTGTTTTGAGACGTTTTTCCACCTTTGACTACGCTCACTCCATAGGTATATATAGAGACATTTATTGTAACCACTTCGTGAGACTAAATCGCTTTGCCACCTTAAGTACCCTCGCGAGGTAGGCTACATGTGCTGCCGGCTCAGCACCTTACCTCCATGCATCGGAGAGCGAGCAACGGCCAGGCCCTTTCATCCGGGGATCCCTCCTATCCCCCAGCTGAGAGCCTTTGAACAAGTATTTGGACTAAGCATGTAGCGTGCTCAGCACGTCATTTCCATTTTACAGTAGGTGAGTATCGCCCCGGCTCTCACGTCCGTGGGTTTATGGCTTAGAGGCGTTCAGCCATATCCTTCAGCTGAGAGCCTTAGGGTATGTGTCCGGACCAAGAGTTTCTGCCCTTGTGCGCCTGATTTGAACTTTTGACTGCTATCCTCAGTCTACCTGCAGAGCAGCAGGTTGTGTCTCACTTGGTCTGGTCCCTACCCCAAGTCCTGTCCGACACATAGTTGTGCTTCCGTCGGCATAGCTCTTGGGGTCATTGGGACACTCAAGTCCCCGCCCCCACCCCCACCGCAACAAGGTGGAGACACATCGGGGGGGGGGGGGGGGGAACTGTGAGGTTAACGCGGAGGATATTAGATGGGTACTGTAGAGGGCTAAATACACAGCGCTAGGCCCTGACGGGGTGAGGTAAACCCATTTGAGTAACATGAATGATGGGGACTTAGAGGAGATGGCTCTTTGTTTCGACCTAAGCATGAATACGGTAGAAATACCCCAGGATTGGATGCACAGCTACCTGGTCCCACTCCAGAAACCAAGTAAGGATCACTCCTGACTTAATGGATACTGAATCATAGCCCTGCAAAACACCTTTGGCCAAGTCATCAAAAAGATAGTAGGCTCCAGCGACATTTGGAAAGTCGTAATCTGCTTCACAAAGGGCTCGGGAGTTGCCATCCAGGGAGTGACACCTGGGCCAATCCGGCTACTTTTGCATTTGCTGTCTATGGGGGATTCCTGGAGAAGCAAGAGACAGTGGCGGCAGCCCTTGACTTGGAGGATGCGTATCATATGGTTAGGTGTTATCGGTTGATATACACTCTGTTGGACATGGAGGTCTGCCGTTGCCTTGTCAGATGGGTTGCGGCAGTCCTTTATGAGCAAAAGTTTGCACTGCGCATGGGTTCCTGGACTTCTGATTCCTGTATGATTACACCTGGGTTGCCACAGGGATCTGCCAGGTCCCCAGTGATCTTTAATGTCTACACCAGCAAAGTCGCAGCTATTGAGACACCAGGATGGGTAGAATCTTGACATTTGCAGATGCTGTGCTGGTGTAAAGACAGGGCAGAGATGGGGAAAGTTTGGCTGCAGATGTACATGCAGCAGTAAACAGGGTGGCGGAGTGGTGCAAGGACGCAGTGGCCGTTTAAACCCAGACACGGCATCGGTTGTGTGGTACCTCTTGGATAACCGGATTGTGAAGGCAGATGTCCCATGTATAATATTAAATAGATGTCATCTTAGTAGAGAGAGAATAAATTGAAGTACTTGGGTATCATCTTCGAAAAGTGTATGTCGTTTAAAGATCATGTGGAGGCTTTGATGGTGAAGGCTGGTAGAGACATGTTATTGCTTTGAGGGTGATGGCAGCAACCTAGGTAGAGCAGAGGATGCTTTACAGGCTCTTTCAGAAGTTACTATTTTCTAACATTGAGTATGGTTTTGGGACTCCTGACAGTATCAAAGAGCCAGCTTGAAAGGTTGGAGCGCATACAAAATGCAGCCATGCGGGTGATTCTGGGGTGTACAAAGGACACACCAATTATATGCATGAGGCATATCCTGGCGCTACCAACAATGGCGGATAGGCATTGGGTCCTTAAGGCCAAATAGTACCTGACTTGCTGCTGACAGGGATCACTCCCTGCATGAAGCCATGGACATGGTTAAGGGTCATAGACTAAGACACGAGGCAGGTCCTGAATGACACAGACAGAAATATCTATACGTCAGATGACTATCAATCATGAAATAGTGTGTTTAAGTACCGGCAGACAGGACGGACTGGCACAATGTAATAGTACCACTGGGTCGTGAGTGCAGAGAATGGACAGCGGGCCACACAGAGTTTGAGGAGCAACAACTGATCCAGAGTAGCACAAATCAAGGTGACATAGTTATCTATACTGATGGATCAGTGGTGAGAAACAGGTTTGGGAGGACTGATAAATTGATGGGATAAGTGCATCAATGTTGGTGTACATTATGTTGAGAAATAAAGGGGCAATGTATCTATAAAAATAAACCGGTTTCAAGTTGTTATCATGTGTAGTTGTTTTTCTACAGCCTTTTGTGACTTACTTATTAACGTACCCTTGTATTATTGATGACAGGACTAGAGGAAGACCTACAAATCAGTGGAGATATTATTGATGACAGGACTGAAGGAAGACCCACATATCAGTGGAAGATATTATTGATGACAGGACTGGAGGAAGACCAACAAATCAGTGGAGCTATTATTGATGACAGGACTAGAGAAAGACCCACATATCAGTGGAAGATATTATTGATGACATGACTAGAGGAAGACCAACATGTCAGTGGAAGATATTATTGATGACATGGCTAGAGGAAGACCAACAAATCAGTGGAGCTATTATTGATGACAGGACTAGAGAAAGACCCACATATCAGTGGAAGATATTATTTATGACAGGACTAGAGAAAGACCCACATATCAGTGGAAGATATTATTGATGACATGACTAGAGAAAGAAAGACCAACATGTCCGTGGAAGATATTATTGATGACATGACTAGAGGAAGACCCACATATCAGTGGAAGATATTATTGATGACATGACCAGAGGAAGACCAACATATCAGTGGAGCTATTATTGATGACATGACCAGAGGAAGACCAACAAATCAGTGGAGCTATTATTGATGACATGACTAGAGGAAGAACATCAAATCAGTGGTGCTATTATTGATGACATGACTACAGGAAGACCAACAAATCAGTAGAGCTATTATTGATGACATGACTAGAGGAAGACCAACAAATCAGTGGAGCTATTATTCATGACATGACTAGAGGAAGACCAACATGTCAGTAGAAGATATTATTGATGACAGGACTAGAGAAAGAAAGACCAACATGTCAGTGGAAGATATTATTGATGACATGACTAGAGGAAGACCAACATATCAGTGGAAGATATTATTGATGACATGACTAGAGGAAGACCAACATGTCAGTGGAAGATATTATTGATGACATGACTAGAGGAAGACCAACATGTCAGTGGAAGATATTATTGATAACATGACTAGAGGAAGACCAACATGTCAGTGGAAGATATTATTGATGACATGACTAGAGGAAGACCAACATGTTAGTGGAAGATATTATTGATGACATGACTAGAGAAAGAAGGACCAACATGTCAGTGGAAGATATTATTGATGACATGACTAGAGGAAGACCAACAAATCAGTGGAGCTATTATTGATGACAGGACTAGAGAAAGACCCACATATCATTGGAAGATATTATTGATGACATGACTAGAGGAAGACCAACATGTCAGTGGAAGATATTATTGATGACATGACTAGAGGAAGACCAACATGTCAGTGGAAGATATTATTGATAACATGACTAGAGGAAGACCAACATGTCAGTGGAAGATATTATTGATGACATGACTAGAGGAAGACCAACATGTTAGTGGAAGATATTATTGATGACATGACTAGAGAAAGAAGGACCAACATGTCAGTGGAAGATATTATTGATGACATGACTAGAGGAAGACCAACAAATCAGTGGAGCTATTATTGATGACAGGACTAGAGAAAGACCCACATATCATTGGAAGATATTATTGATGACATGACTAGAGGAAGACCAACATGACAGTGGAAGATATTATTGATGACATGACTAGAGGAAGACCCACATATCAGTGGAAGAGATTATTGATGACATGACTAGAGGAAGACCAACATGTCAGTGGAAGATATTATTGATGACATGACTAGAGGAAGACCAACATGTCAGTGGAAGATATTATTGATAACATGACTAGAGGAAGACCAACAAATCAGTGGAGCTATTATTGATGACAGGACTAGAGAAAGACCCACATATCAGTGAAATATATTATTGATGACAGGACTAGAGAAAGACCCACATATCAGTGGAAGATATTATTGATGACATGACTAGAGGAAGACCAACAAATCAGTGGAGCTATTATTTATGACAGGACTAGAGGAAGACCCACATATCAGTGGAAGTTATTATTGATGACATGACTAGAGAAAGAAAGACCAACATGTCAGTGGAACATATTATTGATGACATCACTAGAGGAAGACCCACATATCAGTGGAAGATATTATTGATGACATGACTAGAGGAAGACCACCATGTCAGTGGAAGATATTATTGATGACATGAATAGAGAAAGAAAGACCAACATGTCAGTGGAATATATTATTGATGACATGACTAGATGAAGACCCACATATCAGTGGAAGATATTATTGATGACATGACTAGAGGAAGACCCACATGTCAGTGGAAGATATTATTGATGACATGACTAGAGGAAGACCCACATATCAGTGGAAGATATTATTGATGACATGACTAGAGGAAGACCAACATGTCAGTGGAAGATATTATTGATGACATGACTAGAGGAAGACCCACATATCAGTGGAAGATATTATTGATGACATGACTAGAGGAAAACCAACATGTCAGTGGAAGATATTATTGATGACATGACTAGAGAAAGAAAGACCAACATGTCAGTGGAAGATATTATTGATGACATGACTAGAGGAAGACCAACAAATCAGTGGAGCTATTATTGATGACAGGACTAAAGAAGGACCCACATATCAGTGGAAGATATTATTGATGACATGACTAGAGGAAGACCAACATGTCAGTGGAAGATATTATTGATGACATGACTAGAGGAAGACCAACAAATCAGTGGAGCTATTATTGATGACAGGACTAGAGAAAGACCCACATATCTGTGGAAGATATTATTGATGACATGACTAGAGAAAGAAAGACCAACATGTCAGTGGAAGATATTATTGATGACATGACTAGAGGAAGACCAACAAATCAGTGGAGCTATTATTGATGATATGACTAGAGGAAGACCAACAAATCATTGGAGCTACTATTGATGACATGACTAGAAGAAGACCAACACATCAGTGGAGCTATTATTGATGACAGGACTAGAGAAAGACCCACATATCAGTGGAAGATATTATTGATGACATGACTAGAGGAAGACCAACATGTCAGTGGAAGATATTATTGATGACATGACTAGAGAAAGAAAGACCAACATGTCAGTGGAAGATATTATTGATGACATGACTAAAGGAAGACCCACATATCAGTGGAAGATATTATTGATGACATGACTAGAGGAAGACCAACAAATCAGTGGAGCTATTATTGATGACAGGACTAGAGAAAGACCCACATATCAGTGGAAGATATTATTGATGACATGACTAGAGGAAGACCAACATGTCAGTGGAAGATATCAATGATGACATGGCTAGAGGAAGACCAACAAATCAGTGGAGCTATTATTGATGACAGGACTAGAGAAAGATCCACATATCAGTGGAAGATATTATTTATGACAGGACTAGAGAAAGACCCACATATCAGTGGAAGATATTATTGATGACATGACTAGAGAAAGAAAGACCAACATGTCAGTGGAAGATATTATTGATGACATGACTAGTGGAAGACCCACATATCAGTGGAAGATATTATTGATGACATGACCAGAGGAAGACCAACATATCAGTGGAGCTATTATTGATGACATGACTAGAGGAAGACCAACAAATCAGTGGAGCTATTATTGATGACATGACTAGAGGAAGACCATCAAATCAGTGGCGCTATTTTGATGACATGACTAGAGGAAGACTAACAAATCAGTAGAGCTATTATTGATGACATGACTAGAGGAAGACCAACAAATCAGTGGAGCTATTATTCATGACATGACTAGAGGAAGACCAACATGTCAGTGGAAGATATTATTGATGACAGGACTAGAGAAAGATCCAACTATCAGTGGAATATATTATTGATGACATGACTAGAGGAAGAAAGACCAACATGTCAGTGGAAGATATTATTGATGACATGACTAGAGGAAGACCCACATATCAGTGGAAGATATTATTGATGACATGACTAGAGGAAGACCAACATGTCAGTGGAAGATATTATTGATGACATGACTAGAGGAAGACCAACATGTCAGTGGAAGATATTATTGATGACATGACTAGAGGAAGACCAACATGTCAGTGGAAGATATTATTGATGACATGACTAGAGGAAGACCAACAAATCAGTGGAGCTATTATTGATGACAGGACTAGAGAAAGACCTACATATCAGTGGAAGATATTATTGATGACATGACTAGAGGAAGACCAACATGTCAGTGGAAGATATTATTGATGACATGACTAGAGAAAGAAAGACCAAAATGTCAGTGGAAGATATTATTGATGACATGACTAGAGGAAGACCAACATGTCAGTGGAAGATATTATTGATGACATGACTAGAGGAAGACCCACATATCAGTGGAAGATATTATTGATGACATGACTAGAGGAAGACCAACATGTCAGTGGAAGATATTATTGATAACAGGACTAGAGAAAGACATACATATCAGTGGAAGATATTATTGATGACATTACTAGAGGAAGACCAACATGTCAGTGGAAGATATTATTGATGACATGACTAGAGGAAGACCAACATGTCAGTGGAATATATTATTGATGACATGACTAGAGGAATACCAACAAATCAGTGTAGCTATTATTGATGACAGGACTAGAGGAAGACCAACATGTCAGTGGAAGATATTATTGATGACATGACTAGAGGAAGAGCAACAAATCAGTGTAGCTATTATTGATGACATTACTAGAGGAAGCCTAACAAATCGGTGGAGATATTATTGGTGACACAGAGGAAAGCCAACAATTAGATGGAGAAATTATTGATAACAGGGTTAGAGGAAGACAATATCGTTAGGATATATTCGTGATGACACATTTATACGAAGATCAATGATGAGATGGAGAAATTCTCGATGACAGAAAGACCAACAAACAGTAGGAGATATTATTCATGAGAGGGACTGAGGAAGACAACTATAAAATGACGAGATTTTTGATGACAGGGTTAGAGGAAGACAGCAATCAGTGGGATATATTCTTGATGACACGGCTAGAGGAAGACAACAATCAGTGGCATATTTTCTTGATGACACAGCTACAGAAAGACAACAATCAGTGCGATATATTCTTGATGACACAGCTAGAAGAAGCCAACAATCACATTGCGAGATTTTTTTATGACAAGGTTTGATTGACTGATTGATTTAGGAATCGACATCACAGCATTCGGGGCATTCCCATAAGTGCTCCGTCCCCATCCGCAGCAGCCAGCGAAGAGTTCCAACACTAATAGTACCAGTAGGAGTCTGATTATAAGTCCGTCTCGCCTTTCCTCTGAGCGTTGAGCGTCGGCCAGATCCCTTCGTCACTCCTCGTTGTCTAATTCTTGCCAGACCATGGTAATCCATTTGCTCCTCCGAGGTGTGCACGTGCTCCCACAAGGCCGCAACCACGTCTGCCTTGTCATGTATCAATACTCCACCAAGTTCTGCAGAGCCAGCCAATCTGTCAGCCTGTTCATTTCCCAGCACACCGGCATGCCCCGGAGAAAAGATCCAGGCGATGCTTGTCACCCGTGACCTCCGAAGCGAAGCAAGCCACTCCGCACGAAGTCTGCCCGTCCTCACCCTCGTCAGCATGCTTTCTGAGTCAGTTACAATCACGATGTGTGTGTGTGTCGTATTCTCCATCCAGCGGAGAGCCGCAGTGACTGCCTCCACTTCCATTCTTAAGCTGGATGTTGTGGTATCATATGCCAGGCTCTCCTGCCCCAAACATCGACCATTAGCTTTGGCTATGAACCCCCAGCCACTTCTCTCACCTCTTGACACCGAACCATCTGTGTAGATAATCACATCACTCGAGTGAGCATTGTCCTGAATTAGTTGCTGGATTTCCACTTCCGTGGCCCCTGCTGGCCACTCCCTGCACTCCCGGCTTAATGTGATTATAACTCTGCACAAGTCTGACTGCTCCGCTGGCACTCTGACCCACTCCTCTCCACGCCTAATGTTCTCCAAGGGGCACACCTGTCTGATCGTATCCTCCGCCTGAGCCATCCATGATTTCCCTCTTATCAGTCGCTGACCCTTAACTGCGTCCAGCGCCTCATGCAGTGGGTGGTCTGTGTCTGCAGCTACTCTGAGGTATGCCTTCGCCTGCATCACCTTGAGCCTACCAGCAACAGTCGGCAGACCAAGGATGTAACGCATACACACTACTGGGGTGTCTCTAGTGCATCCCAGAATGACCCGCATAGCTTCGTTCTGTATGCGCTCTAACTTCACCAGCTGACTCTCTGAGACAGTGAGCAGACCTAATCCATAATCAATTACTGAGAGGATCAAGTGCTGGTATAGTGTGAAAAGCATTCTCTACTCTATGTCCATTGCAGCCATAGTTTTAAGTGCATTGAGTCCCTTTTGAGATCTTGTCACGACCGTCTCCACATGGTCCTTGAAGGATAGGCTCCTGTCAAATGTGATCCCCAGATACTTCAGTTTGTTCTCTCTGCTGACATTTCTACCATCTATCGCGAGGCTTGGGACATCAGCTCTTACAATCCTGTTGTCCAGAGAGCACCACAAAACAGCCGCCTTTTCCGGGTGGATGACAGCACTCATTTCTGTGCACCAGTCAATCACTTTATCTACTGTCGCCTGTAACTCCTGGGCTGTTTGCTCCCTATCTCTCCCCTGCCTATATGCAAGAATATCATCTGCAAATGTTAGTATTCTTCCAACCCCTGGTGCTTCTAGGTTTGCAATCTTGCTCGTATACACATTAAAGAGCACCGGTGAGACTGCAGATCCCTGTGGCAGTCCCGGGGTTAACATATGTGGCTCTGAGGTCCATGCGCCCAGACGGAGAGCAACCCGACGAGAGTGCAGGACGGCTGCTATCCATTTCACCAACCAGGGATTGACCCCCTTCTCCATCAGTGCGGTCATCAAAATATCATATCGAACTCTATTGTACGCATCCTCGAGATCAAGCGCTACCACCATCGTTTCTTGTCTACTCTGGAACCCCTCATAAACATCAAAGGCAAAAGTGGCTGCATTTGACCAGGTAACTTTACCTGGCCTGTAGCTCCCCAGGCCTCTTGGGAGAAGCTTCCCGCTTTCCAAAAACTCTTGCAGCTTGACAGCGACTATCTTCTCTAAAACCTTCCCAAATGTATTTTGAAGGGTGATGATCCTAAAGCCGCTAAGCTTTGACTGATCCTTGAATGGTTTTGGGAGAGGGATGAGATAGCTGTGCACCCAATCCTGCGGTACTGATGCTGTCCTAATGCTCTGGTTAAAGCAGTCGGTCATCTCCTCCAGGTCTGCTTCGCTCAAACCCTTCATGTGGCCATACCTGACCCCATCGGGCCCTGATGCCGTGTCTTTTGCCTTTTTCAAAATGTGTTTAACATCTTCCACCCGTATGATGTCTTCATACTACATATTCTTCGTGGTGCCAGATAGCTCCTCTCTAACTGCATCCCTGGTGTCCGCATCATTATGATTGGTCTGCTCTAAAAAATCTCTGGAGAAACGCGTCCCCTTTCTCTTTGTCTGTTGTCGCGCGCACACCATCATCTCTATAGATTGTTCCCACTGTCATCGGCCGATCTTTTCTCTGCATTTGCGTGTGCAGTTTCCAGAATTTTTGCAGTGTTTTATCCCCTCCAATCTCCTTCATGAAACATTCCCATTTTGCCTTTTTGGCCTCTGCAGCACAGCGCTTGAAAACCTCCACCTTGTCTTTCTTGACATTTTCCGCTGTGTCCACTTCCTCTCGTGAGCTTCGAAGTGTCTGTCGCGCTTTCTTTAGCTGCTTCACTACAGCTCTCTTTGCTTTCCAAGCATGGTCTACTTCTGGGGTCCACCATGGGGGCTGCAAAAAAGGGAGTTTTAACAGTCCTGTTGCATGGTTCTTGTCTGAGGCGTCCAAGAAGGCAATCGGTCCACTCATACCGGAAGGTTTTGCGCGCTCTCCCAGCTTTAACTTTCCTGGGTTTAGAGATCACGGACTGAGCATGGCATGTGATCACTCCCATGGTCATTTAAAACATTCCACTTTACATCAAGGACTGATGACTGGGAGACAAGTGCCAAGTCAATAGCTGTGTCTGCATCGCCAGGCCTCATTGTCATTCTTGTCGGCCTACCATCATTTATGCAGACCACATCGGAGTCCACCATGGCATCTGCAAGGGCAATTCCCTGTCGGTTTTCTCCACTACTGTCCCAATCTCTGTTCCTTGCATTGAAGTCTCCACATATTTATGACAAGGTGCAACAGTATATGGCCCTTTATATTTGAAAAGATGACAATCTATCATGACTTTCCCAGCAGATTCCCGCGTCTTTAGACTGACACACATCATATTTGGCTGAAGCAGAAAAACCTGTCCACCGCGGGAATCGAAGCTGAAACAGTTGCAGTATGTCAGTCCTTTGTGTGTTGTTGGCCTATCTCGATCACGAAGACGAAAGCTGTGGGAATTTCCTCTGTGTGCTTAGTTGATTTGTGGGCAGGATTTGTCTATGTAAAATCGAAAGTTTGAACTGATTTATTTAATTTTTAAGATTTTCTAAATTCCAGCGCCTTCTAAATTTCAGCCAAGACTGAATGTTTTGTAATTGACTGCTAAGTATGAATACATCTAAGTGATAGAGAGTGAGGAAAATCATTATATATGTCCTGTTTATAGTATGTATGCAACAGAAGGGGATTTTACATGATTCGTCTGTGAAAACAATGTGTTAATGGCTAAATGGACATGCGGTTAAGCCACATGGGTTGTAACAGTAGAGAAAGAACTAAAATTGTATATAGTGGTGTGGTAAAGTATATTTAGAAGGGAAGTTAGATATTCCTATTTGTTAAGACCTTTAACTACAGACAACCAGAAATGGCTCGTAAGACTCCATTTTGTGGAGACAGGTCATAAGGTAAGTTTCTAATAGATATAAAGAAATGTTTTCACTTAGAAGGTCAGGAGAGCCAGGAAAGCCACCGCCCTTCAGAGAAGAGAAAACTCACTCTGGGAAAACTGAAAAACGTGTAGTCATCCTGCCACATACTGCTCTCCAGAGTTGATGTTAAATTATTTAGCAATATCAAATTCAACACACAAAACCTTACACACAACGACAAGAAAATAGAACGATTCCTGTTATAAATTATAACATTACTAGCTGACCCGGCCCGGCTTCGCTGGCAGGGATCTATCTATCTATCTATCTATCTATCTATCTATCTATCTATCTATCTATCTATCTATCTATCTATCTATCTATCTATCAATCTATCTATCTATCTATCTATCTATCTATCTATCAATCTATCTATCTATCTATCTATCTCTATCTATCTATCTCTATCTATCTATCTATCTATCTATTTATCTATCTATCTATCTATCTATCTATCGATCGATCGATCGATCGATCGATCTATCTATCTATCTATCTATCTATCTATCTATCTATCTATCTATCTATCTATATTAACTCGCTAACCAACAAGAAACACTCTTCAGAGTCAGCAATACGAAACTCTATAACATGCGAGGATTTCAGTTACTTCTTTCAATCAGACATAGAGAATCTAAAGTCCTCAATACCAGACTCAGTATGTAATTTAAGTTCACTGTCATCATTCTGTGAAGGGAAGTGCTCTAGAAATATTCCCCCTGAGATTCCCTTGATGTCTGTTGCAGAAGTATATAAATATCTCGAATCTCAAAGCAACAAATTCAGAAGGCCTAGATGGTATCAGTAATAGAATTCTTCGGTGTGCTGCACCTATTATTAGTGAGTCCTTAACGTTCATATATAACCAGTGCCTATCCAAAAACTACTTTCCATCTGCCTTTAAAGTTGCTAAAGTGTATCCTCTACTTAAAAATGGTTCAACTGATATTAGCGTCTTGGGTAATTATAGACCTATTTCCTTACTATCGTCGCTATCAAAGCCATTAGAAAAACACATGCATAAAATAACACTACATCATTTAATTAACAACGATCTAATAATTGACAGTCAATCTGGGTTTCGACCTAAATATTCTTGCCATAGTGCCCTTACAAAAATGACCGATAACTGGCATCTTTGTATCAACAATGGCAACATTTGTGGAGCAGTATTTGTAGACTTTAAAAAGGCCTTTGATATGGTAGATCATGATATTTTAATTAGAAAATTAAAACACATGAAGACTGGCACCAATATGGTGGACCTAATTACGTCATTTTTATCAGACAGACAACAAGTAGTGTCCTTCAATAACTGTCTATCAAGACCCACACAACTTAATTTTGGGGTGCCTCAGGGCTCAATACTAGGTCCGCTGCTTTTTGCAGTGTATATTAACGATCTTCCTTTATACCTCAATACTTCGTGTGATCTATTTGCGGACGACTGCACTATTTACACAAGTCAAGAGAGCCTTTGTGACTTAGAGAGCTCTTTACAAAACGATCTTGACAACCTTAGTAGATGGAGCAATGAAAATCGCATGTTAATTAACATCGACAAAACCAAATCCATGCTAATAACGACCAGACAAAAACTACAGACCCTAGCCATAACTGGGACACCGCTCGAGCTCCACGTGGACACGTTACCTATAATTAATGTAAATGAACATAAAACATTAGGTCTTTTAATTGACAGACATTTAAACTGGAGCCCTCATGTTCACGCCCTTACCAAGAGAATAGCACAAAAAGTTTACCAACTTGCTAAAATTCAACACTTTCTGGATGAAAGCACACGTAAAATATTCTATGCATCCTATATCCAATCACCTCTCGATTATTGTTCCACAGTCTGGGATGGCTGCCCTAAATCTAATATGAAACGATTGTGTTCGCTTCAAAACCGCGCTATAGCCTACGTCTAGTTTCTAGCATAAAGCACGTTGAAAGTAATAAATTATACAGCCATCTAAGACTTCTACCACTTCAAAGCGCTTCCTTTTTAACAAAGCCAAATTAGTGAATAAAATTATATCTGAAAATACCCCAGAGTATCTTCTACCGTTAATTCAATCTAATGCAATGAACAGTAAGCGCTTAAATTTATTACAGCTTCCTAAGCCTAGATTGGACTTACACAAAACTTGTTTCGCATATTCTGGTGCTCACTTGTGGAATAGCCTTCCAACAGAACTGAAAACACCAATGAGTCCCTACACATTCAACCGAAAACTCTTTCAATACTTACTTCATACCGACTATATGCCTCCATAAGTCACCTACTAGTATCATTTTTCCACTATCATTCTTCACTGTATGTGTGTGAACGAGACAGTGGGTGAGAGAGTGAGTGAGAAAGAGTGTGAGTGGAAGAACTAGTATGATAGAGAGAGTGAGACAGTATGCATGCGCGTGTGCCTGAGTGAGTGTAAAAGTGAGTGAGTGTGTGGACATATGTATGAGAGATTTAGTTAGAGAATGAGTGAATCTGAGAGAGTGGGTGTGTTGTGTGTCTGCCTGTCTGTGTGATAGAGTGTGAAAGTTAGTGAGTGAGTGTGAGTTAGAGAGTCATCGAGTAAATGAGTGAGTAAGGGAGCGTGAGTGAGTGAGAGAGAATTTGTGGGTATGCGTGTATGTGCACGAATGAGTGAGTGTGAGAGCGAGTGAGTGGGTAAAAGAGATAGCGTGGGTGAATGAGAGAGTGCATGAGAAAGTGTAATGTATGTGTGTGCATGTCTGGATGTGTGTATGGGTGTATATGTGTGTACATGTGTGTATCTGTGTGTGACACTGTGTGTATGTCTGTACGTGTGTTAAAGTGTGCGTTCATGTGTTTATATGCGTGTGTGTATGTGTGTATGGATGAGTCTGTGTGTGTGTGTGTGCTCGCGTATGTATTGTATATCTTTGTATGTGTAAGTGTGCATGCATGCAGTGTATGCGAGGGAGTGTATATTCGGGTGTTATGTGAGTACGTGTGAGTAAGTATATGGATGTGGGCAGGTGTGTGTATTGCGTGGTTATGATGTGTGTAGGTGTGTGTATGTACATATGTGTGAGAGAGAAGAGAGAGAGAGAGAGAGAGAGAGAGAGAGAGAGAGAGAGAGAGAGAGAGAGAGAGAGAGAGAGAGAGAGAGAGAGAGAGAGAGAGTTGAGCGCACGCATGTCATCTAACATGCTGATCCATATGTTTTGTGTATTCTAATTTTTTTTCATATTATCATTTTGATGCACTTGATTTTAACATGCATAAAATGAATTCATTTAAATTACTGTAAAGCAAGTGAGAGAGTTAGTGAGTGTAAGTAAGTGAGAGAGAGTGAATGAGTGTGAGAGTGTGTGTATGTAAAGAGAGCGCAAAGAGAGAGAGAGAGAGAGAGAGAGAGAGAGAGAGAGAGAGAGAGAGAGAGAGAGAGAGAGAGAAGAGAGAGGGGGGGGGGAGAAAAAAAAGAGTTGAATTGCATCACTAATTTTTACGCTACATAATGTATATGTACAATTTTTTCTCCACTTCTTGCAATTGCGAGAATTCTCACGACAATCGTCAGTGTCTCAATTGTGTGTAAAGTGTGGGAGTTTGTTCTTATTAGCTTCAGTGATCATGTGAGGCATCAAGTATTTGTCTAGATGTGAGGATGTATGTATGGGTGTGTATGTGAGGGATATGTGTGTGTGTGTGGGGAATGTGTGTGTGCCTGTGTAAGAGAGAGAGAGAGAGAGAGAGAGAGAGAGAGAGAGAGAGAGAGAGAGAGAGAGAGAGAGAGAGAGAGAGAGAGAGAGAGAGAGAGAGAATTCAGTGCTCGCATGTCCTGTAACATGCCATTCCATATTTTTTGTGTATTTTCATCTTTCACATTATCATTTTGTATGTATGACACTTGATTTTATCATGTATAATATAACATTACTGTAATGTGAGTGAGAGCGTTAGTGAGAGAGAGAGAGAGAGAGAGAGAGAGAGAGAGAGAGAGAGAGAGAGAGAGAGAGAGAGAGAGAGAGAGAGGAGAGAGAGAGAGAGAGAGAGAGAGAGAGAGAGAGAGAGTTGAATTGCATCACTAATTTTTAAGTTACAAAATGTATATGTACAATTTTTCTCCATTTTCTTTACAATTTTGTGACAATGCTCACGAAAATCGTCACTGTATGTGTGTGTAAAGTGTGGGAGTTTGATCATAATAGTAGGTTGGGGATCGGGGATGTGTGTGTGGGTGGATTCGTGATGTGTGTGGGTGGGCTCAGGATGTGTGGGTGGGAGGGGTGGGTTTGTGTGGGTGGGTGGGGGATTGTGTGTGGGTGGGTGGGGGATTGTGTGTGGGTGCGTGCGAGATGTATGGGTGTATGGGGAGATGTGTTTGTGGGTGGGGATGTGTGTTTGTGTAGGTGGTTGTGGGTGAGTGGGTGGAGGAGGATATGTTGGTGGATGATTGATGGTGGGTTATGGGATGGGTGGGGGTATATGTGTGGGTGGGGAGATGTGGGTGTGGGGATATGTGGTGGGTGGGAGATGTGTGCAGGTGGGGGTGGTTGTGGGTTTGGGGATGTGTGTGTGGGTGAGGGATGTGTATGGGTGTGGGATGTTTGGGTGGATGGGTGGGGAGTGTGTGTGGGTGAGAGATGTGTGGGTGAATGTGTGTGGGGGTGTGTGGGTTGGGGGAGGGGTGCGTGATGGGTGTGGGTGATGGATTTGGAGATGTGTGTGTGGGTGGGGGATATGTCTGGCTGGGTAGGGGTGTGTGTGGCTGAATGAAGGATGTATGTGTGGGTAGTGAGGGTGATTGTAGCTGGGGGATGTGTGGATGGGTAGGAGATGTGTGGATAGATGTGTGTGTGGGTGAGGGATGTGTCTTTGGGATGTGTGTGGGTGTGGTATTGTGTGGGAGGGGAGCTGGGTGTGGTTAAATGATGTTTGTGTGGGTGGGTGAAGGTGTGGTTGGGTTTGTGGGTGGGTGAAGGATGTGTGTGAGGGTGGGGGATGTGTGCTTAGATGGGTGGTTGGGATGTGTGAGTGTGGGTGGGTAGATAGGAGATGTATGTGTTGATGAGTGGGTAAGGGATGTGTGGGTGTTAGTGGTTGAGGGATAAGTACGTGTGTCTAGGGATGTGTGAGGGGATGAATGTATGGGTTGTGTGTGCGTGGATGGGAGGTGTGTGTTTGTGAATGGGGAATGTGTTGGTGGGTGGGGATGTGTGTGAGGGATGTTTGTATGGGTGGGGAGATTGTGCGTGGGTGGGGATGTGTGTGTATATGGGTAGGGGTGTGTGGTTAAGGGATGTGTGGCTGGGGGAATGGGTGGATGGAGGATGTGTGGTTGGGTGGATGATGTGTGGTTGGGTAGAGGATGTGTGGGTGGGTGATTGTATATGAGTAAGGGTGTGTGGTTAAGGGATGTTTGGTTGGGGGATGGGTGGGTAGAGGATGTGTGGGTGGGTAGAGGATATGTGGGTGGGTGAGTGTGTGCAGGTTAGGAGATGGTGGGGGATGTTTGTAGGTGCGGGCTCGGGATCTGTGAGTGGGCTGGGGGAGATGGGAGATTATGTGGGTGAGTGCGGAATTTGTGTGTGGGTAGGTGCGGAATATGTGAGTTGACGGGGAGACATGTGTGTGGCTGAGGAATGTGTGTTTGGTTGGGTGGTTGGAGGTGTGTGGGTGGAGGAGGATATTGGGTGAGTGATTGTTGGTGGGAAATGGGACGGGTAGAGGATATGTGAGTGGGTGGGGAGATGTGTGTAGGTGGGGGATGTGTGGGTTATTGAATGTATGTGTGCTTGGGGTGTGGGTGGATGGGATGTGTGGTGGGTGAGAGGTGTGTGTGGGTGGGGAGATGTGTAGGTGTAGGGATGTGGTGGATGGGTGGGGGAATGTATTGTATGTGTGTGTGGTTGGGTGGGGAAGTTGGAGTGAATGGGGGATGTGTGGGTGGGTGGTGGATGTGTCTCATAACATAGTAATATGCATTGTTTATGTTTACAAAATTCATGTGACAATGTTTTTTTCCTATGCACTGTTGATGAAAGAAAGATGAATGATTGGAAGGGCCGAATGTAAGACGGGCCTGCGTGCCCAATTTGTTACCCTTTGAAAATAAAGTCTGTTCGTTCGTTCTATCTATCTATCTATCTATCTATCTATCTATCTATCTATCTATCTATCTATCTATCTATCTATCTATCTATCTATCTATCTATCTATCTATCTATCTATCTATCTATCTATCTATCTATCTATCTATCTATCTATCTCTACCTACCTACCTACCTATCTATCTATCTATCTATCTATCTATCTATCTATCTATCTATCTAATCTATCTATCTATCTATCTATCTATCTATCTCTACCTACCTACCTACCTACCTATATATCTATCTATCTATCTATCTATCTATCTATCTAATCTATCTATCTATCTATCTATCTACCTACCTACCTACCTATCTATCTATCTATCTATCTATCTATCTATCTATATGTCTGTCTGCCTGCCTGTCTGTCTGCCTCTCTGCCTGCCTGTCTGCCTGCATGTCTGTCTGTCTGTCTGTCTATCTGTCTGTCTGTCTGTCTGCCGATCTATCTATCCATCCATCTATCCATCCATCCATCCATCCATCCATCCATCCATCCATCCAACTCCTATCTAAAATAGATGCATTATTTTTATGAAAACTTTGAAGATGCCTTAAAATTGTATCACTTTGTTTATAACGCATATGTCAGACGGGCCTGCGTGCCCAATTCTTAACCCTTTGATAATAAAGTTGTTGGTTCGTTCAAAAAAATTTAATTTTTTTGTGAGAGAAAGTTAGTTGCATATCCTTTGCAGTACTCTGCAGTCAAGCCCACCATTTATTGGCTGTTTGTGATATCTTGGTAAGTTTACAATTATTTAAATTACATAATATAGCAATGCTACTAAAAGTAATGTCCCTTGATATAACTTTTCTTAAGTTAAGTCCCCTTGCAATATTTTATGTAATATATGTAATATATGTTAATTTATTACGTAAATAACTGTTTGTAAACTATGCCAGTTGGCTGCCTGAGAATGAGAAGAACATCTGTAGAAAATTTCATCTCAGTCGGATGGACCGTTCGCGAACGCATAAAGGACACACACACAAAGACACAAAACATTCTCTTTTATATATATATAGATAATGGGAAAACAGTTGGGGAAGGGGGTGTGTAATGTTAGAATGGCATCTTAAAATATACACAACTCAAAAACATCAACAACAAAAACAACATAATAGTTTCACTAATTATCACCGTTAATTACTTAAAATGTTTCCGTTTCCTCACAATTGATTAATTAAATTATCAATGTTGTTTCAGCATCAGTGAGTTACTCAAATGTCTCTTATATCACCACAACTGCTAAACTAAAATGTCCTTGTGTTCACCACAAATGCTAGAATCAATGTCCATTAGTTCACCACAAATGGTAAAATAAAATGTCGCTCAGTTCATAACAAATGCTAGACTAAAATGTCCTTGATTTCAATATATCGGGATCCATAGAAATCAGGTTACTGGAGTTGTTGGCCATTGCTATTTAGAGGGTATCAATAGAGTACTTAACCAAATTCCATAAGGGTAGGGTTGCTCTGAAATCGGAGGGGTCAATGATGCTCAGTTGTATTTCGCTCTTCGTGCAGTAGAAAGGCAAATTCCCTCTTCCTTCACTTGGGATTTTGATCATTTCAGGAATATACCCCTTGTAATCCATAAGACCAGCATCCCCTGTTGAAAATATGGACCAAAACATATATCCAATCATGCATTAAATGTGGGGGCAAGACAGAAAGAGAGAGAGGAGGGGAAGAGGGAGGGTAATTGATTATTACACAGGAGCAGGCTAGCCATACCTTGCCCTATTTGGTGCCATCACTTCACAAATTGGATGTGATTCCGACTCCCACACAACATCTGATGTATCCACTCACGTTCATTAGTACAACCTAATAGTTTAATCCATTGCTTGGATGTAAATAATAGTTCAAGCCTCTGTCTCCAAAAGAATGAAAAATCTTATTTATTTTTCTTTCCCTGATCGTGTCAGTTGGGGGAGGTGAGATGTTTTCTCTCTTTTTCCTCTTTTTCCTCTATGGCCCGAACGCAGTCAGGCGTGTGCTCTCTTCTTCACATCACCGCAAAGAGTATACAATAGTAGTATACACTCTACTCTGCTATTATATGTTCTCCCCTCGGCTTTATTTCTGTCCATTCATACACTCTCCCTTGACTCAAATATATAACACTGAACCATAATTCTTCTACATATTCACAAGGTTTCACATCATCTGATGACCAAAAAAAAAATACTATAACAAATGACGCCTCCTTGTTCTTTAACAGTGAAAGTAAATATTGGTGCAGCCGTTTTGCAATCTCTATTGAACATATGCAAACTGCTCGATCCTCACGACACCCTTGCGCAGTTTGTGTCATGAAATAAGATTTTCAGTTGTCCGCACTTGTCTATGCACTTTATAATAAAATTCCTGTTACTTAATAACATTCCTCGTATTTACTCTAGTGTTTACCAACATAATTGAGGTAGCTATGAACTCAGCCTATCTGAAACTGAACAACAA
Source organism: Cepaea nemoralis (assembly GCA_014155875.1). Taxonomy (NCBI): domain Eukaryota; kingdom Metazoa; phylum Mollusca; class Gastropoda; order Stylommatophora; family Helicidae; genus Cepaea; species Cepaea nemoralis. Next base: position 397,719 of record JACEFZ010016406.1, read on the forward strand.
GCTTAACAACTGGTTACATTTACCTATACGGGTTTCCAATAGTATTCGTTCAGTCGACTTTCATAATGTCAGTCGGCTGTTCCCTAAGGCAGATTAACTAGCAACTTTCAAATTGAGCCAGTTCACTTCTCGGGTCGTTCTATCCGAGTTAATTAGTTTACCAAACTGGCTTAAATTCGAGACACCATTCATCTACGACAAGTGTAACTGTCATCATCATCATCATCATCATGTGCGCTGCAAGCTGGCATAGACGTCCATGTCTCTCCACAGATCTCGATCTTTGATGTTCTGCCGTGTCTCAATCCATTCAGCATAATTTCTCTTGGTCTGCATCTGTCTCTTTTCCCATTAATCTTTCCAGTTGTCACGATGTTCTCCAATACCATTCTTCTGATCAAATTACCAAAGACAGCTGTTTGTCTCTTTATTATTGTTGTAAATAATGTTCAAGTTTATTAGTCTCTTTCATCGTTGTTAGTTACTCTGGCAATAACTGTTGTAGCTCTAGCACATAATATTAAAGTTAAGCTCTGTCTTATCTAGACAGCTGTATGGTGTCTTATAATTCATCCCGTGTGGTGTTGGTGATCATTCATTGTACTTTCTTGTTTTAGTGCTCACGGCGGAATGCTATCATACACAGTCACACTGATGTGATGACGAAGGAAGAATGAGCGTAACGTAACTCTACACCTCTGTTCTCGGTGTTGTCAGAGCTAACAAAGGAAGCACAATATAGTAACCTATCACGTCAGAGGCGACTAGGGAGGGTGTGCTTGAGATGCTACCATGTCAGAGGCAACTAGGGAGGGGATTCGTGAGATCCTACCATGTCAGAGGCAACCAGGGAGGGGGTGTGTGAGATATTAGCATGTCAGATGCGACTAGGGTGGAGGTGCGTGAGATTCTATCATGTCAGAGGCGACTAGGGAGGGGATTCGTGAGATCCTACCATGTCAGAGGCAACCAGGGAAGGGGTGTGTGAGATACTAGCATGTTAGATGCGACTAGGGTGGAGGTGCGGGAGGGGTTGCGTTAGACGGACTCACTCATCCCAAAGAAAGCTTTAGCTGTAAAATCCAACCAATCATTAAAAATTTTACAAAGGGCTTGGTGAGAATTGGATGATGGCATATGCGCCATTGGCAGATGAAAGGCATACACATGTGAACACCAAATCTAAATTTCGGAGTAGCTGAGGAAATGCTAAACATTCATTACTGTAACTGTAGTGCATGCCAAACTTAGGATGAGGGCGGGGCGTGTATGGGAATGTCCCAGTTGATGTATTATCGGTTCTTGACTCAGCTCAACTCAATAACTGAGGCTAAATTAAAAACAACGTTTGTAACACATGCCAATTTAATTACTACAATTGTAGAAGGAAAGCAAAATGTAACACTGTATCATATTACTGAAATCTTCACAAAGGAAACGTCAGAAGCCATTTACTGCATCACAGGGAATATAGTAAGCAAACTAATTAAGGCAGACTTTTAAAACCAATAGAAGTTGGAAAGTTCTCACCAACAACACAATTCAAATATGTGAAAATTTAAGACACAAACAATAGATTGCACGATTTATTGCCTGGCATATCTCGCTATCTCGTCAGGTATATACTGCAACATAAACTAAAGCAAATAATATAAATCCGTCACGCTGAGATATAAAAAGCACGTATTCAGTAATTTGGATTTTCTACCACGGTCATTTTTAACTATCATGTCTTCATGTTAATGAATGGAAATTTCCTCGGCCAACTTTAACATGCGATCATTTAGAGTGTTAAATAACAATCCGATCAATCATGTGACCGGTTTCCAAACTGTGGCGTCCTATCAATGACATAGGAGATGGCCGGTGTGTAGAGATTTTTCAGGTTACATTGTGATGTCTGGACCCGGAGTTTTGCCAGTTTTCATATGATTAAGAGCATTCTGAACTTCCATCTTCAAAATTGGTGATCCTTCACTATTATTCCGAATAGCATACTGTTCTTTTCGTGTATCAGCCTAAAGGTTTTTCACATGATCTGACCACTTCTTCTTCTTCTTCAGCTTTCCGAGCCATTGAGGTTCTTTGCTGCAAATACAATCCGTCTACATTCGTCTCTCTGGTGGACCTTCTCTTGCCAGTCGTTGATTCCAAGTGCTTGTAGGTCTGTACATGTATTATCTCTCCGCCGTCTTCTTGGTCTACCTCGGGGTCTACGGTCATTTATTTCCTGAGTGTAAGCGAGTTTTGTTTCCCTATTATCTTCCATTCTTTCTATATGCCTCAGCCATTGTAGTCTATTAGCCTTCATGATACCAGTGATTAGCGGGGACTTAAACAGATCATAAATGTCTTTGTTGCTTCTTCTTTTCCACTCTCCACTTTGTGTATCCCTAATGGGTCCAAAGATGCGTCTTAAAATTTTGTTCTCAAAGGTTTGTAACAAGGCTTCGTCTCCTTTCGTTGTACTCCAGGTTTCAGAGCCATACAGCACAACTGGTCTGATCAGTGTTTTGTATATTGTGATTTTGGTGTTACGAGATAGCGCCTTTCATTTTAGTAGATGTTGTAGTGCATAGTATATCTTATTTCCAGAGTTGATTCTAGTTTGTATTTCTTCCCTTATGATGTTGGAGCAGTTGAAGATTGTACCCAGGTATTTGTATGTTTCCGTTCTTTTAATGGTCATATTATCTATTTGTATGTGGCCAGAGTTTTTAGCCATTCCGTCTCTTGAAATTACCATATATTCTGTCTTATCTTGGTTGATAACCAGCCCCATCTGTTGGGCTTTTTCCTTTAAGTGAGTCAATATTTCCAATGTCTTTTGTTCACTTTGCCCTATAATATCTATATCATCTGCATAACCAAGCAGCTTGGATGTTCCTCCAATATCACAATCCTCCTTTATCTTCCTTACAACTTTCTCTAGAGCCAGATTGAAGAGTAGCGGCGATAGTGCATCACCCTGTTTCAAGCCAGATGTTATTTGGAAGGGGTCTGATTTCCTGCCTTTATATGTTACTATATTATAAGTATCTTCCATGCATAGTCTGGTCATGTTGATTAACTTCCTTGGTATTCCAAATTCCTGCATAGCATTCCATAGACTATTCCTATGGACACTATCATAAGCCTTTTTACAATCCACAAAAATGTTATGGAGATCTCTTTTATATTCCCAATGTTTCTCGGCTATTTGTCGTAAGATAAATATCTGATCTATTGTTGATCTGTTTTGTCTAAAACCCGCCTGGTAGTCACCTAATATGTCTTCTGAATATGGTTTTAGTCTATTTTGTAATACTGCGGATAGTATCTTATAGCTTGTGGACAGTAGTGATATTCCTCTATAATTTCCACATTGGAACTTGTCTCCTTTCTTAAAGATAGGTATCAATAATGACTCTTTCCAGTCATGGGGTAATTCTTCTGTCCTCCAGATTTTTATTATTAGTTCGTATAGCTTTAGATGTAATGCATGGCCACCTGCCTTTATAAATTCAGCAGCAATTCCATCAGTCCCAGTTGCCTTATTGTTTTTAAGTCGTGTGATTACATATAGAATTTCTTCAAATGTAGGTTCTTCAATTTGTGGTTCGCATGTTAGAACCTCTTCCTGTGGGAAAATGCTACTTGGAGCTTCACAATTTAGTAATTCAATAAAATATTCTTTCCATGTGTTGCACATTTCCTCATTGGTATTTATCATATTCCCATTTTTGTCTTTTAAACCATATGTGTTTTGTTGGTGCCCTCGTTTCATTGACTTCAGTTCTTTAAATAATTTTCTGGATTCATTTTTCTGGTGATTAGTTTCCATATCTTTGATTATATTACTTATATATTCTCGCTTCTGCTGTCTGACTATTTTTGTAGCCTCTTTACATTCATTTCTATAATGCTCTTCCTTTTGGGTGTTATTGATGTCATTTAACCATACATGTCTGGCATTCTTCTTCCTAATGACTGCTTCTTCACATTTTTGATTGAACCATCTGTTCTTTCTATGCGTGGTTAACACACCGAGACATTCTTCTGCGGTAGATTGAATTGTATTCTTGATGTTCAACCAAGTTTGGTCAACGCTTTCCTCCGAAGGGTTTTGCAGAGTTTCAAGTTTACATTTTATTTCATCTGTAAATTTCTCTTTGACTGTAATGTCTTGTAGTTTTTCTCTGTTGTAAGATTGGAAGATATATTTATAAGTTCGATCCACATTTTTCCCATTGGGTAACAAATTTTTCCTAATTTTTATACATTTGGACTAGATATTTCTTTACTTGAGCAATATTTTTCCCATTCGGCCAGCCAATGTTCCTACTTGTTTGGCTTAGATATTTATAGGTTTGGTTGATATTTCTGAATTTGGCTAACATTTTTCCTACTTTGGTTAACCCGTTTCCTTAGTTTTGTTGATATAGTTCTTGAATTTGTCATCAATATGTAGCAAGCTCTCACCACATGACAATTATATATACCATCAACATTTTAATAAATCAACACCCAAGACGTAGTTATAATATATACCTGTTTAAGTACAGCATTTACAGTTCATTTTACAAGAATTAAAAAGCATAATGTCATTATACGAAATGAATGATGGAATATGAGGTGGTATACAGAGCATGATCAAATAATTATATATATATATATCCATCCATCCATCCATCCATCCATCCATCCAACTCCTATCTAAAATAGATGCATTATTTTTATGAAAACTTTGAAGATGCCTTAAAATTGTATCACTTTGTTTATAACGCATATGACTTGTTGTGTAAATAAAAATATAAAAAGTTTTCTACAGGCATATGCGTAATAATATAATGATAAAATCTTTAAGGCATTTTCAAAGTTTTCATAAAAATAATGCATCTATTTTAAATATGTGAAAATTTTCTAGCTCATCTTTTTATTTCTCTTCGACAGCACTTTACATGTTTTACTCTTCTTTATTTCTTTTCCACATCAAATTAAATGTTTGTTTTTTTCCTTCTATATTTGTAATGTAATTTTTTTTTAAACATTCCCATATGTATGACACGTTACACCCACGTTGGGTATTTATGATGCCCATGTTAAACATTGCCTCAACGAGTCATGTTTTATTGATAATTTTTCATGCGTTTTAATGATTATTGTTCTTTTCAAAGAATTGCTTCATAAGAGATGTTGAATGAAAGAATGTATTAGAGGAAGCAGAGAAGAAGTGCAGAATGTCAGACGGGCCTGCGTGCATATAAGACGATGTATGTATGTGTATAGGGATGTATTTGATGCGATCGATAACGGTCCATCCGATTGAGATGAAATTTTCTACATGTATTCTTTTCATTCCCGTGCAGCCAACTGTCGTAGTCTATTATTGTACAATCAGCAATTTACTTACTAAAATTTAATATTTAAATTTACATTATCATTTGTATATAGCGAGGGGACTTAACTTAAGAAAAGTTATTTCAAGGGGCATAACTTTTAATAGCATTGCTATATATTTTATATGTAGATTGTTGCATTGTTTTCAAAGATTTATATACTCTTTGTCTACAGTTATTTACAGGCATATGAATTATAATAAATAATGATATAATCTTTAAGGCATTTTCAAAGTTTTCATAAAAATAATGCATCTATTTAAATAATGAAAATTTTCTAAATCATCTTTTTATGTTTAAAGAAGTTATCTACAGTCATGTAGGTGATTAAAAACAGTTCTCATTAAAAATAATGGATGGTGTGTGGAAGTACATTCTTAAGTTACATTTTTTTGTTATATGAATTTAATTAGACGCTCCCAGCCAGGAGCTGGGCGAAGCCACGCCGGGTCAAGTAGATAGACAGACAGTCGGGAACGGGAGCTTATATGACTAATTATATGAATTAAATGAGATGCTCCCCAACAGAGGCTGGGCAAAGCCGGGCCGGGTCAGACAGACAGACAGACAGACAGACAGACAGACAGGCAGACAGACGGAACGGAAGCTTATATGACTACTTATACGAATTAAATGAGTTGCTCCCCACCAGGTACTGGGCGAATCCGGGCCGGGTCAGACAGACAGACAGACAGACAGATCCCCGCCAGGAGCTGGGTGAAGGCGGGCCGAGTCAGCTAGTTTTCACATAAAGAACTATGCACATAGTATGTTTTTCTGGGTTTCTTCACACCATTGTCTGAGTAGGATAATTCTTCCGGCTGGTAGCCTAGTATGTATCTGTCACTTGGCGTGTAGTCATAAGATTGCTGGGGTCATCACACAACTGCCTGTAGCTGGGTTGAAAACTGGAAGTATACCAGAGGTGTTATAAACATTTCTTCCACGGGCGCCTCATTCAGGTCTTGTCTGGGTTCTATGCATTACCTCTTGTAGTATTAAACATATGGCTTCGAAATGACTCATAGTGACTTGCACTATCGAATGTTATAGTAACACATTTGCAGGAGTTAGTATGTTTAACGATTAAACCAACCGGGTTTGTGTTGTCTCTAGGTTTCTTCACTGGAATACCATTGTCTGAGCAGGTTGACTCTCCAGGCTGGTAGCCAGATGAATAGTTGTCCCTTGCGGTGCAGGCATAAGGTTGGTCTCCTGCTTGGTGGGCAGACATCTGAGTATTGTAGTCAAAGGTGGTATCAAACACTGAGGGTGTAGTGGTCATAGTAACAAGGTTGTAGTGTCCATAGTTGTTGATGAAGTGGGTGTCTGATGCTGTGTTTTTATTTGTCGATGTAGGTTGTCTTTTCTGCTGTATAAGTGTTGCCGCAGACATGTGTGAGTTTCGGTGTTGTGAACTGTATCAATGTGACGTGTAAGATTGCAGTTTTATGTAAAGAAATGACCACATGTAGGACACAGACAGACATTTGTCTGACTAGTGGTCATAATGCTAGAGCAAAAAGAAGTGGTGATAAGGCAAAAAGTAGCTTCCGGCACCAGCTAATGGAGTGGTGATAATCAGCACATACTCTTTTGTGTTGTTGAAATGGAGAAGTGTTCCAACATTATATACTTTGTGTAGATTTCTGTCATTCCACACTTTCACAACTCGTTCTGGTGTTAGGTCTGGACACTGACCATCAAACAGCTGTGAAGAAAAGACACAAACATCACAGTACACTATCGATATTTTACATGACTTATAATTTGTACTTCAAATCATGTGACAACCAATATTATTTTGATGATAGTGTTTTAAATCATCAACAGACAATAATAACCAGTATGTTTTCAAATCAAATGTACTAACTTTTAAACCCGAATGTAGCACCATCTACCTTCTGAGACATACACCAGCGACACCACTATACCGATTTTATGGTGTGTAACGAGAAAATATCGCATACACACAGTGCTACTTACCAGAGCAGTTTCTTGGATGACGTGTTTTCGATAGCTCTTGTTGCAAACATAGTGTCTTTAATCAGTAATTGCGGTCATTTATATACAGAGTCTGGGCTGATGCATCGCCTAGAAAGTGCCGAGTCAAACTAGACAATAACCATTTCAATTCGGTTAGACTTATACGGTAAACCAGCTAACTATTCTATCTACAACCTGTCTAGTCAGCGATTCTACCCGTTGTTATTTCTCGCCTTCTCCGCTGTGTTTTAGGGTGTTTATGGTTCCTCGTCAAATACATGTCTGGGCATGTATACCGCTGTCAGTTCACGATGATCGCCATCGCCAATTGGTAGTCAGCCAGGAGGTCACCCTGACATCAGTCGACTATGAGTTCACGCTTCAGACGTTTATATGTTCTAACATCGATGTCAGTGTATTTATCTATCCACCCCGCCACTAGCCTTAACAATGATCAGAAATATTTATCTAGCCTTTCCTTCACCCACCCACTACTTAACATCGAATGACACTAAACCATACCTACGGAATTCGGAAGCACTTATCTAGCTACTCCATCACTTACCTATCCCTTAACAACGAATGACACCAAGTCATACCCAGTACAACCAAAATACCGATCATCTTTACTTTTTAAAGTTTGCATTTGTAGCTCGTATGATGATATTGTATAGCCACAACGACCCTCTACAGCTCACTAATTACAGCTACCCACCCCTTAACAACAAATTTCGCTATGCCATACCCGCTACGACCAATAATACCGGTCATCTTTATTTCTTTGAGGTTTTCATTTGTAACCCTATGATGATAGTATATAAGCCACTACGACCCTCTAAAAGATCACTAATAACCACTAATCCTTAACAACGATTTTCACTAAACCATCCCCATTGCAACCTATACTACCCGCCATTTTTACTTTTCACTTTACACATAAACAAATCCTTTTATTTTTTAATACTACTTTTAATAATTAAAGTTTTACCTTTTCAACGATACAAATCCGGAGGCAGTTGTGTATCCTACCATACGTGATTTGAAAAATAGGCTTCTTAATGCTTGTCCTGTCGATAAGTAAGCGATAAAAGAAACTATTTCGGGTTCAGAAGCTAACCCGAAATACGACTGGATAACACCTCCCCTACTACTAACAGAGAGAGAGAGAGAGAGAGAGAGAGAGAGAGAGAGAGAGAGAGAGAGAGAGACTGATCGCTATAAAAATGTCGCTTAAAAGTCGACAGGGTCGACTTAATTGCACCGGGTTTATCCCATATGGCTCGGTCTCTTTCCGCAGCACGGAAAGCGTCGCACAAAGCACGAACTCTGTAGCTTTTAGCGACGACCTACAGGAGTCTCCGAAACATTTAACTCATAAACCGAAGGGTGCGAGAGAGAGAGAGAGAGAGAGAGAGAGAGAGAGAGAGAGAGAGAGAGAGAGAGAGAGAGAGAGAGAGAGAGAGAGAGAGAGAGAGAGAGAGAGAGTACATGGATCCGAATAAAAACTATTTCGTATATAATTTTACCTTTTAATAATTAAATTTTGACTTTTTAAACACCCGAAACCGGAAGCCTGCCCATTTCGCGTGCCCGGTCGCCTCACCAGCCCGGTACACCCAGTAGACCGAAAGTCCCTAAAGACAACAGGGAAGTGCCAAAAATCCGCGCGAGATTCAAATAACTAGGTCAAATCTGGTCTTTTTTTACGTCGCGGATCTGGTACGAGACTTTTCATATAGTAAAATATGACGTCACCTAGCTGGTTCTGGTGCTAGGACCTGACGAACAATTTCTGATGACACAGTGGCATTGGCAGCAAGTTGCCTGAAGTTACGAGAACTCGTGGGTCAAGTAAACAGGCGCAGTGCAGAATGTGGGATTCATATATTAAGATATTATCTGTAAAATCTGAAACTATAATCAATAGCAATGAGAAAGAGAGAGACCAACAATGAGCATCCGGGTAAACCGGGAGACACTAGAACAAGTAACACGCTTCTCCTGTCTTGGAACATCATATAAACGGAGATATACTAGAACAAGTTTCTCCTGTCTTGGACATAATCAGTAAACGGGGAGATGTTAGAACTAGTAACGCGTTTCTACTATCTTGGACATCATAGTAGACGCGGTTATTGCAAGTTAATGTTTGATAACCGTGATTGCCTCAGGGACTGCCAGAAGTCTCCACTTCTGCCACGCAGCCGATGCTCAGTATCCACTACAAAAATCGCCATACGGTTAATAGGTTTCAGGACGTCAGCAAGCCTGACTGCCATGATATTTCGCCACAGACATGTTGGAGGTTCCACACAAAGATACTCCTCTGCCGTAGTGATGACAGGTGATAGTCCTTAACCACATCCATGTACAAAGATGAGGTTGCCTACTAATTTCATCATAGCCCTTACTTACACATACACTTCTGAAAATTATTCATATTCACCACATCACCTATGGAAGACCGAATGGTCCAAATTATTTGGGACCAGCACTATATAAAGATCGTCGGTATTAGAAGTGTCAGAGAGCTGTCGAAAGACTATGATCACCATCGTCCCACGGCATGGACTTAACAAGATACGTTATATTCCCAATGTGCTTTAATACGTGATTAGGGATCCTTATCGTTACCCTTTACATGTTGCCAGGCTGGTTGACTCCGGCGCCTAAATGTTGGGGGGAGAATTCCCTATCTATGGCAATCAAGATAATTAATCAGCAGAAAAAAAGACAATTAATGTACGGGCAAATAAAATCATTAATTTGGGTCATGTAGTGAGACGAGAGGTATTGGAGAACATCGTGACAACTGGAAAGATCGAGGGGAAGAGAGACAGAGGCAGACCAAGAGAAATTATGCTGGATGGATTGAGACGGTAGCGTGAAGGAATATCATTAGCAGATTTGATCCAGAAAACTAAAGACCGAGATCTATGGAGAGTCATGAACGCCTACGCCAGCTGGCATGGCACTTGATGATAAAGTCCATCCCACAGCAAACAAATCAGTTATTCTATGACAAACAAGATCATTAATCTATGGCAAAGAAGACCATTAATATATGGCAAACAAGACCATGAATTTTAATCAGCGAAGTCCATTAATCTACGGTAAACAAGACCATTAATCCAGACAGACGAAAACCATTAATTTTTACGTCACAGAAGACCATTAATCTTTAGTAAACAAAATCATTAATCTAGAGAATCATGTCCGTTAATTTACTGGGGAAAAGACCATTAGTCTTGGGTAAACATGCAGTCTACTGTGCTTGTCAAAATGAAAGTGTCATTGACAGCGTCTCTTGAGCACCTCCAGAGGAGACACTGAACTTGAGCCAGGGGGACGTGACACGTCCTGCGCATTATCGCCTGTGCATTAGGAGACATAAATCATGGCTACTAGAGCAGAAAGGGTTGTGGTAGAGGGCGAAGCAGACGCGTGCGTAGCCAACTGGTCACTGGAACAATAGGTGTTCATACTACTCAACCTCTTCCGAGAGACGGAGAACATGGAGCTATAACACGAGTGCTGTGATGACGGTATTAGATATTATATGACAACTTCTGACAGTGCTGCAGAGATATCCGGCCCCCGTCAGCTTTGGTCGTGTATACTATCACTCGGTTAGGCAGATGGTATTGTCCATGGGAGATCAAATACACAACATACACTGTCCAGTACTTGGCGGCTCTTACGGCAACTGGTCTATGATTTAAAGCTTTGGGTAGGTCTCATTGTATAATATCACTTGCGCAGCAGGGCTACCCATTCACCGGTCAGTCTCATCCTTGACTTGGGGATGTACAAGTACCTCTGAAGTCGCAGTGCGTTCGACTGAAGACGGAGGAAGCTGTTAATAGGGAAAGTTAGCCAACGGTCAAACATCAGACCAGTGCACTTCTCAATGGCAGCAACTACTAGTGATAGTAGCCCGTGTATGGACTATGTTCGAATGCAAAGATAGCGAACGAAACAAGAAACAAATGGGGAAAAAAAAAGTAGTTTCAAACAAGTTAGTTGCATATCCTTTACAGGATGTCGCAGTTAACCCCAGCATTTTCAGGGGCTATTTGTGATCTTTTGGCAAGTTTACGTTCAGTAGTTTGCCATTGACATGTCCTGACATATCTTGGAATCGTAAAAGAGTGGCTCCAGGGTAATACGGATGTGGTTTATTTCAAGATAAAACATCTGTCCTTATATTGTGTGACCTCTCGGGCAGTATCTCTTTCGTAGTTAAGTAAATGATTTATTTATCTATTCATTGTTGTTTGAAATAATAGGCCATAAAAACAGGTGTCGCTGCTTATTTCATCAGCGTTTCATTTATTAGACAATAAACTCCGACGATTCAGAAACACAAACTGCCGAATGAAACCTGATTAATCCTATAATTTGTCAATTTCTTGATGGCTATCTAAGTAGATTCACCCCACGTTGAGTTGTCTCGCTTCTTTCCAGCCTGCAGAATTCAATATGTACGCCGCTGGCGATTACAGAAGTGTCCACGTGTTGTTCTCAGCGTTTGTAAAATGGCATGAATTGTATCCGTGGCCGCGCACCGGTTCGGTTAAAGAAGACGCGTTTTATAATAATTACATCAAGATTATGCGTGGTTGATGGTGTCTTCAGATAACGTCTGTTTGCTTTCGTAGGGCAAGGCCAGCAATAATGCCCAGTGTACATAGCTTCCCATTGGTTTATATTTATAGGACCCTCTACACGCCCTCCGGCATACTTGGTACATGGTGCTAACCCCCCCCCCCCCCCCATACTTGTATAGACCAACGGGCACTGGATGGGTGATGTGTCAATGCCCTGCCTGCAGCCTGTACTCCCCAGAACGGATATGTGAGTGTGTGTGTGTGTGTATGCGTGCGTGCCTGTGTATGCGTGCGTGTGTGCGTGCACGTGTGAGGGTGTAGGTGTCTTTGTGTGTACGTGTTATAGCTGTATAATCCACGGTTCTACCTCACACAATTAAACCCTCCAACTACTCCCAGGCCATGTCAGGAGACGGTCACGTGATACCCTCTTCGGTTAATGTCATGTCTTTGTTGTCTCCGCACACATTATCATTATTAGCACGCTGGCCTGTCGAGCGGCGGGGCGTGTGTTCTAATCTTCATCATCGCAGATATTGGTATTCTTTAATTGACCTGGGCTCCCAGGTCAGCTCTGCCTTAAATCGGTGCCACGTTCAGGAAAGTAAAGTCGCCCGGTTTGGTGTTGGCCTCATGACAAGTCGAGTCCCCGAGGGTCTAACAAAATACCAGGCTAGCACTATATACTCAGGAAATCAACGGGGAGAACCGTTTGAGGCCTCTAAGACAATTACATAAATAAACACACATAGTATTATTTGGCGCTCACAGAAGGAGAAGAAGGAAATAGAGACTAGAAGACGCACTAAACAACATAAAATTTGAAAGCTATAGTTACCGACCGGGATCGAACCTGTCGCCTCCAAATGACGACGGCGCCTCGCTGCAGGAACAAGTGTACTTCGACGCATGACCAACTAGACACTCCAAAAAAAAAGTGTTTTCATTGGTCATGTCTGTCTATCACACACATGAACCGAACAACTATGGAATATGGACAGAATTCGTATCAAACCATTGAGATAGCACCATAGGTCTCATAATTTATATTAAATCAGCATAGGTCAAATAACAAACACACAAACACATCGGGCCGTGCTGTTGTCGAGTATATATAAACAAACATTTAAAGAAGAGAAATGATTGGTCGGTTCTAATGCTGTACACGTAAACACAAGAAATCAATGGGGGAACCGCTGAGGCCACTAAGACAATTACATAAATAAACACACATAGTATTATTTGGCGCTCACAGAAGGAGGAAGAAGGAAACCGAGAACAGAAGACTCACTCAATACGGGCACTTGAATTGAATATTAAACAGTTGTAGTACAGGAGCCCTGGCACTCATCCTACAGTGTCCCAGTGGACATGTAGCGCTGGACTCGTGTTTATCCGGCACTCGGCGAGCGATGTGGTCAGTATCACGCCGGCGGCCTTGACTTCCACAGACAATACCTGGCACCAGCTTAAGGCTGGGTAGACCTCGGAAATCAGGTCAATTTAAAAACTCAGCCTCGACGCGGACTTGAACTCATTTACATCGGGTCGGCAGACGAGCGTCTCCACACTGTGCTAGCGCGGCTCCCTACTCTATCATATACCCAACACACCTCGAGGCGTGGGGAAAGGCTCCGGTACATTTTGTTTGTAATATCGTTCTCCTTGTGATAATTTGCCGACTCCGTGGCGATGCAGTTACGCACGCGGTTCGTGATCCCGCATACACGCGTTCGAAACAAAGCTCATCGCGATTTGGCAACATACAGCGTTGCGTTGGTATTTTACGAAGTGGTATGGGTGCCGGTCGTTTAGAAAGCAGTGGCAAACTACTGAACGTAACGTGCCAAGAAATCACAACAGCAAAATATGCTGGTGTTGACTGCAACGTCCTTTAAAGGATATGCAACTAACTTTTTTTGTGTATGTTATAATTTAGTGACAGGATACATAAAGAAATAGGGAGGGGGAAGGGACAACAGAGAGAAAGAGAGGAACGAATAGAAACGCGGGGGGGGGGGGGGGGGAGGAGGTTAGAGTACTTTATTCTGTCACATGTTGTTGTTCAATTAATCAATCAATCAAATCTCGTGGCAGGAACCTACCGTGATTATGTGAAGTGTTAGCACCATCACATTATCTAAGCCTGAGTGCATGCAAGCATATAGAGGGCCAGTGTTTCCCTCCCATAGGGACCGTCGAGAGCTGATATCAAACCCTACCACAGCCCACCATGCTGTTGTCAGCGTAAAGTCTTAACCGTTATGCCAAAGCATCCGCTATGCAGTTGTTACTTCCAGATCATAATCGCCATGATTAAATAGGGTTCAAACAATAGCACAATGAACCAGACCGAGTTACAGTAACAATATATGACAGTTGGCTAATGTAATAGATATGCAGAGAGGAGTCACTACATCGGCCATGTACTCAGAATAGACAAGACAAGACTCCCCTACCATGCCCTCATATGGTCACCGGTGGAGATAAAAAAATGGGAAAGACCAAGAGAGACCCTGCGTAGAACCATCATCAGAGAAGGCTCATTCAACGGCCAAGTAAACATCCAAGATCTACAACAGGTAGCAGCGAACCGCCAAGCATGGAGAGCTATGACTTCTGCCCTATGCGCCGCCTTGGGCTCAAGAGGAAAGACTAACTAACTAAGTAAGTCACTAAACGTCTGAAGTTACAAAAGCACGTGTGGTGAGTCGCCTGATATAGAATGAGTGAACTCGCTGCAATATGTGGCACCACTGGTGGTAGGTGGCCACCTGATTGTACAGAACCGCATCAGACTGGGCTGAATGTATAATACATCGGGTGTCAACTGTGAGGTGGCCTTCGCTTCCTCCCTGCTATGCCTACTTGTTCAGTGAACACTTGCAAATGGCGATCGATGCAATTTGAATGTTCTTCCCTTGCGGAGGAAGTTATAAATTATGTTCTGGACTGTGACTTCTACTTAGTGCACTCACGTCCATGTGGGCTGGCAGGGGAATATACATGACGTAAGCCGCAGAATATTCTCTCTTTGAATTCACTCGATCTTAGAATGCTTTATATTCTAGAAAGTTTAGACTTGCTTCACCACCACCACTTTCTCTCTCTCTCTCTCTCTCTCTCTCTCTCTCTCTCTCTCTCTCTCTCTCTCTCTCTCTCTCTCTCTCTCTCTCTCTCTCTCTCTCTCTCTCTCTCTCTCTCTCTCTCTCTCTCTCTTCCTCGCTGGCTCGTTGCTCACTACGGAATCGGATTAATAATAAGAATCTTGAGATCACAATCCACCGCATACATCTTTGTTCGCAGAGTTACTTAAAACCATATTCCAAGACATGGTGATATCACGAGAAACTAATAATGTTGTTGCTGTTTCTGATGGTGGTGGTGGTGGTCGTCGTCGTCGTCGTCGTCGTCGTGGTGGTGGTGGTGGTGGTGGTGGTGGTGGTGGTTGTGGTGGTGGTGGTGGTGGTGGTGGTGGTGGGGTGGGGTGGTGGTGGTGGTGGTGGTGATGGTGGTGGTGGTGGTGGTGGTGGACACAGTGGTGATTATCCAAAGGTGCCCCGACTGAACCGTCTTTATTACACTTAATGAAATACCCAACCACGAAGTCAACAATTAAACACGATGTAATACCTGGGCTGATTACTTAGAGAGTCCTATCGGATGTCGAATGTCACATATGAAGTCTCAAGGGACGGCGTTGGGGTAGATTGGGTGGTAGTGGAATAATGTTATAGTAAAAGCTTTACATCCCACTCGGTATTGAAGTTGCATCTCTGCGAGGTCTGTGCGCAACTTACATTTCTCAATGCGTGATTACAAGTGGTTTAGTAGTAGTTAACGCAGTTTCACAACCCCGACACACCCGGTTCGAAGACTGCAGCGAGTGATTTGGGAGCAGATCACTGTGCATTTATTTTCACAATGGCACGAGCGTCGGCCGAAGAGAAATCAATGGAAGACTGTTCAACGTAAAATGGTCTATAAAATGTCAAACTGCAAATACAATCCGAGGTTGATTGTGATGTTCTGCGAAGGACCTGCGACCAACACATTGTAAACCGAGCCGTGGATTTTAAATGATAACAGCAAACCGGAAGCCACCTCGCCATAATGCTAAAGGAAAGAACATATATGCGGATTGCTTCGGACATCACGAGATCATTAGAGTGGATAAAGCAGATATGCCCAGTCAACGAGGCTCAGCAAAACTCCCGCCTGACGACCCATTTCCTATTTTGAAGAAGAAAGATTTCAGAGACTAGGGTTTTTTAAATACTGTTAATGAACGGTACATGGATATATGCACGTAGAAGAACAATAATCATAAGCGTGGTGTAGCAGTTGTATATTTCACTGGATTAACTTAGCAACGTCTAGTGACTTTGTGGTGAATTTCACGAATTTCAGCAGAAAGTGGGAGTGAGGTGAAACACTTAGGTGAAATTCACGCGTAACTAAAAACAGAGAACAAACGAAACCAATGCATGCGAGTGGAGCACCACCACAAGAGACTCCTATGGGCCAAGTGGGATCACGATTTCATTCAACAGCAGAACCAGGTGAATAATCTGTACCAATAATAGATACAGCCAAAATTGCAGCTCGTCGGCGCCACTGGAAATAAAATAGTTTTTACTCAAAGCAATGTTTTCCCGTTGTAGATTCGAACAATGAAGACACAAACAATAGATTGTGCGATATATTGCCTGGTATATTTGTCACTATACTCACCATGTGACTAACTCTTCAGAGATAGATATAATAGGAAACTAACAAAGAATCAGTGTTAGGCTGAAATACGTTAACACACACAGCACTGATACTGCACGAATATTACATGTGTTACCACTACAAGTCTTTCTGCTTACACAGCGAGGGATTCATAAAATAGCGGCAGAGTTTTCAGCAGATTTGAGCATGCTTTTGTTGTTAGAGGAATGCAAGATGCGAAACAGCGTTTGTGTGTTGACCATATGGTCAATGCTGAGCGATGAACGAGGGGTTTTTATGGGTATCCACTACGTGATATTTCCAAAATATTCTTGCACTTTCTTTTCCACACATACCTGTAAATGTTTTGCAAGCTAATGCTAACTATCGTTTCGTTCTGCCCGAATAAGTAACCTGATATCCAAACTGAAATTGATAGATATCACTTACTTTGGTGTACGGTGACACTAGTTCTTCGACAGAAAGGTTATGTATTGTAGTGGTACATAATGGGTACAGTAGCAAAGCATGTTTGATCCACTACAGTTCTGAATCTATCGTGTAATCCACCATCTCATCGAAAGGCTAGTTACACGCATTGCTGGAAGTCTGGGGAACGTTGTTTCTGTGAGCGCTTATTGTGATGGATGACAATGACGCTTAATGAAGTCAGCTGGATATTCACCCATTAGACTGTAAAGGTTGCTTAGTAGTATCCAAATCTGACGGTATGTGGCTGCAGCATATGTTTCTAGCTCGCTTAAACAAGTTCCGTACTAGGCCAGGCTTGTATTGGACAGGTGGAAACCTGTTGAAATGTAAGCGCTCTTGGTTGAAAAGTGTAAAAAAAGGACAGTGGCGGGAATATTTGCATAACTTAATTTAAGAATCGTGAGGGAGACAATATTGATAATATCCTTTCCTTGTATTTATCTTACCGAGTTGTATTGTTCTTTCTAGTCGCTAGCATGAGTCTGTACTGTGGTTGGACATTCTCATCTTAATTCAGCATGTGCAATGCCAATAAGCGTAATGCGATCATAGATCGCCATCTCACATAATAGCCAGAGTATTGGATACGTTATGTGTTCTTGTCAGGTCTTCTATGTATATAACTCTTTGTTTTATTTTTACATTTTTCCCATTAATGTTGCCACTAATAAGTTCGCAAGTTTATTTCTCCTCATAACATGGCCTAACATCTTGATTGTCTACGCCTAATGTCTCTAATCAATTTACGGTTTTTATGTATTTCATCTTCTTTTGAAGAAATCCTATATGTAATAACACGACTTAAAAATAATAAGGCAACTGGGGCTGATGGAATTGCTGCTGAATTTATAAAGGCAGGTGGTCATGCATTACAGCTAAAGCTATACTAACTAATAATAAAAATCTGGAGGACAGAAGAATTACCCCATAACTGGAAAGAGTCATTATTGATACCTATCTTTAAGAAAGGAGACAAGTTCCAATGTGAAAATCATAGAGGAATATCACTCCTGTCTATAAGCTATAAGATACTATCCGCGGTATTACTAAATAGACTAAAACCATATTCAGAAGACTTATTAGGTGACTACCAGGCGGGTTTCAGACAAAACAGATCAATAATAGATCAGATATTTATCTTACGACAAATAGCCGAGAAAAGTTGGGAATATAAAAGAGATCTCCATAACATTTTTGTGGATTTTAAAATGGCTTAAGATAGTGTCCATAGGAATAGTCTATGGAATGCTATGCAGGAATTTGGAATACCAAGGAAGTTAATCAACATGACCAGACTATGCATGGAAGATACTTATAATATAGTAGCATATAAAGGCAGGAAATCAGACCCTTTCCAAATAACATCTGGCTTGAAACAGCGTGATGTACTATCGCCGCTCCTTATCAGTCTGGCTCTAGAGACAGTTGTAAGAAAGGTAAAGGAGGAATGTGCTATTGGAGGAACATCCAAACTGCTTGGTTATGCAGATGATATAGATATTATAGAGGAAAATTAACAAACAACACTGGAAATATTGACTCACTTAAAGGAAAAAGCTCAACAAATGGGGCTGGTTATCAACCAAGATAAGACAGAATATATGGTAATTTCAAGAGAAGGAACGGCTAAAAACTCTGGCCACATACAAATAGATAATGTGACCATTAAAAGAACGGAAATTATACAAATATCTGTGTACAATCTTCAACTGCTCCAACATAATAAGGGAAAAAATACAAACTAGAATCAACTCTGGAAATAAGATATACTATGCACTACAACATCTGCTAAAATCAAATGCTCTATCTCGTAACACCAAGATCACAATATACAAAACACTGATTAGACCAGTTGTGCTGTATGGCTCTGAAACCTGGAGTACAACTAAAGGAGACGAAGTCTTGTTACAAACCTTTGAGAACAAAGTCTTAATGCGTCTTTGGGCCCATTAGAGGTACACAAAGTGGAGAGTGGAAAAGAAGAAGCAACAAAGACATTTATGATCTTTTTGAGTCCCCGCTAATCACTGGTATCATGAAGGCTAATAGACTGCAATGGCTGGGGCATATAGAAAGAATGGGAGATAATAGGGAAACAAAACTCGCTTACACTCAGGAAATAAATGACCGTAGACCCCGAGGTAGACCAAGAAGACGGTGGAGAGATAATATATATACAGACCTACAAGCACTTGGAATCAACGACTGGCAAGAGAAGGTCAACCAGAGAGACGAATTGAGACGACTTGTATCTGCAGCAAAGAACCTCAATGGCTCGGAACGCTGAAGAAGAAGAAGAAGAAGGTATTTCTTCAAGGACTATCTCACTGTCTTTGTGTGCCGTCGATTGTATTCCTTGCAATGTTCTCAGAAACCATATTTCCACCGCTATTAGATGTTTCTCGGCGTGTCTGCTTGTACAGTGCAATAGGGTATATTCACCTAAGTAAGTACTGTACTAAGTAAGTAGCCGGCTTCGTGGCTAAAGGCTTGCGAACGCGGTTCGTGAGCCGGGTACCTGGCGTTCGAAGCTAAGCTGCGACCGATTTGTGCAGCAGACCGTGTCGCGTTGTGTTATAACGTGCTGGTATGGGAGCCTGTCGTTCAGAAAGCAATGGCAAACTACTGAACGTAACACTTCCCTAGTACATCAACAGCAGCTGAAAATGCTGGTGTTGACTGCAACGTCCCGTAAGGGATAGGCAACAATAAAAAAAAAAAGTACTGTACTCTTGTGTAAAGTACATCTACTACATTCATGTTGTTGTGCTGCCATTGTTTTTGACGTTATCTTGTCCAGCACATACAATCATAGTTTATTTTCTGTCACGAATTACATTAATATTATCATTATAACAAACACTGTCGCAGAAATGCCACCTGAAAAAATAATCTCAACAAGTGCCTAAAATTTAATTTAAAACAAAAAAAATGAATGTGTGTATTTCATGAAGAAAACGAAACAACTAAAATAAAGTACATGAACATATAAATGCATATTTAACCACCATTTTCTACGTGGAAAATGTCCTCAGAGGGAACGCTCGAATGTTCACAGTTACTAGCAGTTCTAGAGAAATAAGAAAACGTTTCTAACAGCATCGAGTTCAAGAACGTGATTGGAATGGAATATTATTGCTGTCTTGTTTGCCTCCAGCAACTGGTGATGTTTTATTGCTTCTTGTGTCAATGGATGAGTCAAACTTAAAGCGGCAGCAACCGATGTCCTTGAGATCACAGAGTCGGGGACACTGAGCGTGTAGAATGTATACATTTATCGGGAAGCAGTGTAAAGACTATGAACATCACTGAAACATTGACCAGACCATGTATATGAGAGGAAACAGTGTATAGACTATGTATATGTGTGGAAGTAAGGTATAGACCATGTATATTAGAGGAAACAGTGTATAGACTATGTATATGTGTGGAAACAGTGTATAGACTATGTATATGAGAGGAAACAGTGTATAGACTATGTATATGAGTGGAAACAGTGTATAGACTATGTATATTAGAGGAAACAGTGTATAGACTATGTATATGTGTGGAAGTAAGGTATAGACCATGTATATTAGAGGAAACAGTGTATAGACTATGTATATTAGAGGAAACAGTGTATAGACTATGTATATGAGAGGAAACAGTGTATAGACCATGTATATGAGAGGAAACAGTGTATAGACTATGTATATTAGAGGAAACAGTGTATAGACCATGTATATTAGAGGAAACAGTGTATAGACTATGTATATGAGAGGAAACAGTGTATAGACTATGTATATGTGTGGAAGTAAGGTATAGACTATGTATATGAGAGGAAACAGTGTATAGACTATGTATATGAGAGGAAGTAGGGTATAGACTATGTATATGAGAGGAAACAGTGTATAGACTATGTATATGTGTGGAAGTAAGGTATAGACCATGTATATTAGAGGAAACAGTGTATAGACTATGTATATTAGAGGAAACAGTGTATAGACTATGTATATGAGTGGAAACAGTGTATAGACTATATGTACTTTAATCTAACTTTCACACAAGATCCTACACAAACCATTGTCGTGTTATTTTCATCGTAATTCTTATTAATTATCATCAATAGTTGGTCAGCTAACCAGATTCTTCATCATCATCTTCATCTTAAACATATTGTTTATTAGCTTTATCTTCATCTTTATCGTCATCACCATCATTGTCATCTGCTTCTTCTTTCTCTTTGTTCTTCCGACTCATCTTCTTCATCTACTTCTTTTTCTTGTTGTCTTTGCCCTTGTTGTTGTTGTTGTTCTTCTTCTTCTTCTTCTTACTACTACTACTACTACTACTACTACTACTACTACTACTACTACTTACTACTACTACTACTACAACTCCTGCTGCTACTACTACTACTACTCCTAGTACTACTACCACTACTACTACTACTACCACCACTACTACTACTACTGCTACTACTACTACTACTACTACTACTATTACTACTATTACTACTATTACTACTACTACTACTACTACTACTACTACTACTACTACTACTACTACTACTACTACCACTACTACTACTACCACCACCACTACTACTACTACTACTACTACTATTACTACTACTACTACTACTACTACTACTACTACTACTACTACTACTACTACTACTACGTCCCTTATCCCCTAGTGGAGCACAGATCCTCATCCAAATCACGCCAAAGCTTTTTCTATCTTTTGTTATCACAGGTGTTCTCAGTGTGTGTCCTATCCAACGCCATCGTCTTTCCTCCCACACCACCTCTTGGTTCGCTGTACTGTTTAGTTTTCTCTCTCGGTAGTGATTCTGTCATATCGATTTAGTCCTTCTCTTCTGTACAGACATCAGCACTGATTTGCAGTTAGAGGTAACCATTGTTAGTGTGGTACTAGTTTTAATTTCTGTTGACTTGCACATATTTCCCTCTGTCAAGTCAACAGCAAGGAAACATCTGAGAAACTATTACATATACATTCTCATGTAGTTGTATCAGTGTATGTTTGCTGTTTGTGAGCTGACGAAGTCTTTAGCAGCAACGTCCATTGTATCACTTGTGATCGTGTTCTGGTAAACTGATTTTTCTTCTTGTTTTTGTTGATTCACTCATCACAAATTTCGCAGTGTTATGAAAGTTGTTGCCTTTTGTGATTATATATTAACACTGTATTTTTCCGCGACCTGTAATTACATTGCTACCTAGACATGTGAATGAGTGTATCACACAATGTGAGGTTTCGGGTGATCATTTGCTTCATTTATTCTCATTACTGTTAACTTTCCCCTGTGCATTGTTAGACCTATTTGTTGTGACCTGCCATCAATTGTCACGTTTATCTTGCATCTGATTTCGTGTATAGAACAGGAGAGAAATATCGTCAGCCAAGTGCAGATCAAGCTGTTCTGTCAGACTCCGCTGAATTATATCTCGGGTGGTAGTTATTGTTGTCTTCAATAGTCAGTATCAATGTGTGGCTTTTCTGTTATGCTCGATGTGTTATTACATGTATTTACATCTGTCCACGTTCGTCAGAAACTATCTCTACATTATACGGGTGTTTCTCAACTTTTCCATGGCTTACATTCACGCAGCAGCATAGTGTCATTCAGTTCTAATGAATAGCACACAGCAATACAGCGTCACATCCAGAACACAAGTGACATGGCACTCAAGTCTAACACAAGTGGTATGGCACTCAAGTCTAACAGAAGTGGATTATAGTAGTGCACATGTATTACTTGCTTGCTTGCTTGTGTTCGTTGGCTTGAGCTCCAACGCGAAGTCCTGTATGTCGGATGAAGACATCCTGTTGTCCAACATCAGTGTGATGTCATACAGGACCTGAGGTTTGCGTGAGTATCCGTTGTCCCATGTCTGGCTTATTGGTGTGCAGACTGGTGGTTCCTCGCCGTACAGGCAGACACTCTCCGACTTCGGAGGAATCAGCGATCCTATTGACTTCAGCCAGGACCCCGAAGGGACCTGTTGCCCAGGACGCTCGACGAGGACGCGTCAATAGGTCTTGGCCAGTATATAACCCGGCCCTGGTGCCTTGGAAACACCTCTGCGTCCCTGCACATGTATTAGAGTAAAACTGGTCTCGTGCTGCGTCACTTAGTTCTAATTTGTACCAGCAATTAGCCTTGTACACACCTTGTGCGATGTAGGCATACGATTCTAGGACCCTGGGATCAGGGGTGTGAATGCTATCGCCAAGATCGTCGACAAATAATTTCTCGAAAATACTGTCTTTTCTGTTGACAGAAACCCACATCTGTCAGCTGGCGAGACTCTCAGGTGTTTAATCAGAAACCACTAAATAGCTTACCTGGACATAGTCATGCCATGTCTGTATGTTTCAGTATAAACCTCGCCGTTACTGATGGACACACATACAAGACCAGATGTTTAGCTGTAATCAGAAAGAACTTATCAATTTACCCAGCCATAGTCGTATCAAGAAAGTATATTTCGGTATGAATGCCACGTGCACTGCTGGACTAATACAAGACAAGGTGGCTTGCTGATCGTACGCTCAAAGTACAAATGGTGGTTCAGCAAGGCCCTGTCTTTATTTGGAGGTGAAGGGTTCGAATTCCAGCGTGCCTATTAATATATTTTCCTCTTTCTTCTTGTCTAGCGTGTTCTCTCATTTCTACTTCTATCAACGCTTCTCTGAGTGTTGGATCAATAAATGTGCATTGATATCTATGGCTTCAAGGTTTCTGAAGCATTTTTATTGTGGTAATTTGTACATTTATAGTATTATAGTATAAAAACATTATGTGCTCGTAAATATGCAAATGTCGACTCGTGCAAAAGAGAGTTTCACGTGTATTGTGAATATGAAAATATCTAGCGCAGAGTGTAGAGTTTAACGTGTATTGTAAATGTTCACATATCGACTCCTAAACCGACTAAAGTTTAGCGTGTATAGTTGCATGGGCTTTACAGGAGGACGCAATAAACCGCTTTACAGGAGGACGTAATAAACCACTTTACAGGAGGACGCAATAAACCGCTTTACAGGTCGACGCAATAAACCGCTTTACAGGACGACGCAATAAACCGCTTTACAGGACGACGCAATAAACCGCTTTACAGGACGACGCAATAAACCGTTTTACAGGACGACGCAATAAACCGCTTTACAGGACGACGCAATAAACCGCTTTACAGGACGACGCAATAAACCGCTTTACAGGACGACGCAACAAACCGCTTTACAGGACGACGCAATAAACCGCTTTACAGGACGACGCAATAAACCGCTTTACAGGACGACGCAATAAACCGCTTTACAGGAGGACGCAATAAACCGCTTTACAGGACGACGCAATAAACCGCTTTACATGAGGACGCAATAAACCGCTTTACAGGACGACGCAATAAACCGCTTTACAGGACGACGCAATAAACCGCTTTACAGGACGACGCAATAAACCGCTTTACAGGACGACGCAATAAACCGCTTTACAGGAGGACGCAATAAACCGCTTTACAGGAGGACGCAATAAACCGCTTTACAGGAGGACGCAATAAACCGCTTTACAGGAGGACGCAATAAACCGCATCGCTTTTTAATATTTGTGATTTACAAGGCAAGTTTATGTTCAGTAGTTTACCATTGTTTTCTGAAAGTCCGAAACTCATAGGCTACCATTGTTACAAATCAACACCGCGCGTTCTCCTTCCAAATCTCCCGCAGCTGATTGTGAACGTGGTATGCGGGATTGTGAACCGCGTTTGTTACCCTATCGCCACAGACGTGTATATGGATCACATAAAGGAGAGATTAGCGTATATAGTAAAGCTGATATTATCAACTTGAACATATGCAAGCATTTAGTGTGTTACAAGTGTGGAAATATTGACTAGTAGAAAGGTGAGAGTTTAGTATGTAGGCCTATAGTTTGTTTTTTTATTTCGCACATTATTTACAGGACACTGCAGTCAACACCGGCATTTTTCAGCTGCTATTGATGTCTTGGCAAGTTTTACGTTCAGGAGTTTGCGATTGCTTTCTGAACGACCGGCGCACATACTCCATAAGTAACCAAAGTGACGCGATCCGCTGCCGAATCTCGCGCAGCTGTGTATAGTACGAGAGTATACGGGATTACGAACAACGTCCTTAACCCCTACGACAGGGAAACCGGCAGCATGTATAGTAAATGTGTAAATATCGATTCGTACAAAGGTGAGAGTTTAGTGTGTAAAGTTGTCGGATAAATAGTTGATGGCTAAACCCCAAAGAGGTAAAGGATCCTCACTTCCTCTTTCTCAATATAATCCTGCCCGTTAAAATTAATTTAGCTGTTACTGGCTCAATGATTTGAGACCATTAAATAAAGTTTTGGAGAACCAAGGAATACTTCCAGGAAAACAATGAAATTTTTACTGAGTATCCCAAATGTCCTTAGGGGTGGTTCCTTGCCTCTTCTCTACCAACTAAATAATTAATCTAGGGTAATTGCTTACAACAATTTTACTATGACAAGAGAACTCTCAAAAGAGAAAATAACCCGTAATTTTAATCATTTATTATATATATATATATATATATATATATATATATATATATATATATATATATATATATATATATATATATATATATATATGGAGCTATTGATTATACATGTAATTACATACAACAATCAATGCAGTACAATAACAAGATTATTTACATATTCAGATCTAACTAATTATCTATCTCCTGGCTGTGCCACTGTATCATACATTATCCTCAGTGTTGTATCCGGTTTAAATTATAATTATTGGGCATCTTCTGCTGGCCTAGTTATCATCTATGGAAGGAAACTGGGTACACCCTGGTTGGTCTCCCATCCAGTTTTTGAATCTCGGTAGCATTCAATCCGTGTAGACGATGTTTTGAGTGTTCGTTTCTTTCTTTTTCTTCCCGGTTAGATTTATAATGGCTCATCGGTTTTCTCCCCACTTTACCTAGGCTAAAGGATATGTGATACCTGTCCTGGAAGTGTGGTGGAAATTGGCAGGAAGTTGCTGTGGAATACTATTTGGCCTCACTATCTCAGCTGCCTCACTCGGTAAGCGGCTACTGCTTTCAGTCAAGCTGCTACTACTACTTTCACAAAGTGCTGCATTCACAAAGCCAGGTCTGGATAATGATCACTGCCTGAAATTTTAGCATCCATCATAAATCTAATGATATCATCAATATGAACATCAGAACTGAAATGTTCTATATTTTTCTCAAAAACATCACAAAGGAAATACCTAAAAGAATTGTGAACCTAGGAAAATAAATAGTGGAAGGTAAAGAGTCTTGGTGCTCTCAACTAGTTATCCACAACATAATTGGTTGCTCTCCATTCAATCTTCCATTATATGGTGTTCAAGGTTTAGACTAGCAGATGTGCAGTTTCATCCTCACCTATGCCTGTCCTCAGGTCTACCGGTTAAGTAGTTGGTACCGGTTGATTGATTTGGAATTGACAACTATATTTCCCATCCCATTCTGTACCTAGTTAATTATCTTCATCTTTTTCTATTCAAGAAAAATGGTCTCACACATTAAGGGCTTTTACAAATCATTCCCCATTGTAATGAGTGTTTGTTTATAAGCAATATAAGTACATTATGGTATCTGTCATATATTTTTGAAGGGAGTGGGAGATCACTGTAGTGCATGCCCCATCTCTAACAAAAGATGTAGAGCCCCATCCTCTTCTATCTTCAATAACCCCAGAATATGAACCTTGAGTTATCTGCAGGCCTCGTTTTGTTACGTATTGTCTAGGAGATATAGATTATGGCCCTGGTAAGAATGGTAATTTACTAATTGGGAATCTGCCCCTTCTCCAATGATTCTGATAGCTCTGGAGCCCCCTTTTAGTTTATCAAATCTGAGGAAAGTCAGGAGAATTTTCTCAGCCTGATTTAGATGAAGAAAACATGGATGTTGAGCAGTTGATAGGTATAGAGTCTTTTATTTCCCCCTTTAGTAAGTCATTATGAGTTAATTTATCTTTTAACAATCAAACACATAATCAATCACATTAGATTTTGCCAACATGATGCACAAAGAAGTTGTTGACAGATAGGTTTGAACTTGACAAATTAACAGAAGGTCAATTCATGTTAATCATTTATTGACTGGCCAGAGCCTTCTGGTCAGTACATACATCTCTATTGTGATTTACACAAAGTAATAGAACAGTTGCACATTGGACCATTGTCCCAGACAATCAATAACAAGCATCAATATATGAGATGTCAACAAGTGTGAAACATAGTAAACATTGTGATGTTGTACATTTTAAGTATGATGATGTTGCATCAACATTTAGTTTCCTGAGATTAGGTGTGGGGTATACCAAGTAAAATGTAACCTGGTGACTGGAGGATTAGGTAAGCCAGGGTCCATTGACTGATGGATCCACGTCAGGTCTGCCCGTATAGCTCCACTGAAGGCTTCCCCATGCTCTGCTCATAGCGAAGTCATCCTCCATCTCACTTGTGGTTCATCCTCTCTCGGCTTCCCTCTCTCAGGTCTGATTTAGGTGGTTAGTTTGCTGATGTGTTGGGTGGTTGTTGGTATGAAGCCACCAAGATCACTGATGAGTATTCACATAAATATATACAATCCTACCAATACAATCTTTTAAAAGTAGGTAAAAGAACCTAAATTCCTGAAGTAGGAACTAGTTCCCCTCCCCCTCCTTTTTCTCTCTAAGCTAGTGTTGGGTTAATTTGGGGTGGTCAGAGTTTATCACACTGTGTACGCCTTGTATCAACTTGTTCCTGCTGTATGTAAATCTTCATTTGACCTGGGGTCAGTGAACGTGTACAGTGAGACAATGACAAGAGTGAGAAGGTGTCAAGATGCATGTAAATAAATGACATACATTTATAACATTTCTTCTACTCAATGGTGTTCACAATGTGTATAAATAATTCTCTGTGTTTTCCCAATTAACTACTTCTTCTTCTTGTTGTGTCCAATAACTCTCTTCCATTACCTGTTGTTGTTGTGATGATGAGTGGTGTTGTGTTTTAAGTTATGTTGAGTAATGAGTTACATTCACTTCGCGTGGTGGTGTTCCGCGAAGCACAACTTTCTCATGTATTGCAGTTCCTAAGTGCTCTTATCTAATTAAAATTTGACATAAATATAAATATTTATTTCGCCAAACCCTATTATTTCTATAGACAAAGGAGAAAGGAAAGATTGATTTCACTTTCAGCTTTCTAGATTGTAAATAGGCATAGATAAGTCTGTTTTAGAACACGGCACTTGTTCTAGTACACGAACTGTCATTTCAGCTGTAGACAGTGATAGCATCCTGTTTCTGGTGAAATGCACAAGATTGCTTTCGAATCATCACTTCTCACAGTTGTTTAGAATAGAATGTAATAGTGTAATGCACTTCTTAAAGTTAATAATTATCTTTAAGAATATCAGAGGTGGCAGTTTCATCGAAGAGAATATTCTGCCCGGGAATGGCTTTGTGTCGTTAGAATCTACAGTCGAGCATTTTTACATTTCTGAGGTTTTAATTAATAATCATACATTTCAATTGACATCACAAACATGGGTTTATGTTACTTGACACTTGGTACATCGGGTTCTTAGTCTAATCAAGGGACCAACAAACGTACCTCGGATCCAGACTTTTGCCTTGTCCATTGAATTTTTGATCACACACTCTTCTCACCTCCGTCCATGGAGCGAATTCAGACAAAAGTGCGGCTGATTAACATTTCTGATGAAATGGGGATATATGTTAATTATGCACTGGCGCGAAGGCGGGTCA
Source organism: Cepaea nemoralis (assembly GCA_014155875.1). Lineage (NCBI taxonomy): Eukaryota > Metazoa > Mollusca > Gastropoda > Stylommatophora > Helicidae > Cepaea > Cepaea nemoralis. The sequence continues at coordinate 426,725 of JACEFZ010016406.1, forward strand.
GGTGGTTTTTTCATCCAATGATTTTCCGAGCTTGGTCTGATGAAATCCTTCCAAGAATCCACGTCATTTGTCACTTGTTCAGTTCCAGTTTCGATGTTAAGTTTTAAGTCCCAATCTCCAATTGCGTTTGCGAAGTCAATTTATTTTAATGTTGTTTCCTCTTTTTGCGGCATTTGTTGATAAGATGAATAATGTTGGCTGCGTTATGCCACAGTATCCATTCGTGTATAGTATTCAGGTGAATTCTTTTCTAGTCCTAAGTTTTACGGCGAGTATATTCCCTCCTCTTCACCGTCTCTATACTAAGATTGTACTTCATTTATCCTCATCATCATGCTTATTATAATCATTATCATCATCATCATGATTAAATTATTATCATTACCATCATCTTGATGCTCATTATAATCATTACATCATTCTATCATTATCAACATCATCATTATTACATTAATATCATTACACTACAGTCATCATCCTCATCATTGTATTACATTATTATCATTACACTAGACCATATGTGTTAACAGGAGTGACATGAAATACAAAGTGGGATATTGCTCAAGGTACAAAACCAGATGCTTGTAATATGCGTAATGTATGATATGGTTTGTGTCGTGCTTAGCGCACAAACCGAGATGATTGTACGATAAGTGATATTTAATACAATGTGTTTTCATGCGTCGGAGTGTACTAAATTATTATTCAGTTTATGGGTTATGCCGAACAATTTCTCTGGTGATAGACCTGGCATTACACATCCAAGTTGCCTTCTACCATGAGATTGAATGTCAACTCATGCTACTCCTTTGCAGCATTCACTCATTCTCAAACATAATATTCATATGTATGGATGGTCACTTCTCTCATCTATCAGACATCATTCATACTTGCATGTAAGATAAGTAGCTAGACTAATGTGATTTCCCAATGATAACTTTAAATGTTAAAACCATTGACATCACAATGAGATCTCACCCATTCATCAGACAGAGTCATATCTGTATGGATGACAATCATGCATATGTAGGTGCTTTATCCATGATAAATTTACAGATTCAATAACAATGATATTACAATGAAATATCATCCTTCATCAGAAATTATAATATTTCCTGATTGATAATTAGTCATTCATACTGAGGTGTTTTACAAATGATACATTCACATCTGTTTAACAATAATGAAATCACACATGAATTCTCACAGACATGCTCTCAGCAATGACATAGATTTATATGATCATTAGACATAATTATGAGATTCTCAAAGGATACTTCCTCATGTGTAGCAATAAATAAAATGCACTTGGGTCCCCACCTATTCTCATAGATTTATTTGATATACTCAGTCCACATTCAGGCATTATGAATCTTAACCATTCTAACATGCCAGATGACTAAGTATTATTGTGTGGCACAAATATTGATTCCACATGTTTACAACATTGAAATACATTTGCCTCACCAATTGGGTGCTTTAACTCAACACACAAAATTATGATCCCTGTAGAATCTATTTGGTTCTCATGTGTTCATGAAATACTAGAAAACTATTTGTTTGTCCATGTGCTCATGTCAAAACTAATTATACTGACTCATTACACATTACACTAATTTCTATATCAGTGCTGGCACAGGTAAAATAGTTTTAAATTTTAAGTTACTCACCACTCTAAATCATTACTGAATGAGTTGACTCTTAAGAAATATGTACAACTTCAGATGCTTAACATTAACTAAGTTGTTTAGCTAGGAGAAAATAAAAGTCACTGTAGATTTCTCCTAATGTACAGTGTATCTATGACAATGATGACTGAATATAATATTATTTAGTTTACACACCTTTGACTTACCAACTCTTCTTGGGAAATAGACTCACAGACTAAACTTAACTAATATAAAATATAGCATTGTTTACCTCATTTCAATGAAATGCTCCAATCACCTCATGTAAACAACAAGATGTAAGGACTAGAATCGGCTTGTTTTCAAATCTATTGGCTGATGAGTTTCGGTCCTGCTATTCTCACTATAATAAACTTTCTAACATGTTCATAGCGAGTATAGAGCTACCAATTTCTACAGACACTGGCGCTTTTCTTGTAGTTACGATGAGTTTGTAGCAAGTGAGAGATCTGAGGCCGGTTGCTGATGTTTTTATCCCAGCTATTTCCGAGTTCAAGGTTTTTCCCCATTTCCGCTCCATTTCATGAAGTGTGCATTTTCCAATCCGGGGCGGTGTCGATTTTCCATTTTCTCCCAAGCTGAATAGTACTGGTGGTATACGTTCTTGTACAGTGTGTTTTTATTTGATGAGATCTTGACAGCTAGTAACGGCTTGTGAGTCAGTATACCACAAAAGTACGTGTGTAAATATCGACTCGTAAAATGGTGACTGGTCTCCCTGGCCTAGGTGTTAACGTCTTTCTCCGTAATCCCGTATATTCTCGTGAGTAACGCAGCTGCGCGAGAATCAACAGCGGTTCGCGCCGCACTGGTAAATTACGGGGGTATGTGAGCCGGTCTCTCAGAAAGCAATGGCAAACTACTGAGCGTAATCTTGCTTAGTACATCAACAGCAGCTGAACAATTTTGGTATTGACTGCAACGTCCTGTAAGGGATTTGCCAAAAAAAAAAAAAAACAATTGTGAGAGTTTATCGTGTATTATAAAGGTGTAAATGTTGACTAGCACAAATGTCAGAGATTAGCGTGTATACTAAACGTGTAAATATAAACTAGTACAAAGGTGAGAGATTAGTGTGTATACTCTTCTTCTTCTTCAGCGTTCGGAGCCATTGAGGTTCTTTGCTGCAGATACAGTCAGTCTCCATTCGTCTCTCTGGTTGACCTTCTCTTGCCAGTCGTTGATTCCAAGTGCTTGTAGGTCTGTATATATATATATATATATATATATATATATATATATATATATATATATATATATATATATATATATATATATATATATATATATATATCTCTCCACCGTCTTCTTGGTCTACCTCGAGGTCTACGGTAATTTATTTCCTGAGTGTAAGCGAGTTTTGTTTCCCTATTACCTTCCATTCTTTCTATATGCCCCAGCCATTGTAGTCTATTAGCCTCCATGATACCAGTGATTAGCGGGGACTTAAACAGATCATAAATTATTACCCACAAAATATACCGGCAATGCATTTCACCCGTTGTAACCAAACTCAATCATGCAACAATTTAATTCACCAGGTGTTAAATCAATGTCTCTTAATTTTCTACCTAACAAATAATTACTAGTTCTATTTTAAACAACAAATAAATAAATACTTCTTTATATCGAACAATATTAATATTATAAACAGAAATATTAATAATTCAATGTTAAATTATTAATAACATAATATAACCAAAGTTAATTCTAATAACATAAATTCTTTAAATAATGATAATTCAAATACTTCCGCATGCAATAAACGAACTTGAAATAAATATTAAATGAACATAAAATGTAAACAAATATTTCCAAAGTCATACCTGAGTTGTTTTCCATTACTGTACACTATTACCCAAAATACAAAAAAACAACAGCCAGCTGTTAAACTTTCATGATTTTGGATGTCATGCAAAATTAATAAAATTTCTTCATACAGATTAGTAGATTCCATCACTGGGTCTATACTTACATCCCCAGTTATATCAGGATGTTAATTTATTGGTATCACAACATCCACATAATTAGTTATAATAACAATATAACATAAACAATGTTAACAATAATGTAAATTCCTTAAATAGTAATATAGTCCAGTATTCCACTAACTTATAATCTTTCCTTACTAGTGCCATAATTAAATATAAAATAATCTAAACTCATTATACAGTAACACGATAGTTGGTACTAACTCTCACTGCATTAATCTAATTGTATATTTCTATCCTAGAATAGTAGAAGATTCCAGAATATCAGCATCAGCAACTGATTTGTAAAATTGCTTTACTTAATATATTCTTCTGATAATTTGTTACATTCGTTTTAACTTTTTAATTATTAACGTACCAGTTTGTTAAAGGTCGCTGCATACACAAGTCTAATTTCCATTAATCCAACTATTATACTCTAACACAAACGTTAACACTTGTTTCACTAACCACTAATCACTAAGACGCAAAATGTAAACACAATTACTAATTACACACAACCGCGATGTAGTAATCGACTATCTAATTATTTAGCACCGAATGTCCGTGTATTATTACATCGAGGTGGTTGCAGTAGTGAGGTGGTTGCGGTTGTGAAGAAGGCAAAAAGCAAGTCAGCACCGGGGCCCAACGGTGTGCCTTATACAATCTATAAAAGATGCCCAAACGTCCTCATGAAGCTACACCGGATACTGAAATCCGCGTGGAAGCAAAAGCATGTCAGCACGGAGTGGAAGATGGCCAACGGAATCTACATTCCAAAAGAGCAGAACTCTGCAGGCATTACCCAATTCAGGCCGATCTCTCTTCTGAACGTTGAGGGGAAGATATTCTTCTCGATCATGGCCAGTCGCATCACGAAGTACTTGACGGGGAACAAGTACATCGAGACAGCGGTTCAAAAAGGGGGACTACCCGGAGTCCCCGGTTTTCTCTAGCATAGTACCATGATCTGGGATGCTATCCAGAGAGCGAAGACGAAGAAGGAGGAACTCCAAGTGATATGGTTGGATCTGGCCTACGCCTATGGGTCAGTGACACACCAGTTGTTGTGGCATGCACTCAATGCTTATCACGTGCCCGAGAACATAACAGAAATGCTAGTGTAGTGCAGTACTTCTCGGGCTTCTCTCTTCGGTTCTCGACCAAAACGTTCACAACCAGATGGATCGACCTGGAAGTGGGTATTGCCATGGGATGTCGATGTCGCCGATATTATTTGTCATGGCCATGCAGGTCATACTGGATGCGGCATCCAGCTATGCACACGGTCCAAAGCCCCTTTCGAAGGGGTGAACACGCCACCGCTGAAGGCCTTCATGGAAGATACGACTATCCTGACACCGAAGGAGAGCGATGCTTGCAGAGCTCTCCTCAGACTGGATGATCTGATTCGATGGTGCAGGATGAGCTTCAAGCCAGAGAAATCGAGAAGCCTGTCGATCATGAAGGGTAAGGCGGTGGAAAGGAGGGTCACGGTATCCGGATAAGCGATTCCCATGGTGATGGAGGAACCTGTGAAGAGTCTTGGTCTGTGTACGACTCAACCCTGTCGGACAGGAACGCGGTGGTGGAGGTATAAACAATGCTGACGAACGGCCTAAATATCATCGATAAGACCAGGCTGATAGGCAAGGTCAAAATCTGGTACTCCAGTTTATGCTTAATTCGAAACCCCTATGGCCGCTGCTGATATACGATATTGGCGTGACCACAGTGAGCACCATGGAAGGCACGACAAGCAGGTGCATACGACAGTGGCTTGGAGTACCCACATGCCTCACGACTGTCACATTGTATTGTAAGCAGGGTAAGCTCGTCCTCCCGTCCCGGTCCCTTCGTGGAAGAGTTCAAAGCCGGACAAGCCAGACTCGCGATGATGCTGCGCGAGTCTCCAGACATAACGGTCATCGCTTCGGTTCCCGCCTTGAAGACGGGAATGAAGTGGAAGGTCGTCAGCGCAGTCGAACAAGCCCGGGCTACACTCCAGCTGAAGGAGGTAATGGGCCACACCCAGCTTGACAAGCAAGGGTTCGGATTCCAAGTGAATGATCCGATGCGGTCGAAGGCGAATGCCAAGGAATGCAGGGACCTGGAGATCCGCAAGGGGGAAGATGACGGAAGTGTTCGCAAGGTTGCCCAACAGGCGCAACAAGCGCAGTGGATGTCATGGGAAGCGGTTGTGCAGAGATCCATTAATGGAACGAAATCTGGCGCATGGCACCACTGCGTCTAAGTTTCGTCATCCGATCTCTCTACGAGTCCTGCCATCAGGTGCCAACTTGGCAAAGTGGGGGTTAACCACCGACCCGTTCTGTCCCCTCTGCACGAAAGTCCAGACAGCGGAGCATGTGCTGTCTGGTTGCAAGGTTGCCCTAAGTCAGGGGCGTTTCACATGGCAACATAACAAAGTCCTGACTGAGTTGGCCGCCATAGTGGACGTGACAAGGATAAAAGCTAACAATGAGGGGAACGGACCGAGGCCGATGGAAATTTCCTTTGTCCGAGCAGCGCGCAAGAATTGTAAAGCTGACGACTTCCCGCTTGCTACCGTCTTCGACGGTGCGAGGGACTGGCAACTGACCGTTGACCTAAACGACCGTTGCAATTACCCTGAGGTGATCCAAAGGTTTGGCTTGCGACCTGACATTGTGCTTAGCTCCTCGTCAGCCAAGCAGCTAACGCTGATTTAGCTTACTGTCCCATACGAATCGAATATTGAGGAGCAGCACCTGTACAAGATAGAGAAGTACAATGACATGGTCGCGAGTCTTAGGCGGGATGGGTACACCGTCAGGCTGTTCGCCGTCGAGGTAGGTGCGAGGGGTCTTGTCTCCTACTCCGTGTTTGATGTGCTGAAACGAATGGGCATTATGGGACGAGCAAGGGCCCGGCCCAAAAACAACTGTCTGAGGCAGCCGAAAAGGCCTCGTGCTGGCTGTGGAACTGTCGCAACCTAAATTGGAATGAGTCTCGGCACTAGTATGGTTAGAAGCGGTGACTGCAATACAACAATTTCTCCATCAACACCACGAACTTTACAACGTCTCGTGTTAGTTCCTTAGCCCGTCCTCCAAGCGTGAGTGGTGAGCCTGAGTGCAGTCGATCACACAAATGTTGGGAGACGTCCAACCTCCATAAGATAGCGATAATCGACCTTATGTCCCACCCAAACCGAGCGCAATTTAACAAGCCCAAAATATCCAACACCTCACGTTTTCACGCAATATGCATACTACGTGGTCTAGTCAGTTGCAGACAGATAAAGAGGTTGGTCCGAAGAGAAAGGTAGATCCGGCTTCCTGGAGGGGTGCGGCGCCGTGAACGGGGCACGAGGAAGGCACACGGCAGCTGAGACATATGGAGGCGGCAGAGGCCGTGGCGGGGCATGAAGCTTGCATCTCACGACCACACGTGCCAGGGGGCTCGCATTGGCTGCACGGGCTCTCCCCAACGAGGAAGGGAGGGCTTAAGAATGGACATGGTAACAGCAAAGGGACAAGCTTAACATCAGGGATAACTAATATGACCGAACAACGTCTCCACGGCAGGGGACAGACGCCCGGAGTCATTATCCGGGCGGACCGCCCCCAGAGAGTATTAAGAAATTGAAGGTCCGAAATGCTTGGGGAAGAGGGTCCTTCTGATGAGCTGAAGTCATCTGCCGTGTTTGTTCCGAGTCGGAGTTCCTAAGACATCGGTCTTATTTTTCATTACATGTTTCTAATCTAATAAATTTGTAGATTGTCCATAGATTACTTCACAGTTATCTTACTATTCACTCATGATTACTAATGTTCCATTATTTATACTAAGTTTTAAAACATTTCTATTTTTATTCACTGTTCAATTTCTTTCACATCACTCAAAGTTTATTCTCCACTCGTTGATTAAGTCGTCACGTCTCGCTGCGCTGACCTGTGTACTTCGACGCGTTCAGTAGTTGCCGGTGTCTGTCACTTGCGCTCTCCGTGTTAGCTAACTGACCTACATCCTGCTGTCCAGCTCGTGACCTCTCGAATGCATCAGTTCTTTATTAAATATAGAATGTGTTGACATTCTATTGACTTCAACATCCGATCTTGTCATTTCTAATGGTCGTATATATTTTCTTCTTGTTCGATAGAGCGAGGGGTACCATAGCAAACATAATGATAATGTTTATCTTTTCAAATACCCTGTGACACAGTTATTTTCATCGTGTCCTGCACATAAATCGCCTTTAGGCCACTAATTTACACTTGCTTTTAGGCTCCTCTTATTATTCACGAAATGTCCAATGGGATTTTCTCAACTGTCCGTTTAACTGGACATGGTAACAGCAAAGGGACAAGCTTAACATCAGGGATAACTAATATGACCGAACAACGTCTCCACGGCAGGGGACAGACGCCCGGAGTCATTATCCGATTTTAACTGTCCGTATAAAATCATTCACGTGGTCTTTTTACCCTATTCTGTCTGTATAGTATATTCATCGCTAGTTTATTACATATAACACAATCTGTCCATATATTTTCAGCATTCTTTAAAGAACAATACGTTACTCAAGTTTCTGTGTCTGATTAGAATGTTCAACTTCCTAGTCGCATTTTCCACAATCATAATGCGTAGGCTCGAAGTTTAAATTGATGACTGCTACCTTCGCAGAACCAAATGTGTGGCTCCAAATTTCAGTTGTTGACTGCTAAATTCGTAGAAATGTCATGTGTGGACTCAAAATTTTACTCAACAACTGTAATATGACTCTACTTTACGAGCAACCCCACTTTGCCACGGGGCGGATGACTTTCACCTTCACTGTTATTGAGCGGCTGCGCTATAGTTTCTTGGAGCCTCTGCATGTCTAGGGATATTAATTGTCACTTTCATTGCTCATCAAGTCGGTCCCGCGGTCACTTAACCACACTATGCTTAGCTGATTATTGGACTCTGCCATTCTACACACAGTACACCAACTTACTATTAAACACAACTCTTCTCTCCTGTAAGAATATAATGGGACTCGAATTTAGGTTTTTGTCACTATATTCACCTCAACACTATAACAGGTTCATATCATTTGCGCCGTCATCTATTCAACATTGTAATACATCACATTGCTATATAATAACTAACATAAAAGAGTGGCACAATTTTGGCCGCACTCTGATCTTGACGTGGTCCGCACTCGACGAAACCCATGACGAGAATGACTTGTCCGGACCCCACTTCCTGTTGACTTGGGAAGTGAGCCCAAACGTTTTCACGTTGTGTGAAAAGTACCCACTTTTCACGATCCAGGTGTCCACTTACTGAACACTGCCATAACCGTTAATATCTAACCTGGGTTATGGCGTGACTATGCCGTGACGTCATCAAGGCCATGGCACTATGATCACTGACAATGTGATGAATGATCACTGATACTGTGATGGATTATCACCGATACTGTGATGGATTATCACCGATACTGTGATGGGTGATCACTGATAATGTGGTGAGCTGTACTGTGCTGATTGATGGGAGTGAATCTGATCAACATGGATATGTGTTGTCCAAATGCTATCAGTACCTGTGTTGTTAAAATTTTATCAGTACATGTGTTTAACCTGGCCAGTGTGAATAATATGTTAGTCTGTGTCTGGGTGACCAATGTGAGAGTGAACATGGGAATGTGTATTACATTATTAATTCATGTGCATTTATTTTATAAATTCAAATGTTGCATTTTATAGCAGGAGTGTCCTCCTCCAACTGTGGTTGCAGGGGTCATTGTTGGGTTCTCGGTTGAGTTAACAACCGAAGCTCTCTATGCCATTGTTTAGGTTTGTGTCCCAATTATTGTTTAAGTTGGGATCTTGGATTCCTCTAGTTCTGTTTCACAATTCCCGACACACCTAAATCAACCGCAGTCGATTTGAGAGAAGATTGTTTTGCGTTGATTTCGGTGGTATGTGGTCGGCCGTTCAGAAAGCAATAGAAAACTCATCATCATCATCATCATCATCATCATCATCATCATCATCATCATCATCAACTGCCGACTGGCATGGGCGATGATGCTTCTCCACAAATTGCAATCTCCGGCGACGTAGATCGGTTCATCTGTAGACCCCTTTCTACGCCAGAACACAATACCGTCAATTATTTTCTCACGCTGCCTACCTCAGTCACTTCTTCAACAAGTCTTTTCGTTTGCCACAATAAGTTCCAGTTTGTGTCTTCACATAACGTTTCCAAATAATGAAGACTGCCTCTTTCTGATGTTTGATATGTTATCTTTACGTGTCCCTTCCTCAAAATGTCCAGATTACTCATTTTGGCTATCCACGGAATTGTCAGTATTCTTCTAAAAAAACATTATCCAAGCAGTATAGTGATTGTTTTAGTTGTTTATTAATTGTCCAGGATTCGCAATCTTATGTTAAAACTGGTTCTGTAATATGCAAGAATTATTGTTCCAACTTCCAGCCACAAGGACTTATTGCATAATTCTCCACAGCGATGGTGTTGCAGACGCGATTCGTAATGCCGCTTACCCGCGTCCGAAACACCGATTTGGCAGCAGACCGTGTCTCGCTGGTTGTAAAGTGTTGGTATGGGAGCCGGTCGTTCAGAAATCAATGGCAAACTACTGAACGTAAAACTTGCCAAGACATCAACAAGGCAGCAAAATGCAGGTGTTGACTGCAACGTCCTGTAAAGGATATGCAACTTTTTTTAAAATGCATCAAATGTTCTTCATTTGATAGAATGCAGTTTTTGCGTGTCCTATTCTGTTCTTTATCTCTGCCATGCATCTTTCATCTTATATTAACTATGTGTTTAGATATTTGACTTTCTGCACTTGGCACATTGTACATTAAGCACAATGGTTTAACCATGACTTCGGTCTTCCTATTATTCAAGTTAAATCCCGATTTTTCACTTTCTACAACCTGTCATTTCTTGTAGTTCCTTCTGACTTGTTGCTATCATGAGGTGTTATCAGCTATAAGTAGTCCACTAACCAGAATCCCTGACATATTTTCTATAGATCTCTTTATATGCTAACTGCATAGTGAAAACAAGTCAGGAGACATTACATAACCTTGTCTGACGCCGTCCTTTATGCACTGAAATGTTCCTAACATGCTGTAGATTCTTATGGCTGCCGTTTGCAGTCAATAATGTGTTCATTATTAATCGCAGATCTTTGCCGTCAATGGCAAACTAGTGAACGTAAAATTAATTAGTAAATCAAACACGGCAAATCAATGATGGAGTTGATTGCAACGTTCTGTAAAGGACACGAGACTAGATTTAACTATGTATACAATGTAATGGGTTTAACAGTGAAAAGCCGTGTGCATATAAACAGTTGGAAAACACCAAGTTTAGGTCCATTTTGCGAAATTACAATAAAAACAAAGAGAGAGAGAGAACGTTGCGGCGAAAAGATTTCATCAGCAAACAACTATAAAAAACAGACCACAACAAAGTGGACAATGGAGAAGACACTAAAGTAACCACGTTAAGACATACAAATATGGAACCAGAAATAAAACAAAGCAAGTACAATGAAAAAAAAGGAGAAGCTCAACAAATGGAGTTGGTTATCAACCAAGATAAGACAGAATATATGGTAATTTCAAGAGAAGGAACGGCTAAAATCTCTGGGCACATACAAATAGATAATATGACCATTAAAAGAACGGAAACATACAAATACCTGGGTACAATCTTCAACTGCTCCAACATAATAAGGGAAGAAATACAAGCTAGAATCAACTCTGGAAATAAGATATACTATGCACTACAACATCTGCTAAAATCAAATGCGCCATCTCGTAACATCAAGATCACAATATACAAAACACTGATTAGACCAGTTGTGATGTATGGCTCTGAAACCTGGAGTACAACGAACGGAGACGAAGCCTTGTTACAAACCTTTGAGAACAAAGTCTTAAGACTCATCTTTGGGCCCATTAGGGATACACAAAGTGGAGAGTGGAAAAGAAGAAGCAACAAAGACATTTATGATCTGTTTAAGTCCCTGCTAATCACTGGTATCATGAAGGCCAGTAGACTGCAATGGCTGGGGCATATAGAAAGAATGGATGATAATAGGGAAACAAAAACTCGCTTACACTCACTCACAACTCATTCCATCTGACTCCAGCGCCGAGCAATTCCTCCTTATATTGCTCACTTCTGTCTTAACTTCACTGTGTGTTTTGGAGGTCATCGTCGATGTCTTTTGTTTTCACTCAACGTATGTATTATCCAGCATGAGTGTCACTTTATCTCATGCTTAATTGGTTTTTGTCTCGTGACAGAAGAGCTATAGTGACCTGAAAACAGTACTCTTGAGAATAAGAAGCAACTGCCAGGACTGGCAGCAAGTGTTGGCGATGTACATACATGAATTAAATAAAGGCAGCTTAGTCAAAGTTGAAAACTGCGATACATGAAGGATTAAAAAAAAACAACTTTCACAAAATCATCGGCATAAGTAAATAACAAAACTGAACAGCGATAAACAAATATTAATGTAAGGCTATACAGTTGTCTGTTTACGTGGATATAAAGTTGTCTGTTTGTGTGATTATATAATCCTTCTTGGTCTTCTTTTTTTCATTTTCGTGCTGCCTCCTCTTAAACCTCACTCGTCTTCTGTACTTCTTCTTTCTCTTCATTTCTCATTCGAGGGAAGGTAGCTCTCTCTCTCTCTAGTTCATGGGTCAATGTAGAAAGATTCCATCCAAGAGGGCTCCACACCTGGTTACGTGTTCCTTCCCACCACAGCTGCCTTAACGCCTACTTGTTGCAATGTTCAACGGCAATGGACATGTTCACGGGCACAACTTCCTGTTTTTCGCCTGTATCTGAGACGACTAGGTATTCGATTTGACACACTGGGCAACTTTTGCGGTGTGTCTAAAATAACTAGGAACAAATGATTGCTGTACATATACCCTGGGATACACACTTGCTCATTTCTGAGCCTAGTTAGAGACCGCGAACTTCTCAACCACGCCTCTCCCATATATAGACATATCTGCGTATATAGACAGAACAACTACAGATAGGTAGACAGACAGGTAGATGGGTAGATAGGTGGGTGGATGGGTGGGTAGGTAGGTATGTAGACATGTAGGTAGGTATGGAGGTATGTAGGTAGGTAGGCAGGTAGGTAGGAAGGTACGTAGGTAGGTGGGTAGGTAGGTGGGTGTGTAGGCAGCCAGAGAGGTAGGTAGGTAGAAAGCTAGATAGGCAGGCAGATAGGTAGGTAGGTCAGGCAGTTAGCTAGGTGAGTTGGCAAGCAAGCACTTAGGTAGGTAGATAGCTATGCAGGCAGGTAGGTAGATATGTAGATAAGTAAGTTGATAGGTAGGTGGATGGGTAGGTAGATAGGCTGGCAGGTAGGTGGATGGGTAGGTAGGTATACAGGTAAGCAGGCAGGTGTGTAGATAAGTAAGTAGGCAGGCACGATGGAAGGTAGTTAGGTAGATATGTAGTCAGGTTAGGTAGTTAGGTAGGTAGGTAGGTAGATAAGAAGGTATGTAGATGTGTGAATGGGTGTGTAGGTGGGTGGTTAGGTAGGTAGGTAGGTAGGCAAGCAGATAGGCAGGTAGGTAGGTTGGTAGGTAGGTAGGTATATAACAAAAATAAAATAACAGACGTTAGTACAGATAAAATAAATGATTTGGTTAAGAAGCCTGGTTGATTGGCAAATATGACACAGAAACTCCAGATGGAAACACCTGAGACTACAGATGTCAGAGACCTCAAGCTGCACTGGGACAGTGTGTGAAATATCTTAAACTGAATCCGGGAAATATTTCCCAGCCACGTAAAACACTACACGGGACAATGTATGGAGACACCTGAAATTACAAATGGAATAAACTGTTTCCTGAAACTGCAGATGGGGATAGTTCTAGTTGGGGGACCCTCGATATTGCATATGGGGAAATGTATGAAAAACCTGAAATTGTGGACCAGAACACTTGTATTCATACTGCTGAGAAAAGCAGATCTAATTGATTGTTTCAGAAAAGTAAAATGATTCATACAATCAGCGCGGCTGTCTGTACCCGACTTTCATACACGAAGTTCAGTGTTATAATAAGCTTATTTGCAAGGAAGCTCTCAGGTCGATCTCGACTGCTGCTGACAGACAATACCTCAGGGATATATGATGCTGTGTAGTCAATGAAGCGAAATGTCGGGAGAAAGTACGAAGCTGATTACAAGACAGTCACTAATGGATCCTTTCCATATTCATCTGGATCTTTTGAGTAAGTTCATGACAGTATCAAGAGATTTCTATTGGTTTATGTTGACATTTTGGTGCACAGAAATTTAGTTACTAGCAAAGTGGTGGATTCGAGTGAAATATACCAAATTGCGTGAAAGTTGTCATGTATGCAACGTAGCCACACAGCCTGGGTACTGAAGGCGGGAACAGAAGTGATGACAAGAACTCGCCAAAGAAGGTTCTAGAGGCAGCATAAATAAACCCAACATATGACTAGGAAGCTCGAGGACAGAAAACATAAACAAACCAAACAAGTAAAATACGCAGACACGTGCAGGTAAACGTTTCGACCAAGGTTTTCATCATAGTACAAGAAAAAATACTAGTGGTAGTGATGACAAGAACTGGACAGAGGAGGTAGTTATGACAAGAAAGGAACAGAGAAGTCACGAATTGGTAGTCATTATAAGAACTGGACATAGGTGGCATTTTCTTGTGATGATGACAAGAACTGGACAAAGAAGGCATCTTATGGTGGTGATGACAAGAACTGGACAGAGGAGGTAGTGTCAACGTCCTAGAGACCTAGGGAAATGAAACTCGGGTTCATACAGGCAACAAACTCCATTCTGATACTATCTGATATAATTTATTTACAGTAAGCTGGCGAAGAATGGTTTTCGCAGCCAGCTACGTGGCGAACATTATCACAGGAGTTCATAACAAAGCACTCATACATAATCATTACAACAAACTCTATCATCTATCTATCTCATGAGTAACACTCCTAAATACACTTGTATTCAATCTATCAAGTCCCCCTTAAGTTAAGCCGTGTTGCTTGTTCGATGTCCAGTCGGCGTCTGCCCTCTAACGTGTCTCGATCGGACACGGGCTGTAACTCTCCTCAAGCTTCTCGTGGAACAGGTCCTGGCACGCGGTAAGCGGGTTCCCCCTGTGTCCACGGAGATGTAGGCGAACTGACCTATCCTTCTCGAAGGCTCTAGATTGTTCGAGCATTCGAGTGTGTCTCCCTTGTATTGGGGTTATGTCCCCTCTCTAATTCCCTTCTATCTTTATGTTCCTACCGACTCCATGTGAGACTCTGACAGGTAGTGATGACAAGAAAGGAATAGAGATGGCATTCGTGGTAATGATGACAAGAACTGGACAGAGAATGAACTGTTAGTATTGATGTCCACACAATCAAAGTATAGTACTTGTTCAATGGTGTATTTAACGTTCCCCTAGTCGGCGCATTGGTGTCCGGTTGCAAGTGTTATAATTATACAGAAATATTTGCTATGTTGCATGAGCTATCCAAAGTTAAAGTTAGTTGCGTATCCTTTTACGGGACTTTGCAATCACCCCCAGCATTAATTTACTGTGATTTACTAGTAAATTTTATGTTAAGAAATTTTCAATTGCTTTCTGAACGACCGCTTGCTCGCACAATGGAAATCAACGCACAGCGACCTGCTTCTATCTCGCCGACGGCTGATATTGAACTCAACCAGGTCTGTGGAGAACTGTAAGACTGCATCCCTGTTTGTCGGGGAACAGTGAATCTGCAACCTTATCTGTCGGGGAACGGTGATACCACACCCCGGTCTGTCAGAGAATGGTGAATCCACAACCTCTCATGTCGGTGAACGGTGAAACTACATCCCGATCTGTTGGACAATGATAAAACTACAACCCGATCTGTAGGAGAAAGGTGAAACTACAAACCGGTCTGTCGGGGAACTGTGAAACTACAACCCGGTCTGTCGGAGAACAGTGAAACTACAACCCAGTCTGTCGGAGAACGGTGAAACTACAACCCCGTCTGTCGGGGAACTGTGAGACTACAAACCGGTTTGTCGGGGAACTGTGAAACTAACCCCTAAGCCTCAGGTGCCGACGGAACTATTCAAGATCTGGTTAAATACAAATGTCTAAGGGCGCCTAGAAGCCAACCAATCTGCCTTCTAAACCACTGACAGGCTGAGGTCCTGGACTCTTAAGAGGTGCCAAAGCGAATCTCGTGGATTGGGTGACAATAATGAGAGGTAACCGTGCATACTATAACCACCATTTTAACAATCTTCTGTGTCCGTGAAGACAAACCAGGCAGGGGCCAGACGATATAGCATATTTACAAACATGAAAGTCATAGGGAAGTCACTTAAACGTAGATGAATCTGGGAGTGAGAGAACATCGCATACGTCGCATAGAACTTAGACAAAGGAGCCCCATCGGAAGTACAGCTAGGCAGCAGAAGTAACACGAGTAGAGCCCAGACAACCACGGGGAGGATAGGAATACGAAATATCAGCCAGATTATAGCATGCCTTCTTATTTCATGTTATATTATCATGTGGAGGGAGACACGAGACACGTGAATAGTGCTTGAACAACTTTCAGGGAGCTCGCGAGAGACCGATGGATAACAACAATACTTGGAATGAGATGTTTAAGTGCCTATGTCCTTTTGCAGGAGGATGAGGAGAAGAAGAAGCGGGAGAAATGGGAGATCACCAGCTGGAGAAGGAGAAGGAGGAGAGTTGGAGGAGGGAAGTTCAAGGAGGAGCAGAAGAAGAAGAAGAAGAAGAAGAAGAAGAAGAAGAAGAAGAAGAAGAAGAAGAAGAAGAAGAAGAAGAAGAAGAAGAAGAAGAAGAAGAAGAAGAAGAAGAAGAAGAAGAAGAAGAAGGGGGAAGAGAAGTAGGAGAAGAATAAGGAGCAAAGGATGAGGAAGGAAAAGAAGAAGAAGAAGAAGAAGAAGAAGAAGAAGAAGAAGAAGAAGAAGAAGAAGAAGAAGAAGAAGAAGAAGGAAGTGGCGGGGGAGGAAAGGATGGAGAAGAAGATGAAGCATAAGGAATAAAGGGTAGGAACATATAAACAGGAAACATATTAAACAAAGAGTAAAATGCTAGTGACGACTTCTGTAAATGTTGGATTATGCAATCAAAATCCTGTTACCAACTCTGAGCCTCATAGAAGGCTGGATCTCTCCAGAAAATAATGAAGCACGCCAGCAGTAATGAAGAGGACATCAGAATAAAAACATGCGCAGCTCAATAAGCAGTCGGTATCACTAATGACATAAATATAGGTATTGAAGAACGGGGACCCGGTAAGTGCACAAAATAACTAGCCGTCGAGTTATTGTATATGATATAAAATGCCAGCTGGGTTATTCGATCAATTTCCAAGAAAACCACGTAGCTTAAAATGCAAAGAGCATAAAGAAAATTCCACAATCAATTGAACAGGGATTCTGTTCTTTTTTAACTTATACCTTGTGTTTAGTAAGTCTCACTACACTTTGTATGTAGAACAAATGTTTAAAAAAAAAGAAGTACATGTCTTTAAAACAAAAATGCGCTCCACAGTCTGAAGCAATATGCAGCGATTGACTGTCGTCTACTTGAGTAATTTTTTGCACTCCAAACAGTGAAGGCTTCATTGGTAGTTTCCAATTCCCCTAAAACAGCGTTAGATAATAGCAGTGACTATTGTAACTAATTTAATTAATTTTTAGCACATATTTATGGCATCGTGTACTTCATTTTTAAAATGTGTTCTACATAGAAAGTGTAGTGAGACTGCAAAAATGTGTTCTACATACAAAGTGTAGTGAGACTTTACAAACAACCCGTACAATTAAAGTAATATAATATTTATAAACAATGATATACATAATAATGACATGCATAACAACATGTAAAAAATTAAAGTGTATTAAATTATTAATTCACAAATCTTGCTGCTTACACGTGATAAATGCGATTTTAACCGTGCCTCGTGGAAAATGACAAAATGGAATCAAATTATGTAAGAACATAGCTGGTGCGCAGAAATGTGTCCATGACCCTGAGCATGCATGCAATTGAAAGCTGGATAAATAAGTTAGTTTAGTAGTCACAGGCACTCAATGAGGACAAAGAAACACAATAAGTATAAGAATGATGCACAGAAAATAGCAGGGAAGACTACTATAGATACTGCAATAGGAACATCGATTTAAGCAAAGACCTTTGCATTCTTAATTTGCATCTTCAGTCAGGATCGAATATTGTAGATTTCTACGAAGTACTGTCAGCAGCAACCAGAAGACATAGATATCCCTACAGTCAGATATATCAGCAGCAATCAGCAAACATATATATTCTTGCTGCAGATTATATCACCAGCAGTCTGCAGACATATTCTTAGAGCCAGCTCTGTCAGCAACAATCAGCAGACATATATATTCTTGCAATAGATTATGTCACCAGCAGTCTGCAGACATATTCTTAGAGCCAGCTTTGTCAGCAACAATCAGCAGACATATATATTCTTTCACTCCCGTGTGTTGCCGGGGCCCATAAGGGAAGCAAAGAATAGCAACACTAGTTAGTTAGTTAGTTAGTCGACAGATCATCCTCGTTGCACATCGAACCATTCAGTCCATAAGTGCTCGGATCCCCTCCTCAGCAAATCCCGCAGCTTGTAGTGGCTAACGACGCCAGTTCTGTGTTGGTTTATCAATCTTCTTTGGCTTCCTGCGTAGTGTTCTTGTTTGGCCACCCCTCTTTTAATTTGCTGCTCCCGCAGTCTGGCCATTGTTGTAGATTCACAGTCATCACTTGGTTCTCGCAAAAGTCTCACTTCTCGTAGAGCATTCAGAATGTCAGCCTGGTCCATGGCGGGTCCGCCCTCCACAGTAGCCTCACCTGCGAGCTTGTCAGCCCGCTCATTTCCTTGTACTCCCGCATGACCTGGCACGAAGATGAAACTAATCTTTGCCAGCCGAGACCGCTTCAGAGGCAGCAACCATTCTCTTCGGATCGACCCCTCCTCTATCCTCTTGATCATGTTCATTGAGTCGCTAAGGAAACAAGCCCTAGTGAATGTCTGTGTCTCGAGCCATGTTATTGCTTTACTTACTGCCATGACTTCCATGGTCAGGCTACTTGTGGTTTCAGTGAAAGCACCAGAGTCCTCCTTCACAATTCTCCCTCCGGCCCGAGCTGTAAAGGCCCATGAGCTTCTCACATGTCGGACGACCGACCCATCTGTGTAGATGACCGCGTCACCGTCTAGCGAATTCTCAAAAATCAACGCTTGTACTTCAGCCTCCACAGCAGCCGGATTTTCTTGTCTGCATTTTCTATCTAGTTGGATGCAAACTGAAAAGGATGTGCAGAAGTCTGTTGGCACTTGCACCCACTCCTCGCCAGGTTCTAAGTCCTCAAGTGAACACACCTGTTGAAGAATGTCTTCGGCTTGACCCATCCACGACCGTCCTCTTTTTAACCTGCTGCTCTTCACCTTCCTAATTTCACTATGCAGTGGATGTTGTGTGTTTGCGTTAATTCTGAGGTAGGCGCGTGCACTGCAAACTTGTACTCTCTCTTCAATGGTTGGAAAATCAAGAAGGTAGCGCATCGCCCTGCATGCTGTATCTCTTGTACATCCAAGAATAATGCGCATAGCTTCATTCTGTATCCTTTCCATCCTTTCTATCTGCTTATGGCTGAGAGTCAGGATTGCCATTGCATACTCCAAAACAGACATGACCAGCCCCTCGTACAGAAGACATAGATGGCGCTGCTCACAGTTTGCTGCCGCCATCACCCGCATCGCTGCCAAACCCCGCTTGGCCTTTGTTATCACCTGGTCTATGTGCACATTATAAGCAAGGCTTCGATCAAACCGTATCCCCAGGTAATTCATTGCCTGCGTTCTTTCCACCGTCTCTGAACACAGCATTACAGTTGGTGTTGGATTGTTGACAATATGATTATTCAACGAGAACCAAGTCACTGTTGCCTTTGTTGGGTTGACCATTGCCCCAGCTTCATCACACCAAGTACTTATGCGATTGAGTTCGGTTTGTAGTTCCACAGCAACCTCCTCTCTATCCTTACCCTGACGATACACTAAAACATCATCGGCATACGACAATGTCCTGCCAGGTCCAGTGATCTGCTCACTGGTGATTCTCACTGTGTAGGCGTTGAACAGTACCGGAGATAATGGTGATCCCTGTGGTAGGCCAGGATATATTGTTGTTCGGTTCCGAAGTCCAACTGCCACATCTAAAAACTACTTTCCGTTGGTAGAGGGCTGCAGCGATCCAACTAAGGAGGAATGGACTTACGTTTAGTTCAAGAAGCTGAAACATTAAAAAATCCAGTGGTACTCTGTTGTATGCGTCCTCAAGATCAATCGCTGCAGCAACGGTTTCAGTGCCTGAGTGGAAACCTTCATAGACATCATGGGCAAAGACTGCTGCATTGGTCCAGGTTTCTCTTTTTGGACGGTACCCACCCAGGGTAGGTGGGAAAACACCTTGCCTCTCTAGTTGGCTTGATATTTTCCTGGCAATTACCTTCTCCAGCAGCTTGCCTATTGTATTCTGCATGGTTATAATTCGATATCCCTGAATTTTTTTGTGGTCTTTGTCAGGCTTCGGCAAGGGAATCAGATAGCTGTGTAACCATTCCTCCTTGATGCTAGCACTCCCTATACTGTTGTTGTACATGTCTGCTAGTTTCTCTAGCTCATTGTCGGTACACCTATTTATGTCGTCGTATCTTATGCCATCAGGACCTGGAGCACTGTTTTTTGATCGTCGAAGCACAGCCTTGATTTCTTTCACTGTCACTGTGTCTTCATCCGAAGTGTTCTGGGCCTTGCATCTGTCTGAGGTGACCTCCTTGGCCAGATTTCGGCCTCCCATGTCTGTCTGGTTGCTCTGCTCAAGGTAGCGTTCAAAGAGGGCTTTGCCCTTGTCCTCGTCAGTCCTCTGCCAGGTGAGGTCAGCACCTTGGAAGTCAGAATTGCTCTTATTCTTGACTACACCACTCATGCTTTTATGTAGTCGCCAGAACAATTTCAGTGACTTGTCTATGCTTACTCTTTGACACACCTCTGCCCATTTTTCGCTTTTAACCACCTTGACCAGTTTTTTGAAATAGCTTACTTTTGTGTGCATCTCTCTTTCTAAGTGCAAGCAGGGACTAGGATGACCAGCTCTGTTCTTCTTGGCATTTTGCCATCTCCTTACAGCACTACGCTTATCCACCCAAGCCTTCTCCACCTCGAAACTCCACCACGGTGGCTGCTCCCGGCTTTTTTTCCTGCCCTGAAACGTTCTGCGCTTGTCACGTCTTATTTTACTCACCACATCTTGCCCTGTACTGTCATACTGGAACGTCTTTACCTTTAGCTTGTGCTGCCTGGTTCTGCCTTTCTCCGCCAATATGCTGCACGGGTGGTGGTCGCTGCCATGGTGTCCTAGGACACCCCATCTACACACTGTAGTGAGTGAAGGTGAAACTAGCGCCAGATCAATAGCACTGTCCTCATCGCCTGGACGGCTTGCTGTCCTGGTGACACAGCCACTGTTAATACAAACCAGGTCGATGGTTTCCAGTGCAGTCTCGAGCTCCTCCCCTTGTGTATTGGAGGAAGTGTTTCCCCATGCTCTGCCTTTAGCATTGAAGTCACCACAGAAAATAACATTTCTCTCGTGGCCTAATATGCCACTTAAGCACTGCCACTTCTGGGCGTCCATACTCGCATTGCGGGCATAAACATTAACCAACACGAATGGTATACTGGAATGAACTCTCAACGCCTGTATTTGTATATCGTCACTGTCCCAACTGGACATGTCTAGCTCTGACGCCACCATGCTGTCGCGAACGAGAATCGCCGTTCCCAGATGTCGTCTGTTGTAGAAACATTTGAAGCCGGCAATTCGGAGTAGCTGATCGCCCAGTCTCGTCTCCTGGAGTGCTACAATGTCGTTCCTGTAAACTAGGGTTTCTAAAATAGAGCCCCGTTGTTTTACACTGGCACAGTTCCAATATAGAATACGGATATTCCTGAGTCCTAGACGGTGACACTTGAGTCTAAAACGCCTCAAACCACCGCGCTTACCTTGCTTCTTTGTCCCTGCGCGGCTACCACGCCGCTTCGTTATGTTGACTGCTGACCGCTCGGAAAAAACACGTTCTTCCGCCATGTTGAAAAAAAAACGTAAACACAGACTGCTGATAACCACACACGCTGCTGAAAATTCACTCAAGGATGGCTTCGCTCGATGCACGAACTCCGTAGCACCCGCGCAGATCTTGAGTAGAAACTCCTGGTTTTATATCCTGGCACACCAATTACACGAAAGAGATGAATAAATCCATCCCCTACGCGAAAAAGTTAACGAACACGAAACAACACGACCGTCCGTCGCCATCTTGAAACCGGAAGCCAGTACAGCAACAGTGTAGCCTACCACGTATGTCGTAAGAGGCGACTAAGGAGGCTATGGTTCCGTCGCCCTGCTACTGAGTGAGTGCGTGGCGCGACACTGTGAGCTGTGAGTTTTGTGTGAAATGCTTTTGAATCTGCCCAAGGTGTTTTGGAACGTGACTGCATGTTCGGAGCGATGGCAGCTGGCTATGTCCCAGAGTTGACTAGTTTTTGCCTTATGCAGAAATGCGTGGCTGCTGGGCTTCTGGTTGACTGCCACTGCCATCGACGATGAACTGTATTTTCGTGGACTGTGTGGGTGAACATCTAGGAAACATCCAGATGGGAAAATGACTGCCGATTCTATCAGAGATAAACTGGATGTTTCGTGGGGGACTATTGTGTTGACATTCTGGTGGCGGCATTATGCACAGTGTATCTGTGCGGGCTGTTGTTTGTCGAGACTCCTGTCTTTTCCACTTTTCACATTGGGCAGTGGGGAGCGTTTTATGTGATATTCACTGGCACAGGAACGGAGCATAATGGGGACGACCCGTTGCTGTGAAGTTGGAACCGTGACTAACTAACTAACTAACTAACTAACTAACATATATTATTGCAGCAGATTATGTCACCAGTAGTCTGCAGACATATCCATAGAGCCAGCTCTGTCAGCGGCAATCAGCAGACATATATATTCTTGCAGCAGATTATGTCGCAAAGACATGGTTTATTTGATGCTAAATAAAGACCTTACGTCGAAACCAGTTACTGAATAGGCTTTAGAACAGATGCCCGCAATTTGAACACTATTTCTCCGGCCGCTCGCAAGCTCAACTAGTGTGCTTAAATAACCCGAACCATTTCATACCGAAGCTCTATGAAAAGCTGTGCTGTTTTTCACGATGAGTTCATTCAGTTGTGTGTTAAGGTCTTTTGAGGTACCCCGCGTGTTAATGGGACCCTAACAAGAAGTAACTAATATCAACACTGCCACCAACTGTGCTTGTTGTAGGAGGAAACATGGGGTATTCGCCTGTATGTTGGTTAACAGGATCCTAAAGGGAGGCATAGAATATTAACACTGCATCTACACATATCGTTAGATGCAACGAAGAAGAAGAAGAAGTCAGACGGACGGACGGACCGACGGGCGGACGGGCGGGCGGGTGAAAGAAAGAAAGAAAGAAAGAAAGAAGAAAGAAAGAAAGAAAGAAAGAAAGAAAGAAAGAAAGAAAGAAAGAAAGAAAGACAGAAAGAAAGACGGACGGGCGGACGAACAGACGGACAGACAGACCACTTTCAAAGTCCAATAACGGCCTGGTCACTGGGGTGTTTCTCTGGTCTGCTGTCGTTATGAATCATTGAATGGAGCACGGCCAGGAAGATTTCACATTCGACGGTGTATACTTGAAGTCCGACTGTTGATGTTACTTCCCGAGCTGCTCATGCCACGCGGTTGGTCACTCTGTAATTGTTGCTCCATGACCCCCACCTGGGTGTGTGTGGGATATTTCTCCCATCTTGGCAGTCCGGATCAAAGCTCTACCTAGCAGTTGCTCGGAGACGGGTATTGAATGAAAGTACCAGATAACGCACCACCCGGAGCAGGCGTCCGGACTGTACCAGTTTAATTCGATTATCTCATTGTATACTACACCTCTAGGGAACTGTAGTAGTGTAGTGGCTAGACGCTCGCCTGCCGGTCACGTGATCATGGGTTCCATCCACATCGAGGCGGAGTCGAATATTTAAAACTGTACCTGGTCTCCCATGTCCAACCAGCCTAACATAGGTACCAGGGAATGTATTGGGAAGTAAAGACGCCTAGTGTGATACTGACCCCACCATCCACACAGTGCGAGTCAGTCTATACACATGTGTCTCTAGAAGCATTTGTCCAATGCGCCCTAAGAGGCGTCAGAGGGTCTTTCGGTTCTTTTATTATCCTACAACCCAGTTGACGATACTTGCCCTTGGAACCAACGGCAGCCCCGGTGAGGGCCGGGATTTTTTCACGTGGAATTCTAGTAATAAAATCTCCCCTGGTCTCTGGGTAGTGAGATCGGACACCCGTGTCGCGCACGTAAAAAATCCCTTGGCAGTTGGAAATCGAAAAAGAGTAGCCTAACGGCGCTGCCCGGGCAAAATTTCTAGTTAAAAATCTACCCAAAGTATTTCAGGATCCTCGCCGGTGCTACGGAGTTCGTGCACTGAGCTGAGTTTCTCAGGACTCAGGCTTGAGTTAGGAGAAGAACGGAGCACTTATGGGTTATGATGTTGATCCGTCGACTACACTAAACTAAACAACTAAACCAACAGCAACAAGTAACACACCAAATGTTTATAACGGACATTCTGTTTTGAAAGGTCCAATATTGATTCCAACTAGTATTACCACTTTTGATTTCACTTAGGTGCATGTACATAAGAATGGCCGATTGATTTGAGTTTTTAGAGCCGCCTTTCGCGCACAGCGTTAGTTGTTTTGTCTTTTTGTAGTTTAAGATCCGATGAAGACTATGGGAATTTTGTAGACACATTATACGTAATAACATTAATTGCATGACAACTGAATAAGCAATATTTCTACTCTCTCTCTCTCTCTCTCTCTCTCTCTCTCTCTCTCTCTCTCTCTCTCTCTCTCTCTCTCTCTCTCTCTCTCTCTCTCTCTCTCTGCGCATGTGTGTGTGTGTTGCGCATGCGTGTGTATGTATGTGTATACGAGCGAGCGTGCTTTCCTGCATACTGATTTTTGCGTGTGGATTAGCTTTCCCTCTTACCATTGTCCCTCGCCAACAGGCGAACTCACTCCAACTTCAGAGGTAATTGTAATTTAGGTCTCCGAGTCAAGGACGATACGTCAACGTTTTAATCCAACTGACTGGTGTAGGGGATGAACCCGCTACCTCGGCATCAGCACACCGGAAGTTTAAGAACGAACAATCTGATCCATTCGGTTACGCTAACCTCCTGTAGGGGTTTTGAAACTGCATCCAGATGGATGTTTGTTTAACTGACGTGGGCGTCCAGGACCCGGCCTAAGTTGGGCACCTGGACATGTCTTGGGCAGTACAGATGGTCGACGGGATGTTGAACACGTGACCCGGAGTGATGTTTTATTTATCACAATGCTGGGTCACCACCGTATGTACTATACACCCCAAGACCTGTACAACTGCACCTTTACTTTTAGCTTGTGTCTGTTTATGTGCCGAAATGCTTTCAGCCTGGTATTATATTATGTCTGCTTATCTGCTGAGATGTTTTCAGCCGCATAATATGCCTGTTTATGTGTTTAAATGTTTTCAGCTAAATATTATGTTTCTAATATGTGCCGACACGTTTTAAGCGGGTATTATATCTGTTTATGTGCCGAAATCTATTCTTTGTCGTCCATGACCTGGATTAGTAATAGGACTTGTTAATTGTGGTTGTGTTCTTCCATCATATCTTCCCCCATTTTACTACACTTTGACATGTCCACATTAGCACAGACAATGGAGTAATGATGTGCAATTGAGATTAACTGGGCCATACATCGTAATTATGCCCAAGCATTAACGTGATCAAAGAAGAAATGCAAAGAATCACACATGTTTTCTAACTGCTCGGACAAAATGAGAAACATTTTTAGGCAATCAATGCAGATTTTGTGAAATAAATAAAGATACCCTGACAGGAATCAGCCAAACTCAAGAAAGAATCATTCAATATTTAAACCTGGCAGATAGAAAACTCAAAGACACGAATTACACAATAAATAAATAACTAAAAGGGGAGGCTGGCATGAAACGTGCAATTTAATTCAAGGCGGAACACACAGAGTTTATCCAAAAGTCGATAGAAAACCGACATAGTATTAGCCAAAAGACACAATTCCCAATGCACGATACATTTGTGAAATCGCTAGATTAGAATGAATTATTAAAACAGCGCACGCAATTAATTCTTGTCCTTTTTAATGTGGGCTGGCATAGATTCTGAAGGCTTCAATGGTGCATTACCCAGCTTCAGGATTTCTTCTCATACCAGCTGGTATTCAAGAGAATTACCAACTACACGAGTTTTCCTGCCAAGATGGCAAGCTATCTTAATGGTTGTTCTGATAATGCTCACTGCTGGCAGGTTATCTTAGAGTTGTTCTGATAATGCTCAGTGCTGGAAGATTATCTTAGAGTTGTTCTGATAATGCTCACTGCTGGCAGATTATTTTGTTATCTTAGAGTTGTTCTGATAATGCTCACTGCTTGCAGGTTATCTTATAGTTGTTCTTTTGATGCTCACTGCTTGCAAATTGTAGCAGAGTTTTGTGATCGTCTGCATTCCTCAGAACCATTGGCCAGTTACCTTAACCATGGAATAAGTTGCTCGGCATGTTATTCTCTTCTCCACAGCTTCACCCATCTCACGTTGGCGTCTTTCTACTTATTTTGCCTCTATTTATAAATCACTATAGAGGTCAGCATGTCCGAGAGGTTTTAGACACTAGCATTCACACTTCGTGTGGTCTGACAACGGGGTAGGGGGTTCATTCCATACACCAGTCAGTTGGACTTAAATGTTGACTTCTAGATAAGAAAGTAATGGCAAACTAATGAACGTAAAATAGCCTAGAAAACAAAACATGGGGTTGATCACAACGTCATACACAGGACATGAAATATTTAAAAAAACACTTGTATTCGTGCTCTCTGGTGACTGTTTCCTGCCTCCCCTTGACCTGCAGCACACAGACACGTACACGGCTGGTCATGGTGCTTCCAGCGTTGCCATGTGTCCTCTCACGGCTGTCTGTGTCTATAGTGCTCAACGCGTTGTTATAGTTAGCTGCCGCATCATTAGGCTCAATGGGTGGAGCACATAGCAATGATTTGAACCCAGCTTTCAATTACCAGGCGGGTGTGTTGTTGTAATGGTAAGGACGCTGCGCTGACAATGGCATGGGCGCGGTCAGCCGAGGCTTTGATCCCTGGGCTCGTCATTCGCTGCGGGAGGTAACGACTGGCCATCTATTCCTCAGTGTCCCTAGCCTGAAACATGTGATGGCCCTGACCTTTCACTAGCTACTTTAGGTTCCTGCTACAGGACTTGGTTTATTTACTTTATTTTATTGACTATTCGGTTTTGTTTTCTATTCCTTTATGACCGTGCAACGCAATGCTTATAGTTTTCTATGTGTATCTCTCCAGCCTTTACATTTTAATACCTGAGAATAAGGTTTTAACATGGAGATCAGAATGGCAGAATGGATGACAGCAATAGTTGCACCATGGCAGTGACCACCACCCTTGCAGCATATTGGTGGAGAACGGCAGAATCAGGCAGCACAAGTCAACAGTCAAGACCTTCAAGTATGACAGTTCAGGACAAGATGTGGTGAATAAAATAAGACGCGACAAGCGGAGGAATCATCATGGCAAGGAAAAAAGCTTGGTGGAATTGTGAGGTGGAAAAGGCCTGGATCGATAAGCGTGATGATGTAAGGAAATGACAAAACGTCAAGAAGAACAGAGTTGCCCGTCCTAGCCTTATCGTTCACTTGGAAACAGAGATGGAAACGAAAGTTAGCTATTTCAAACCTGGTTAAAGTGGTTAAAAGTGAAAAGTGGGCAGAGTTGTGTCAAAAAATAAGCATAGACAAGTCACTGAAATTGTTCTGGTGACTACATAAAAGTATGAATGGGGTAGTCAAGAATAAGAGTGTTCCTAACTTCTAAAGTTCTGACCTTATCTGGCAGAGGTCTGACGAGAAGAAAGGCAAAGCCCTTTTTGAACGCTATCTAGAGCACAGCAACCAGACAGACATAAGAGGCCGAA
Organism: Cepaea nemoralis; assembly: GCA_014155875.1. NCBI lineage: Eukaryota > Metazoa > Mollusca > Gastropoda > Stylommatophora > Helicidae > Cepaea > Cepaea nemoralis. The sequence goes on from JACEFZ010016406.1 coordinate 454,676, forward strand.
ATTTTGCCAAGGCAGTTACCTCAGATAGGTGTAAGACCCAGAACATTGCAATTGAAGACACAGTGACAGTGAAAGAGATCAGGGTTATGCTTCGACGAACAAAACATAGCAAACCAGGGCCAGATGGTATAAGATATGACAACATCAATGTGTGTACCGACAACGAGCTAAAGGAACTAGCAGATATGTACAACAACAGCATACGGAGTGCTAGCATCAAGGAAGAGTGGTTATCTGATTTCCTTGCCGAAGCCTGGCAAAGACCACACAAAAATTCAGGGATATCGGGTAATAACCATGCAAAATACAATAGGCAAGCTGCTGGAGAAGTTAATTGCCAGGAAAATATCAAGTCAGCTAGACAGACAAGGTTATTTCCCACCTATCCTTGGAGGGTACGGTCCAAACAGAGAAACATGGACCAACGCAGCAGTTTTCGCCCATGATGTCTATGAAGGTTTCCACTCAGGCATTGAAACATATGCTGCGGAGATTGATCTTGAGGATGCGTACAACATAGTACCATTGGATTTCTTAATGTTTCAGCTTCTTGAACTCAAGATAAGTCCATTCCTACTTAGTTGGATCGCCGCAGCTCTCTTCCAACGGAAAGTAGTTTTAGATGTGGCAGTTGGACCTCTGAACCAACAACAATATATCCGGACCAGATAAGTCACACACCGAGCGTGTGACATGTAAGATGGTGCATGATGGTGAAAATGACCATGTGGTCACATGCATCCACTGTGGACGAACATTTACAGCGCGAATTGGCCTTAAGAGTCACATTCGCCACGGCCATGGGTTGAAGTTATTAAGCCTTTTTGAAACACATTGCAACAAACTATCGTCTGCCAAGACGGCAAGGTGTCAATGTAATGTATGCATGTACCAATCTCCCACCCATCACTGTTAATTATGGCATTAATCTCCCACACATCCCTGTTAACCGAGCACTAATCTCGCACATATCACTGTTAACAGTGGTACTAATCTCTCACACATTACTGTACACTATGGCAGTAATCTCCCACACACCCCTGTTAATTATGACCATATTATGGATTAATAGTTGGGTGTGTAGGACGATCTGTTGACTAAACTGGGCGACGAAAACAGATTCCGCAAGTCCAAACATGGACGAATTGCACTAACAAACCGAGCCCGGATAACAAAAAAAAACTCTAAGGCAGGGGTGGGCAAACTTTTTGTGCGTAGGGCCACATTGACAAATGTAAAGCTATTTGGGGGGCTGCATATATATTATGTCCACTTTGTTTGCAGGAACCTATCACAATAAGTAATTATGCATTATTTATAGGTTATTAAACAGTTTATATAACTAATTATTGCAATTTTATTTTACTTATATACTTACACATTATATTTTACAATATGGACACAAACTTTTACTAATTTGTTAACAAGATTAACTCGCCATCAGAAAATGGCTTGTTCTGTTTTACAATTTTGTGTGACAGCACAATACTAGTTTCTGTTGCAGCATCTTGAATTTAAGACTATTGTTATTGAATACTGAGATCTATTGTTTGTGTCTTCATTATTTAAATTCACTACGGGAAAACATTGTTTTGAATTACTGAAACGTCGCCTCCCATTACCAACTGTGAAGCGATTAGATGGATTACTCAAGCTGAAGTGTAAAATATCGTTACAGGATTGTCGATTGAGATTTCTCGAAGAATGCCTAAGGACGGGGATATTTCCTCACCGGTATTTCAGATCCCTCAGGGCGGACAGAATATGTCCAACAAGAAAAACCTGAGACGACTGACAAAAAACCAGATAGAAGAAACCCAGTCCAAGCTGGCCAACTTGAAGCACACACACAGTTCTGCCTACTACGTCACCCAAGAATTGAGCTTGTATGGCTACTTGAAGTTCACCAAATTCTGCACAGAAACAGTGTACAAGCTGAAAATCGCAGAGAATGCTCGCCTCAACAACTCACTGAGCACTAAAATGGTAACAACGTCAGTACTAGACAACCCAGAGAGGTATGTGAGGAACTTATCGTCGTACGTACTCAACAACATTGAAACGGAGGCCCTTGCATACGGATTAAAATTCTGCATAAAGCCTAAACATATCAACCGTGGTGAGTCGCAAGCACAGTTTGAAATGTTGTTTGATCATGTCTCCAAGTTATCACCTACTTCTGCTGAGTCAGTCAGGGTGGTTGAAGGTCAAACTGGTAGATTTAGAACACCAGTATCGCACAACACCCTCCAAATAGACATGTCCGCTGACCAACGAACACCTTACTGCCTTAAAAAGCGTTAAAGGCTAACAAAACCCTCGTAACTCTGAAACCTGACAAAGGGAGTGGTAGCAGTACTGATGGACATGTCAGACTACCAGAGAAAAATGGAAGGAATATTATCAGATGAATTTAAATTCAGGGCAGATCAAAAAGTAAACAAATCGGGGGACCTGGATGAAATAATGAGGAAAGAGATCCAGTCACTTGTGAATGCGGGACTCATCAGTGAGGCCACGGCAAAAACGCTCACACCACGTGTCCCCCAAACTCCTCAGATGTACGGTCTACCCAAACTTCACAAGCCCGGCATCCCGCTAAGACCTATCATGCCCATGGTTAACTCTGCACAACACCGAATGGCGAGATGGCTAGCCGAAATTGTAAAGCCAGTACGACAGTCCTTCGATCCAAAAATACTCAGAGATTCATTCGAACTGGTGGAATTATTGGATACCATGGACATAAATAATAAACACATGGCATCCAAGGATATAGCCTCCCTATTCACCAACATTCCATTAGAGGAGACAGTGAAAATAATAGGGGAACGCTTTAAAGACAAACAACTAAAACTAGGCTTACCAACATCTATTCTGGAGAGGCTACTACGCCAACAGCCCAAACTAAAACCAGACGAAGCCACAGTCCCTAAACTCAAGGTATTCATCCAGCTAACCTTTCGAGTGGATGACGTAATGCAACGTCTACAAGACCGGCTTACTACAGCAGTAGGCCGAACATTCTGTGTTGCAACTCCAGTCGTTAGGTATAGAACCACACCAATTCTCACACCAGCAGTAAAAGAGTCTGTCCCTCTGTACGCCAAAGACAATTGTATTTACCAATTGACATGTAGATGCCAGGCTTTCTACATTGAACAGAGAGACAGCTGAACAAAAGAGTGTCAGAACACAAACCTCAATGGGTCGACAAGATACGACACACAGACGATGCGAGCCTAGTGGGGCGACACAACGGAAGCTCCCCGCACTTCAATTGGTAGGCTCATTCTTGAAAGTGGCCATGTGATTGACAAAAATTTTGCCTTTCGCGTGTTTCACACATAATATTCGCTTGTTAAAGTTTGCAGAAGCAATAATGATCAATCAACGCAAGCCAGATTTGTGCAGACAGAAAGACATGTTAGTCAGCTTAAAATTACCATGGTAGACAATTGACATTACTGTGTGAACATGTATATGTTTCAGCTTGAAGGATTTATCTATTTAATTTACTTTATGTTGTGTGAATTCTACAGTATGTACCTTACGAGATGCAGCGAAATATGCCAGACAATAAATCGTGCAATCTATTGTTTGTGTCTTTTTTATTCGAATTGAAGACTGTTTAGTGAAAACAGTTTGCTGTTTCTCCAAAATTTTCACCAACTTCAGGCATGACTTTTCCCTCTCTTCGGTTGTTAAAGTGTATCCGAAATCGGAATGTTTTGCTTGATGTCTTTTTTAATTGTACTCCTTGAAGACAGCCACTGACTCATGACACAACAAGCAAACCGATGTGCTGCCAACTTTTATAAAACAGTACTTAGTTGTCAATTCATCATTAAAAACACGGCATTAATCTTCAGACTTACCTTTGTTAGTGACACTCATTGTTTTAATAAAATTATAACAATTAAAATTTTCAAAAACTTTAACAAGAAAATGAAACAAAACCTACTTCCGGCTGTGTGTAAAAATAAAATATTCGGAAAACAAGGAGTTAACTCAGAATAAATTTCAGAAATATATCAAAACTACTACAACACATAAATTAATATTTTCTTGCAAAATAAATCATTTTATTCACCGGAGAAATATCTTTTTTATTTCATAAAATCATTCTTATTAAATTGTTACATGTCGATAAATATTTCTCTATATTAAAATCCATAAATTCGCATTTTAGCATTACATTACGAAGGTCAAGGACTGTTTACAAACATAGAAAATTAGAGAAAGAAATGTTATCAAAAATGTTAAAACAATCATAACGGTACATGAAATTCTGTAAAATTCAACAAAATAGCTTAAAAACTAAGTAAATTTTTTTAAATTTCTAAATGCCCTCGAGGGCCGCATAATATCAGTTGCCGGGCCGCATGCGTCCCGCGGGCCGTAGTTTGCCCACTCCTAAGGTCTTACCGGCTTGTGTGCCTATTCGCCATGCTAGTCAGGTAGTCCGGCCATGAGGGTAATCTGTTGACTAACACACTAAATGTCGCTTGCCCAGGCAGTGTCTCAGACCAGGATTGCTATTTCACCCCCGACAGAGAAAACCTAAATCTTTACCAAGCTACGATTTGACACACGACCTAAATTGCCTGAAACAGACATTCTATCCTCTTGGACTGCATGCGGCACCTCTCCCTCTTTGTAATACTTTAGTTAATCTTTGCTGGACGCAAATTCTACATGTAATTTTCTGTGCCGACCCATTGTTTCCATATTTGATTGTATAAAATGTCGCAGAGACAGCGATAAACAGATAACTATTATACCATCCATATATGTATATGTATTCAGAACGTCTCAGTTTAATGAACTCTCGAGTGTCTCCAGGCGAATATACGAACATTAATATTCTGCTGCATGGCTTATGAGGGACAGATTTATATAATCCACCTCTCTGTCTGTCTGTCTGTCTGTCTGTCTGTCTGTCTGTCTGTCTGTCTGTCTGTCTGTCTGTCTGTCTGTCTGTCTGTCTGTCTTTCTATTTCTCTATCTATGTATATGTCGTCTGGCTTCTTGTCTATCTATCTATATATTCATGGTATATCCTTATAGCTGTCTAAATGAATTTCTGTATGTGGGATTATCCATCTGTCTGTTTGGCCGCCCAGCTGTTTGCCTGCACATCCGTCTGTCTCTTTGGATCTAATATCAATTATCATGTGTAATTATCAGATGTAATTATACCAATGCTATGAACAGATAGCAATACACAGCAGCGCCTATCTATCCAGAACGTAAGACGCAAATCTAAAACAACAAGAATAATGAAATCAGTACGACCAACATTGGCTGTGTCTGCAACACACGGACAGCCACTCATACATATTGCAACATCGCAGTATGGGCTCTGCGAGACACGCAAAGATCTCTTTGTGGTTTGGGCTTAACTCGGCAACAAATTGAATATCTGATCAGTGCCATCTCGCCGATTTCAAAGAAAAAAGAACCGCGAAGGAGTTTGTTTTTTGACAGATGCTTAATGCCTCGCCGTAACTTTTTTAGACGCAGTGCTGGTGTCTTTGACTCTTGAATAACTGGTTAACTCTTACAGAACTGCATGCAGTTCAGTATCTGAGAGTCGATGTTCCCAAGGTAATCAGAGGCGGAGTGGTCTAGAGGTGTGGTGTTGACACTTCCGCAGGATCTTAACATTAAACAGCTCAGTTACGTCTACGTTTTAATTTACTTTTACAGTTGACAGTTCAGTTACTTCTACGCGTTACATTATTTTTACAGTTAACAGTTTACTTGTGTTTACGTTTTAGTTTATTTTTACAAGGGAATGAGAGATCTGCAACACAGCGCCCGTGGGCAACGGGATGGATTCACCACTGGTCACGGTCAGACTTCGGTTACCAGCCTCAGACCTCTGCTCACGACATCTATATATAGAGATCTCTGCTAAAGACATCTCTTTATATATATTATATATATATATTATATATATATATATATATATATATATATATATATATATATATATATATATATATTCACCAGCGTCAAACCTCCGCTCACGACATCTCTATATGTATATTCACCAGCGTCAGACCTCCGCTCACGACATCTCTATATGTATATTCACCAGCGTCAAACCTCCGCTCACGACATCTATATATAGAGATCTCTGCTCAAGACATCTCTTTATATATATATTATATATATTATATATATATAGTATATATATATATATATATATATATATATATATATTATATATTCACCAGCGTCAGACCTCCGCTCACGACATCTCTGTATATATTCACCAGCGTCAGACCTCCGCTCACGACATCTCTATATGTATATTCACCAGCGTCAGAACCTCCACTCACGACATCTCTTTATGTATATTGTCGCGAGATTGCCATGAGTTAAACAGATAAATATTCCCGACGTTTGCTTGGCGTGTATTTTCAGCACCATTATTTTACTAACTGGAAAAACACCGCGGATGTCAAAATCTCAGGACAATATTTGTAGCTGCACGTGTACATCTATAACGGATTTGGAACGGTCGGTGTTGATGGTGACAGGTCCTGGCATCGCCTTGATTAGTTTGTCTACATTTGAATGTAAATGGAAGCAGTGGGGTCAGCCCATCTACACATTTGGTGTTGAGTGAGAAGGAAGGGATACACCGAGTTGGCAGTTCATTACCAGTTAGAATCACATATATTGTCACCACGGAACAGAAGATTGACAAGTTTGTCACATTTGAATGCAGATGGAAGCCGTGAGATCACAATGGCAGATGTAAAACGGAAGTACTTAGTAGGGAGAAAACAGTACATATGTCAATTCTTGGTTTCTGGAACATGAAGAGTTTGACGGGGTTATTTGCAACTGTTTGTTGGAAGTCGTCATAAAATTCGCTGGCTTGTTTTGAGAATCTTAACAATTACTGACAACTTTGACAGGATTTAAGCCCGGAAAAATAGATCCTTGCAAATGGTTGATATGTCCAAATAACACCTGTGTGGGGGAGAAGAGGATAAAGTCACGTGGACAACTTTGGTAGTTTGCCATATAAACTCTAGTTGTGACCAGCTAGGGAGGACTTGAAATTATGCTTTAGTCAGAGTGCCAGGGCACGGCAGCGCCTAGTGGAAATAATATCTACCGTGTGTTAATTAGTGACTTAATTTTACACGTGCCTATAATGGCAGATGTAGATATGATTGATAGGACTGCAGTGGTGCCATTTAAGGTTCCCTACCAGATCCAAGGAAGCTCAATAAAGTTTTGGGAAGGAAGAAAATCCCAGTCTGAAGAACACCAGTTCGGCAATCAATAAAGATTGCTTACAGACGTGATTAAAAGCTAGAGGAGGTTGATTCACCCAACATAGTGAAGATTACAGTTGCACCATACAGCATTAAACAGTGGTAACGAACCGAGAACCGGTTAAGAGTAACTAGTGTTAGTACAGTAACAATTAACATTAGTAATTAGCACTTGCGGACTGAATGGTTCGATGTGCAACGAGGATGATCTGTCGACTAACACTTAACTTTACTAACTGTGTAAAACACTAGAAAAGAACTTGTGAAGTTGGTTAGAGAACATTAGGAACGGACATTGTGTAGAGTGAATCCGGTCCATAAGTAACTGTTCATACCACCGGTGTCTATTTCTCATGTTCATGAAATGGGATTACCAGAGGTCTACAGAAGCAAAGCAGTATCCGGCAGGATGGTTCCGGCAACGGGTGAGACGTACTTGTTCTGACGTAACGTGCTGTGGTCTATCTTTGCTGTGATCAGCGGACTGAGCTGATGTCTGAGAGTCAGATTCTCTACACTTTATAGAACACGTCACACATTTTCTTCGCATACACGTCTCATACACGTTACACTTTTATTTTAATAAATTAATCTGTATTAATTTCTAGAAGTAAGAGTTGTTGAGTATGTTGCGTTGGGGAAGTATGAGAAGGGGGCATAGTACGACAGTGTGAGAGTGATAGGAAAAGGTGTCCATAGGCTGATGGAGTGTGTTGGACGGAAGCTGGTGGGTTCTCCAGAATATTGAGGGGGAAAAAATAATATTATAATGTGGGTGTCGGATCTCCTCACTCCAGGGACGACACTTTAAAGGAGGACACGACATTACTGGGGGCTCGTAAACGTGATATTTGGACAGTGGGATCTCTCGTAAACGTGATCCTTGGACAGCGGAATCTCTCGTAAACGAGATCGTTGGACAGCGGGATCTCCCGTAAACGGAATCCTTGGACAGTGAGATCTCCTGCAAGCAGGAACCTTTGACAGTGGGATCTTCTGACAACGGGGTCTTTTGACACGGGATCCTTAGTTATAAAAGGGAGATATCATTTTGGAGAATCCAGCTAGAGTGAATGTGGATAGGGGTTAGGATTAATATCTTACCTGTTCACACTTCACACGTCTGCATAGGTCTGTGGTCCTGATTCTACTCTTGTCACTGAGTGAATGTACTGTGTGTGGTAATATCGAGATTTATAGTACTTGTTCATATATCGTATAGTAATTTGCAGTTATATTGTACTAGACCTGCTAGCTTACCTCTCTGTATAATGGCCACCCCTAAACTTAGCACGTTAGAATTAAAAGCAAAGGGGGAAGAAATGGGATTGGCTGGGTCTTCTCTAACGGATTACATACAGGAAGTGGAGAGAGAGTATCGTCAAGCAGAAAGGGATGATCGAAAGGCCGAGCTGGAATTGAGAAGGATGGAGTTGGAACAAGCAGCTAAGAAATTGGAAGCTGAGCAAGCAGCTAGGAAATTTGAAGCTGAGCAAGCAGCTAGGAAATTAGAAGCTGAACAGGAAGCACAGAAAAGGGAGCACGAGTACCGGATGAGGGAACTCGAGTTGAAGAGTCAATCTAATGGAGAAACTGAGGGAGCAGTTGGAGGTTCCTCCATCCCAGGATCAACACCAGTAGGTGGACATGGGTACCATGCTATGAAGTTTCCTTTAGCGGTCTACGAGGAGGACAAAGAGAAGATTGACCAATACCTTCAACGCTTCGAGGCTATGTCAGTTGCTATGGGTCTGGAGCGTAACAAATGGAATCTTAAGCTATCCCAGGGATTACGCGGGACGGGATACGAGGTTTATACTCGCCTGCCACCAGGACATGAGAACAATTATGATGAATTAAAGACGGCTCTGCTGAAACGATTCGAGGTTACATCGCATACCTACCGGAAAAAATTTCGAGCAGCGAAACGAGAACCGGGAGAGTTGTTTGCCGCCTACAGTTTGCGTCTTAAATCTTATCTCCATAAGTGGATGGATTTGGCTGGGTTCGCACATGACTATGAGAGTCTGGAAGAGCTCATGGTGGTCGACCAGCTGAAGAAGCAAATGTCTAAACCTCTCAGGACGTTCCTGGGAGAACAAGGAGCGGAACGTATTGACCTCGTGAATAAATTAGCAGAACGGTTCGTCGAGGTACATGGGGAGGCAGGGGAAAACCTTTCCACCAACACCAAAAGTCAAGAGAAACATGACAAGAAGAAAGCCAAAAACTCAGGAACAAAAAAGTGGGAACCTTATGGGCAAAAATCAGAGGATAGTTCAGAGAAGAAGAAGGAGGGAAGCAAGAGCACCTCAAGCTCTACACCTAAACGACCGTGGTCGGAGAAGTGGTGTTCAATTTGTAAGTCACCCTCTCACAATACGAGGGACTTGCAAATCGAAGGCTAAGAACCCTCATTTTGCAGCATGTCAAGTGACTTCCAAGGAGGTTGTCACGGAAAATGCCAAGGTCAACAAGGAAGCTCGCCACCAGGAGAGCTCATTCAAGTCCGACAATAGAAAATCTAGGACAGGGAAATGGTGCAACGAATGCAAGTCAAACACGCACAATGCTATTGACTGCAGGGGAAAGTCAGGAGACACTCAATTCGTCGTGTGCTCAGGGAAACCTAAGGTGGAGCCCACCGAACAGGTCGAGGCCGAGGAAGAGACTCCAGACCAGGAGAAACCACCTGTAGTGGAATTGGTAGAGGTTAACGGTCGTCAAGTGGAGTGTTTATACGACACAGGACTGGACGGGGAGGCCGTGATTTCTGCGGATCTAGTACATCCAGAACAATTCACAGGTGAAACATTGGATATACAGCCTGCACAGAAGAGTGCTGTAACCATGAAGTTGCCCATTGCTAATGTGGAGATTCGGTCAAGGTACGTCACCGGCACCATCAAGGCCGCTGTATTGACCGATCCCATTTTTCCAGTCATCCTAGGTTGCCGGTATGTCTTTCTGGGAATGCCCAGGGAGCCTATTCATATGGGAGCAATGCAGACTCGCTCTCAGGCGAAAACGGAAGAGGCAGACGCAATTGTGACTAACCCAATGCCGGGGGAGCTACGAACTGCCCAGAGTGAGGATGATACTTTACGTCCTTGCTACAAAAAGCTGCAGAAAAGTGCTGATCCACCAGGACGGGGGCAGTACTACATGAAGAATAGGATACTCTACAGGAGAGCAGGAAGGGGAGACAACCTATACGGTCAGTTGGTCGTCCCAAAAGCTCATCGGTCCCAGATTCTTCATATGGGGCATACCATCTCCTTTAGTGGACACATGGGTATTGCCGCCACCATGCAGCGGATTTCCTGCCACTACTATTGGCCGGGAATGACAGATGATGTGCGTCGGTATGTGAAGTCATGCCCTGAGTGCCAGAGGGTGGCACCGAAACACTGGACAGCACCGGTGATGTTGGGTGAGATGCCCATCATGAACTCTCCTTTCGAGAGGGTAGCCATCGATATCGTGGGTCCCACTTCCCAGGACTAGAAGAGGAACATGTATATACTCACAATGGTGGATTGCTGTACAATGTGGGGTGAGGCTATACCGTTGACCACGATTGACTCGAAAAGAGTGGCGGACGCACTGATGGAGGCCTTTACCAGATTAGGCTTTCCGGATCAAATTCTGACGGACAATGGATCTCAGTTTTGTGGAAAACTCATGGAGGAGGTATTTAGGGTGTTTCACTCTAACCACATACATACCAGCCCTTACCACCCTCAAGCCAATGGACAAGTGGAGCGTTTCAACGGCACGTTGATGACAATGCTCAGGAAATTAGCGCAGGAAAAAACCTGATAGGTGGGATGAATATATCCCAGCAGCACTTTTTGCCTATCGGGAAGTTCCTCATGGCTCAACAGGACTACCACCCGCTACGTTGCTGTTTGGTCGTCCAATCAAAGGACCGTTGGAAGCCATGTTGAGGAGGTTGGACTGAAGAGGGGACGTCAGAAGAAGTGATCTCATCCTACAAATACGTGGAGGAACTGAAAGAAAAACTCCACAAGGGATGGACTCTGGCAAATCAAAACTTGAAAAGGCAGGAAAAGACATGCGGCTTACTACAACCGTAGGTCTAAAGAAAGATCTCTAGAGGTGGGAGATAAAGTCTTGTTGCTACTCCCAACGGGAAACAACAAACTGGAGATAGGTTGGCAAGGACCATTTCCCGTGGAAAGGGTGATATCCAGAACCAACTATCAGATCCGGATCCGGGGAAAGTCGAAGATTTTCCATATCAATCTCTTGCGGAAATACGAAGAGAGACCCGGAGACAAGGCAGCTCACCTCATGGCAATGGCTGTTGCAGTGGAGACAGAAGTGGGAACCAGCGAGGGCAGGGAATATCCCTTGGTACACCAGGAAACCTATAGGGATGTGCAAGTGAACCCTGATCTGACCTCCCAGGAGAGGGAAAGGATAACCCAGGTTTCTCAAGTCTCATAAGGAGATACTGACTGATAAACCAGGACGAACGAGGTGGGTTGAGTTCGAGATGACTTTGACCACACAGGAGCCTGTTCGCCAAAAGGTTTACCCAGTGCCATTCTCTAAAGAAAAGGCCCTGGAGGAGGAAATAAAAAAACTGCTGGAGGATGACGTGATTGCACCATCCACATCCCCATACAATGCGGGGGTAGTTTTGTTACGCAAACCAAGTGGAGAACACAGGTTGTGTATAGATTACCGACTGCTGAACAGTCATACACAGTTTCAGGTGGAACCTTTGCCGAATCCAACTCAGTTATTCGCTAGGCTCCATAAGGCTCGGTACTTTTCAAAGGTGGATCTGAGTCGGGGGTACTATCAGATACCAGTCAAACCGGAGATTCGACCACTGTTAGCTTTCAGTACACCCAGTGGACACTACGAATTCAAGGTCATGCCCTTTGGACTCAGCAATGCACCTAGTGTGTTTACACGCATGATGAGGACTTTACTAGATCCGTTACAGGATCCGTCCATCATCTCATTCATGGATGATATTCTGATTTCCAGTGACAGCCTGGATGACCACTTACAATCCTTGGAGAGAGTGTTTAATAGGCTCAAGGAAGCAGGGCTTACTGCTCGTCCAACCAAGTGCATGATTGGTTACCAGACTCTGGAATTTCTAGGTCACACCATCACTCCAGGACACATTGTTCCAGAAGAGAAGAACCTGGAGAAAATCAGAAATGCACCAAGGCCAAAAACGAAGAAGGATGTGCGATCTTTTCTCTCGTTGTGTGGGTTCTACCACAAATTTATCCCACATTTCACTGAACTGGGAGCTCCGTTGACCGAAACCTTGAAAAAGGGATTACCGGATCAAATCATTTGGACACCAGAATGTGAGAATGCCTATAGTCAGTTAAAGGAGGCCTTGGTCAGCAAACCTGTATTACAGCTCCCTGACCTTTCCAAACAATTTGTGTTGAGAACAGATGCGAGTGCGATTGGAATTGGAGCCGCTTTGTTACAGGAAGGAAAAGACGATGCTTCGGTTTTGAAACCTGTAGCATACGCAAGTAAGAAACTTCTACCGGCGGAGAGGAATTATTCAACCGTCGAGAGAGAATGCTTGTCCCTCGTATGGGCAGTGCAAAAATTTCAGCCATATTTGTATGGAGTTAAGTTTCGGGTTCAGTCGATCATCAGCCCCTGATGTTCCTGGCTACTTCTCAGAAGCTCAACGCACGTTTGATGCGGTGGTCGTTGTTACTTCAACCGTATAATTTCACAGTAGAGTACATTCCTGGGAAGGAAAATGTTTGGAGCGGATTTCTTGTCAAGACAACCCAGCTCCTGAAGAAGAGGAATGAATTATCTGGATTTAACTCATGGTGGAGGAGAGTGAGATGGACTACTCTCTTAAGAGGGGGCCTATGTCGCGAGATTGCCATGAGTTAAACAGATAAATATTCCCGACGTTTGCTTGGCGTGTATTTTCAGCACCATTATTTACTAACTGGAAAAAACACCGCGGATGTCAAAATCTCAGGACAATATTTGTAGCTGCACGTGTACATCTATAACGGATTTGGAACGGTCGGTGTTGATGGTGACAGGTCCTGGCATCGCCTTGATTAGTTTGTCTACATTTGAATGTAAATGGAAGCAGTGGGGTCAGCCCATCTACACATTTGGTGTTGAGTGAGAAGGAAGGGATACACCGAGTTGGCAGTTCATTACCAGTTAGAATCACATATATTGTCACCACGGAACAGAAGATTGACAAGTGTCAACATTTGAATGCAGATGGAAGCCGTGAGATCACAATGGCAGATGTAAAACGGAAGTACTTAGTAGGGAGAAAACAGTACATATGTCAATTCTTGGTTTCCGGAACATGAAGAGTTTGACGGGGTTATTTGCAACTGTTTGTTGGAAGTCGTCATAAAATTCGCTGGCTTGTTTTGAGAATCTTAACAATTACTGACAACTTTGACAGGATTTAAGCCCGGAAAAATAGATCCTTGCAAATGGTTGATATGTCCAAATAACACCTGTGTGGGGGAGAAGAGGATAAAGTCACGTGGACAACTTTGGTAGTTTGCCATATAAACTCTAGTTGTGACCAGCTAGGGAGGACTTGAAATTATGCTTTAGTCAGAGTGCCAGGGCACGGCAGCGCCTAGTGGAAATAATATCTACCGTGTGTTAATTAGTGACTTAATTTTACACGTGCCTATAATGGCAGATGTAGATATGATTGATAGGACTGCAGTGGTGCCATTTAAGGTTCCCTACCAGATCCAAGGAAGCTCAATAAAGTTTGGGAAGGAAGAAAATCCCAGTCTGAAGAACACCAGTTCGGCAATCAATAAAGATTGCTTACAGACGTGATTAAAAGCTAGAGGGAGGTTGATTCACCCAACATAGTGAAGATTACAGTTGCACCATACAGCATTAAACAGTGGTAACGAACCGAGAACCGGTTAAGAGTAACTAGTGTTAGTACAGTAACAATTAACATTAGTAATTAGCACTTGCGGACTGAATGGTTCGATGTGCAACGAGGATGATCTGTCGACTAACACTTAACTTTACTAACTGTGTAAACACTAGAAAAGAACTTGTGCAGTTGGTTAGAGAACATTAGGAACGGACATTGTGTAGAGTGAATCCGGTCCATAAGTAACTGTTCATACCACCGGTGTCTATTTCTCATGTTCATGAAATGGGATTACCAGAGGTCTACAGAAGCAAAGCAGTATCCGGCAGGATGGTTCCGGCAACGGGTGAGACGTACTTGTTCTGACGTAACGTGCTGTGGTCTATCTTTGCTGTGATCAGCGGACTGAGCTGATGTCTGAGAGTCAGATTCTCTACACTTTATAGAACACGTCACACATTTTCTTCGCATACACGTCTCATACACGTTACACTTTTATTTTAATAAATTAATCTGTATTAATTTCTAGAAGTAAGAGTTGTTGAGTATGTTGCGTTGGGGAAGTATGAGAAGGGGGCATAGTACGACAGTGTGAGAGTGATAGGAAAAGGTGTCCATAGGCTGATGGAGTGTGTTGGACGGAAGCTGGTGGGTTCTCCAGAATATTGAGGGGGAAAAAATAATATTATAATGTGGGTGTCGGATCTCCTCACTCCAGGGACGACACTTTAAAGGAGGACACGACATATATTCACCAGCGTCAGACCTCCACTCACGACATCTCTATATGTATATTCACCAGCGTCAGACCTCCGCTCACGACATCTCTGTATGTATATTCACCAGCATCAGACCTCCGCTCACGCTATCTCTGTATGTACATTCACCAGCGTCAGATCTCCGCTCACGACATCTCTATATGTATATTCACCAGCGTCAAACCTCCGCTCACGACATTTCTATATGTATATTCACCAGCGTCAAACCTCCGCTCACGACATCTCTATATGTATATTCACCAGCGTCAAACCTCCGCTCACGACATCTCTATATGTATATTCACCAGCATCAGACCTCCGCTCACGACATCTCTATATTATATTCACCAGCGTCAAACCTCAGGGTACTTTTGCTTTTATTCACCCCAAAACAAAAGGGAATCCCAGGGTATGACGTCACATCCAGGGCTTCCCTGTGTTGCGCCGAACATTCAGGGGGTTTCCGTTTGTTGCGCCGTAGCTCGGTGCGCAATTCTATGCGGCCGTTTGCGCTATTCTTTCACTTTCCGGTTAGGGTTAGGGTTAGGGGTAGGGTTAGGGTTAGGGGTAGGGTACACACAACCCTAACCCTAATCCTAACCCTAACCCTAACCCTAACCCTAACCGGAAAGTGATTTGCAGGACCGATGCAAATGAGGATCGAAGGGAGACAGACACTCACACAGAAACGGGTTGCCACAGCCCCAAAGAAACAACACTGTGGTGTGGGGCAATTGAAACGCACTGACACGCACTCCAGCCGAACACAGGGAGATCACCGTCGGCGCTAAATATAGCTGGTGACTCTAAATATAACTGGCAAAGTTTGTTTGGGGTGAATTAAAGCAAAAGTACCAACCTCCGCTCACGAAATCTCTATATATATTCACCAGCGTCAGACCTCCGCTCACGACATCTCTATATGTATATTCACCAGCGTCAGACCTCCGCTCACGACATCTCTGTATATATTCACCAGCGTCAGACCTCCGCTCACGACATCTCTATAAAGGCTTTGATAACATCGGCACGATCCATGGGCTGGTCATCTGCCAGGGTTACACTTGATATCCCAACAGTTGACATAAATATATCGAAATAACATGTAGTTATTGTGGGAGTGATGATCACATAGATGAGCACTCACAACTAGTACCAAATGTGCTATTCTTTTACCTCACGGAAGATGACAGCGACGGGGATACCACACGTGATTTGGAATTAAACTCCAGAAGAGCAGCTGAAGGACACGGGGAAGCTGTCGTTAGCGAATACAATGAGAGGGCAGCAGATTTAGTCGTGAAGACAACGCCATGGAACAGCTTAGACATTTGGTGTTGGCAACTAACATTGAAGTGGAGTATACACAAATCCAGCTGATGACGATACTCCCGAGTTCAAAACAATGTATTTCCTTAGTTAATTTAAACAAGGTCATTTTTGGGCGTTCGCTCGCTTTGAACTCCAGCGTTAGTCCATACACGCTATTTCTAGTAGCACTGGACTGAATTTTGCGTGTGGATTAGTTTTCCCTATTACCAGTGTCCCTCGCCCTCGGGCGAACCCATTCCGGTTCAGAGGTCATCATCATCAAGTGCTATGCCGGTTGGCGTAGGCGTCCATGACTCTCCACAGATCTCGGTCTTTGGTTTTCTAGATAAACTCCGCTGTTGATATTCCTCCATGACGCCATCTCAATCCATCCAGCGTAATTTCTCTTGATCTGCCTCTGCTTCTCTTCCCTTCGATCTTTCCAGTCGTCGCTATGTTCTCCAAAGCCTCGCTTCTCATTACATGACCCAAAAATACTTGTTTGCCTCTTTCTTATTGTTGTATGTAATGTTCTAGTTTCGTTAGCCTCTTTCAGGCAGTCGTTGTTAGTTACCTTGGCAGTCCAAGGAATTCGCAACATTCGTCTCAGGAACCACATCTCTGTTGCTTCCAATCTCTTCCTAATTTGTTCATTTACATTTCAAGATTCACAGCCATACAGCAAAACAGGTTCTATATAGCACTTCAGCACTCGGTTCAGAGTTACTTGTAATTTACTTTACGCAAGTCAAGGACGAGAAGTCATCATGTTTAGTCCAACTGACCGGTGTAGGGGTTGAACCGGCTACCTCGGCTATCAGTAAAACAAGGCAATAAACAATAAGCTGCATAATTTTTGCTTGGCATATTTCACTGCATCTCGTCATGATATATTCATTCATTCATTCTTTAGCATGTATTTTGCAGAACCTCGCTCCCATAACAACCTTCCGGAAAACGTCTCATCATAAGCAAGACGTCTCGCGTCCGATATACCCATCTGGAGATCATCCGCCACATCCTGCACCCATAATCTCTTTGGCCTTCCTCTTCCTCTCTTCCCATGCATTTACTCTTCCATTATTGTTCCATTATTGTTCTCTCCAAACTTTCATGACATGTCAAGTGACCAAAATATTTTAATTTTCTTTGTTTTATCGTCTTTAATAGCCAACCTTCTTCAATATTCAGCTCTTGATGTATGGGTGCATTTGTTCTTTTCTTTACCCAAGATATTCTTAGAACCCGTCTATAACATTTATATTCAAAGGCATTTATGCGCTGTTCAGCTTGTTTAAGTGTCCAGGTCTCACAGGCGTATGTTGCAATGAAAACGATGCATGCTCTTAAAAATCTAATTTTTGTAGTTCTATCTGTCCCCTCCATAATCTATTCAGTTGTTTTAGTCTTTGAAGGGCAATTGATAGTCGTCGTTTAATATATATATATATATATATATATAAACACATACACACACGATCGCAAGCACGTACGCACTCCCACACACACACACACACACACACACACACACACACACACATACACACACACACACGCACACCTGATCTCTGCTTAATGGATCTGACGGCTACGCTGAACATGGGAAAAGTCACAAGAGATGCACAATGTGCAGTCCAAAAGTCCCCTGAGGCTGAAAACAGCAGAGTAGGCCGAATTTTCTATGCTATGCCGAAATTTCGAAATTAGAAAGAATCCCCACTGTAGACTTAGAAACGTTTTATAGAATATTTTACAAGGGAGCATTTTTTAGTACAATATACATGAAAACATTTAATAGCATGATTTACAGGGAAACGTTTTATAGTATCACCTGCAGATGTGGAGGAGGGGGGGGGGGGGGGGGGTTTGACAGTGAAACACCTGCACCTGTGGTGGGGGGGGGGGAGGTTCACAGTGGAACAATTACACATATGGAGGAGGCATTGAGTTGGAATCTGTTGACAGTGGAACACTTACACCTGTGCAGTCTGTTGACAGTTGGATACCTACATCTGTGGAGTCTGTTGACAGTGAAACAGCTACGCCTGTGGTGGAGGTATCGTATCGTGTCAGGAGACAAGTCTCTACACCAGCCTCACTCCGACAGATGCAAGTCTCTATCATAGCACAGGCGGACTGAAAACCATTGCATCGGACCGAAGAGTCAACATTTACAGTCTTCCAGAGAAAAAAAGATACAACAACAATAACAACAGCAGCAGCAACAACAATAATAACAACAACAATAACAACAATAACAACAGCAACAACAACAACAATAACAACAACAAGGGATTCTCAAATATGTTTACTCATGTGCAGCCCCATTTACTTCTGTTGCAACCCTCGATGAGGCTGTTGATCAGCTAAGAGCCACTGTGCCATGGGTATTCTTTGTTAATTTAAAACCGGAGTTCCCAAAGGTACTTGTAAGGTGTTGTTCTAGAGGGCGATGTTTTCAAAGCGCTGTGGATATAACCACTGTTCTACATATATTATCATCGTCTATATTCCGAATAATATAGATTTCGAAATCAACTGTAGGCCATAGATATGTGGTTCTTACACAGAATGCTAGGAATCTCATGGACGGCTAGGAAGACCAACTGTAGGACACAGGGATGTGGTTCTTACACAGAATGCTAGGAATCACATTATTTATTTTTTTTTTTTTTTTGGGGGGGGGGGGGGCGCTCTGGAAATCAAGTGACAAGTGAATGCTAACTAGCTTGTCTTTTAAATCAGCAAGAAAGTTTCACTTTGTCTTTTTTCTTTATCCGTGGAAATATTGTTTCTATGTTTCTTTATTCGTAGATATATTTCATCTGTGTTTCTTTATCCGTACATACAATGTGTCTGTTTCTGTATCTGTAGAATCAGTGTATCTGTCTTTCTTTATCCGAAGAAATGTTCTACCTGCTTTTTCTTTATCCGGAGACATTTTTTACCTGCCTTTCCTTACCTGAAGAAACTGTCAGTGTAAGTAAGCAAAGTAAACATACCTTGTAGACGCCTCACTTGGTGAGTAATGGCGGCCGGGCGTGATGCTCAACTGATAATCCACCGAGTGCCAATAGATGTCCGGCACCATATGTCCAAGGTTCCTCAAGGCGTGCGCAAGGTTCCTTTATTTGCACTTTGCCCACATAGTTCTATGTTGTGTTAAACCTTTTATATAGTAAATATTTCAGCGCCGTATAGTGCTTTGGGTCAGAGATTTTTGTAGTGATATTTGTTATGCAGCTCTATATTGTTGCGATGTAATGTTTGTGACTTATTTATAGATGTATTTTTGGGAAGTTATATGGTGGTTTCCCCATGTATATGCATATCCTCGTGGCTGGTTCACGTCAATGCTATATGCGATTATAACGTGTCTTCAGAAACACAAACAGTAGTGAAACAATAGGTTTGACGATTTATTGCCTGGCATATTTCGATGATCTTGTCAACAATTACTCAGATATACCGAACCGTTGATAATTAGGCGGTTCAAGACAATTTTGTGCAGACAGAAAGACTTAAATGTGGCATTACAGTATGGATAACAAATGCTCCACATTTGAATATTATCAGTGACTGTATTTTAAGTATTTCAGCCAAAGTATAACTCACGTATTCCGTTCAAATAATACATAGGTATGCAGTATGCACCTGACGAGACGCAGCGAAATATGCCAGGTTATAAACCGTGCAACCTATTGTCTGTTACCTCTGTGTTTAAAAAACATTACTATTTAAAAGTATAACCAAGAAGAAGGAAAAAACAACAAATGTGAGGAAAGCTACCGGTCACAAATACGTGAAGTTGTGGACCCCACTTTCCTCCTCTTTAAAAGTGTATGAGCCCGTGTTGATTATATCAGTAATAACTTGTTTTGACACAGTTTGTTAATCTCTTACTTAAGCAACCTGTGTTGCTGATAGTCACGTGATATCATTGAGCCGGCTTTTTAAAATGTTACGCCCAGGGAACGATGAATTGAGGACCGGAAATTCACAGCGTTAGGCAGTGCGCACTGCTTGCGGAAATCTCCGTTGCTGAACACAATGCCAATCTGCCCGCTGCCATAGACGTGAAGGTCATGGCTGAATTTATTCCTGCAATCGAATCGTTTGTCGTTTATCTCGTTGATCATGGAGTTGGCAATTTCCTATTATTTTTTCATATTCAAGTCACTGCTGTTTTACATTTATTGCTATTATCAAAGCAAGTTATCTTGTTATTATTTCATGGTTTATTGTGCTTGCAGTTGGCTTTCGCGGGGTAACCTTATAGGGGGAGTAATTAGACCCGTTGTAAGACTGCAAGCTTGTTGGAAGCACCACATACAGAGCCATTGTTTTGTGATTGTGACGTAGACAGGTTATTGTATCCAGGCGTTTCTTGCATGTAAATAATGTGGACATAATGGCTTCCCCTAAGACAGACTTGCCTTAGTCCGTCAAGGGTGTCTCGGTGGGTGTGAAAATTCAAGTTCAGAGAGACACAGAGAGACGGATGCAGGGAGAGAGACAATGAGAGAGAGAGAGAGAGAGAGAGAGAGAGAGAGAGAGAGAGAGAGAGAGAGAGACGGGCAGAGAGGGACAGAGAGAGAGAGACGGGCAGAGAGGGACAGAGAGAGAGACACACACAGAGAGACAGGAGGAGAGAGAGAAGAAGATAACGGAACAGAAGAAAAGAGATAGAAAAGAGATAGGAGACGAGACAAGGAGAGAAAGCACCTAAACAGTTGCAACTGGTGTCATGTTGTTTTTCTTGTATTTATCTGTGTGTAAGTTGGTGGGTAAGTTTGTCAAATCTATGATGCCATGCGGTTTTACTTTCATTTATTTCTATGTAACTTTGTGTTGAAACCAAAGTTATAAATACTCTCTCTCTCAAATACTCTCTGTCTCTCTCTCTCTCTCTCTCTCTCTCTCTCTCTCTCTCTCTCTCTCTCTCTCTCTCTCTCTTCACTCCTCACACACACACACACACCGCATATGATATATATATATATATATATATATATATATATATATGTGTGTGTGTGTGTGTGTGTGTGTATATATATATATATAGAAGGTAGTTTGATGTTGCTTTCCTTCCTAGTAGTGACGATACTGGCGGTGAGCTTGTCTCGTTTAAGTGATCCTTTGACTGCTGCCGTCGCGAAACTCTAGAACATAACCAATAACTATATAGAAATCACCAAAGTGTGATGTAACAGTAGAAGGGAAAATTCTTACCCGAGTCAATAAATTTGCGTATTTGGGGACTTTCATAAAATCAGATGGAAGGATCGTAACAGAGATGTGTTTTTGTTTTGTTTTGTTTTGTTTAATAGGCCAAGCAAATGCTGCATGTTACTGTCATTGAATGTTAGACAGAGAGTGCTGAAGTATATAAGAACCTGTTCTGCTGTATGGCAGTAAATCATGGAAAGTGAACGAACAGATTAGGAAGTGCAAAGGAGAGGTAGTTTCCCAGGCGAATGTTGCGAATAACTTAGCCTGCCAAGTAGCTAAGGAGTGTCTGGAAACCGTTAATGAAAATAACACATTATATATAAACATGTCCAGGAGACAGTGTTCTTTGGTCATGTGATGAGAAGAGAAGCATTGAAAAACATCATGACAACTGGGAAGATCAGGGTTTGGAAAGACAGGAGTAAACGAGAGAAATATGCTGGACGGCTCAGGCGTCATCAGTATAGTTGATAAAGTTTACAGGGGACCCGACATGTGTGGAGATGCATGGAGGCCAAGGCCAGCTGACAGACGCATGTATATCTTCTCTAAAGGAGTGCAGTACTCCGTGTGTTTTGGTGAGGAACCGCATGCGTGTTGCTGCTAGTTCATCTGGTCACTAGGATAGTGGTCTGTGTCGTATCAATCAGCGACATGTGTTGGCAAGTTCCAGAGATGACCGTGGCAACGATAAAATCATAACTGTTCAAAGGATATACATCACAGGATGTTCATAGGCTGTTCACATTCAACGAATCGTGCCTCTAAAGATATGACTGTAGAAAAATCTGTCTTCCCTGTGGGCGGTGAGCTGAAATATATTAACAATGAAACACTCAACACGCAGACAAGAAACATGATCAACATCAGCCTAATCAATGTCATCCTACAGATGACGTGCTGAATCATCACCTGGGTACATCTTAAAACACCTTTCCGATGATGGGAATGCTCAGTACCATACAAACCCGAAACGCAATCGTTGTGGAAATCGTACTATGGTTCCGGGTGGGAGGAAAGGCCTCTATACCAACAACAACAACAACAACAACAACAACAACAACAACAACAACAACAAGAAACTTTCTCAGGCCACTCGAACGCCAATGCATGGAACTTAGAGTTAAATCTCAGTCTAAAGGACCCTTAACAAGCCAATCTTCCTGCAGCAACTCTCTCCTTCTCTCTCTCCTTCTCTCTCTCCCTCTCTCTCTCTCTCTCTCTCTCTCTCTCTCTCTCTCTCTCTCTCTCCATATGACGCGCGAAACCGTTTGGCAAACAACGCTCTCAGTCTGATCCGGTGTCATGGGAAGATAAATGATGAGCAGACTGAACTATGAATATTTAACTAATAAAACTATCGTGCTACAAAAAAAAATCATTAGATTGAATCCATATCCTATTATTTCATGATGCAATTTAATGTCAGTGAAGCCATATTGATGATTATTTCATTATATTTATTGCGTTGGACACAAGAATGTATTCAACGTATCTGCACCTGGCATTAACACACCAAAAACGTTTAGCTATTTTGTTTAGTTTTCTGCGATCATGGCAACTTAACTTATCGCATGCGAAGGCCACAACCATCAGTTGATCAAGTACTTTCTGCAAGATCAAGATACTTCCATTTACTATTGGAAAATATTTGATATATGGAAAAAATCAAGTAATTTCTGCAAGATAAAGATCTCCCATTTTTTATCGGTAAGTACTTGATATGTGGAGATGAGGTGCGAGTTAACACATGTTTCAGAAAATCACTGAGGGCAACGTTTTCCTGCGCGTCATTATAACTTTTGAATGAGCTTATGTCGAGGAATATCCTGGGTTGCTGTATGTTGCTTCAGAGATGCATTTATTTTCAGCGAGAATTCCACAGGGGGGTACCATTGTTAATCACATGTATGGACCGGGCAGCCGACATCTGCTAAATGTATGGACTTCCATGGTCCAGTTTGGAGTGAGAATGCTCAGATAGAAGAGTGGTGTTTTGTGTGTGTGTGTGTGTGTGTGTGTGTGTTTGTGTGTGACTACAAGCAGCATGCCCATAGCGATCTTGGTCGTGATGAAGGCGGCGTCCTGGCTGAAGACGCATAGACGTCATTCAGTGAGCATGTTCATGAAAGTCCAGTCAGGTTTTATGCACAGACAGTGGGTAGTCTGTCCAGAGGTATCAAAGATGATGAAAGCGACAGTTTGGCGATAATAGCTATCTTGGCTACCGAGCAATGGACCTAGAACGCTGTTGGGGATGCTGGATAGATCCGAAATTCAGTAACCGATCTATGTAAGAATTGGAAGCGAACGATGTGTTGCTAGAAGTAAACGTCGCACGGTGGACAGACAGTATGATAAAAACCTATAAAATAATGGAAAGGTCAATTATCGCATGTTGAGGTGGATACTGAGAAGTGTCATAGACTTGTCAACAATGGTGAGAGTTACAAAGAGCTGTAGATACATTTATTGCATGGGCGGATAGATGGTGTGTCAGAATAAACACTGACAAGTGCAGTACTACTCTATTTACCCTCTCTCCGAAACAAAAGGCAGGGATCATCCAGATAAATGGAACACCCCTAAGAGAAGACAAAGAACCAACATACCTTGGAGTAACATTTGATAACAGGCTGACATATATAAAACACATCAAAAAAGCAGTAGCAAAAGCCAGAAGGAAAACAACCATCCTGAGAAAGCTAAGTGGAACCACAAATGGAGCCAGTGGGAAAATACTTAGCACAGTGTATCAACAGAGCATACGACCACACCTGGAATACGGGTCAACTGCGTGGTGTTCAGCATCAAAAGCCACACTACACGAGCTGCTAAGGTGAAAAATCAAGCTCTTAGAGTCGCCACAGGAGGGATGAGATCAACATCTATAGTAGCAATGGAGAAAATGAGGAGGACACAAGCACTGAGAGAGAGCAGAGATACGAAAACACTAATACAAGCAGAAAAGTACCTCAGCTTGCCAGGCCACCCTATGAAGTTCCGATTTGAAAACTTAGCTTTGGGGCGGTTGAAAAGAAGAGGTTTTATCCACCAGGCCAAACAACTCTGCAGAGAAGCCACCGATCTGCCCACTGTTGGTATCCCCCTGAAAACTATTCCAGAGCGAACTCCATGGAAAGATGAGCATAGGCTATCGCTACAAATCCAGACAAAAGTGAGAGGAATATTTGACAAGGAAGAACAGAACAGTGTACAGCGCAGACCGACCACTCTCAGCTTCCTTAATGAAGAATACCCACAGGACCTCTGTATCCGAGTCTCCACAAATTGGTCAGCACAAAATGCTGTTCGAAATGGAGGAGCGGGAGTGTACATAGAATACCCAAATAATACTAGGGACACGGTCAGAGTTCCAACAGGAAAGTACTGCCATGACTATGATGCTGAAATTGAGGCAATCAAGATAGCAACAGAGAAATTACTAGTTAGTTAGTTAGTTAGTCGACAGATCATCCTCGTTGCACATCGAACCATTCAGTCCATAAGTACTCGGATCCCCTCCTCAGCAAATCCCGCAGCGTGTAGCGGCTAACGACGCCAGTTCTGTGTTGGTTTATCAATCTTCTTTGGCTTCCTGCGTAGTGTTCTTGTTTGGCCAACCCTCTTTTAATTTGCTGCTCCCGCAGTCTGGCCATTGTTGTAGATTCACAGTCATCACTTGGTTCTCGCAAAAGTCTCACTTCTCGTAGAGCATTCAGAATGTCAGCCTGGTCCATGGCGCGTCCGCCCTCCACAGTAGCCTCACCTGCGAGCTTGTCAGCCCGCTCATTTCCTTGTACTCCCGCATGACCTGGCACGAAGATGAAACTAATCTTTGCCAGCCGAGACCGCTTCAGAGGCAGCAACCATTCTCTTCGGATCGACCCCTCCTCTATCCTCTTGATCATGTTCATTGAGTCGCTAAGGAAACAAGCCCTAGTGAATGTCTGTGTCTCGAGCCATGTTATTGCTTTACTTACTGCCATGACTTCCATGGTCAGGCTACTTGTGGTTTCAGTGAAAGCAGCAGAGTCCTCCTTCACAATTCTCCCTCCGGCCCGAGCTGTAAAGGCCCATGAGCTTCTCACATGTCGGACGACCGACCCATCTGTGTAGATGACCGCGTCACCGTCTAGCGAATTCTCGAAAATCAACGCTTGTACTTCAGCCTCAACAGCAGCCGGATTTTCTTGTCTGCATTTTCTATCTAGTTGGATGCAAACTGAAAAGGATGTGCAGAAGTCTGTTGGCACTTGCAACCACTCCTCGCCAGGTTCTAAGTCCTCAAGTGAACACACCTGTTGAAGAATGTCTTCGGCTTGACCTATCCACTACCGTCCTCTTTTTAACCTGCTGCCCTTCACCTTCCTAATTTCACTATGCAGTGGATGTTGTGTGTTTGCGTTAATTCTGAGGTAGGCGCGTGCCCTGCAAACTTGTATTCTCTCTTCA
Organism: Cepaea nemoralis; assembly: GCA_014155875.1. NCBI lineage: Eukaryota > Metazoa > Mollusca > Gastropoda > Stylommatophora > Helicidae > Cepaea > Cepaea nemoralis. Next base: position 480,637 of record JACEFZ010016406.1, read on the forward strand.
ATGGTTGGAAAATCAAGAAGGTAGCGCATCGCCCTGCATGCTGTATCTCTTGTACATCCAAGAATAATGCGCATAGCTTCATTCTGTATCCTTTCCATCCTTTCTATCTGCTTATGGCTGAGAGTCAGGATTGCCATTGCATACTCCAAAACAGACATGACCAGCCCCTCGTACAGAAGACATAGATGGCGCTGCTCACAGTTTGCTGCCGCCATCACCCGCATCGCTGCCAAACCCCGCTTGGCCTTTGTTATCACCTGGTCTATGTGCACATTATAAGCAAGGCTTCGATCAAACCGTATCCCCAGGTAATTCATTGCCTGCGTTCTTTCCACCGTCTCTGAACACAGCATTACAGTTGGTGTTGGATTGTTGACAATATGATTATTCAACGAGAACCAAGTCACTGTTGCCTTTGTTGGGTTGACCATTGCCCCAGCTTCATCACACCAAGTACTTATGCGATTGAGTTCGGTTTGTAGTTCCACAGCAACCTCCTCTCTATCCTTACCCTGACGATACACTAAAACATCATCGGCATACTGACAATGTCCTGCCAGGTCCAGTGATCTGCTCACTGGTGATTCTCACTGTGTAGGCGTTGAACAGTACCGGAGATAATGGTGATCCCTGTGGTAGGCCAGGATATATTGTTGTTGGTTCCGAAGTCCAACTGCCACATCTAAAAACTACTTTCCGTTGGTAGAGGGCTGCAGCGATCCAACTAAGGAGGAATGGACTTACGTTTAGTTCAAGAAGCTGAAACATTAAAAAATCCAGTGGTACTCTGTTGTATGCGTCCTCAAGATCAATCGCTGCAGCAACGGTTTCAGTGCCTGAGTGGAAACCTTCATAGACATCATGGGCAAAGACTGCTGCATTGGTCCAGGTTTCTCTTTTTGGACGGTACCCACCCAGGGTAGGTGGGAAAACACCTTGCCTCTCTAGTTGGCTTGATATTTTCCTGGCAATTACCTTCTCCAGCAGCTTGCCTATTGTATTCTGCATGGTTATAATTCGATATCCCTGAATTTTTTTGTGGTCTTTGTCAGGCTTCGGCAAGGGAATCAGATAGCTGTGTAACCATTCCTCCTTGATGCTAGCACTCCCTATACTGTTGTTGTACATGTCTGCTAGTTTCTCTAGCTCATTGTCGGTACACCTATTTATGTCGTCGTATCTTATGCCATCAGGACCTGGAGCACTGTTTTTTGATCGTCGAAGCACAGCCTTGATTTCTTTCACTGTCACTGTGTCTTCATCCGAAGTGTTCTGGGCCTTGCATCTGTCTGAGGTGACCTCCTTGGCCAGATTTCGGCCTCCCATGTCTGTCTGGTTGCTCTGCTCAAGGTAGCGTTCAAAGAGGGCTTTGCCCTTGTCCTCGTCAGTCCTCTGCCAGGTGAGGTCAGCACCTTTGAAGTCAGAAATGCTCTTATTCTTGACTACACCACTCATGCTTTTATGTAGTCGCCAGAACAATTTCAGTGACTTGTCTGTGCTTACTCTTTGACACACCTCTGCCCATTTTTCGCTTTTAACCACCTTGACCAGTTTTTTTAAATAGCTTACTTTTGTGTGCATCTCTCTTTCTAAGTGCAAGCAGGGACTAGGATGACCAGCTCTGTTCTTCTTGGCATTTTGCCATCTCCTTACAGCACTACGCTTATCAGGAATTACTAAATACCAGCCATGGTACACAACCTGTGGTGTTATTGACAAATGCAAAATCAGTACTTGAGGCGCTCCTGTCTGGGAAATTGTCAGTTCTAAGGACACTACTTTCTGAACTTAGCAGTCAGCATAAGGTCACCATACAGTGGATACCATACCATTGTGGTGTACCCGGAAACGACAGAGCTGATCGATTGGCAAAGGAACGAGCAAAGGAAGAACAGCCGGATGTGCCCATTACATACCACCAAAAGAAAAGAATGATCAAATGAGTCAGAAGGCCACCAAAGCCTACTCAAGACGACTACCACGTTATGGACAGACCAGAACAGGTCATTATTCTGCGCTTCAGAACAGGACACAATAGATTACGCAACCACATTTATGCAAAATTCAAGATTGGTGACTCAGCCATGTGCATATATGGTTTGGCGTCGCAGACAGCAGAGCACATACTCCAGGACTGCCCAAACTACAACATATCCATGCAAACCTTCTAGCCTAGAGAGACAACAGTGGAAGATAAACTCTATGGACCGCTGAGTGAACTAAAAACTACTGTTAGATTCATACAAGAGACACCATTGCAGTTATGGACATATTTCAAGCGAACGAAAGAAGAAGGAGAAGAATAGTGAGAGCATGACTGCTTAACGTCTATATCAAGTCAGTCCTGTTGTACAGAAGTGGGTCGTGCACAATTAACAGATGGGATTATGTGAAAGCTGCAGAGATGTGGTTACATAGAAGAATGATGAGAACACAATGGACACGTAAAAAAGCGTAATGAATATATCTTGAAAGAGGTTAACTCGCTAGCAGTAGAAGAAGACGTCCGGGGTATTTGGGCACTATCATGGGAAGGGGAAAGAAAAAGAGGTACGTCGTGACAACTGGAAAATTGGAGGGGAAGTGAGGAAGAGAAAGATCAAGAGAGGCTATGTCGAACAGTTTACACCATGGATAGATGAACATAAGCATCAGAAATGATTAACAGTACACGAAATAGAAGACTGTGGATGTACATGATCACCAACGCCAAGCGGACTATAAGAAGAAAAACAAGCTTCTAGTGTTTAACAAATGTGTCTTCTTCTTCTTCTTTCGTTTGCTTGAAATATCGTGAGCTATGCGTTCTTCACAAATACAGCAACTGTCGAGGAAGAAGCTACTAGCTCAAATAAATAAGTCGAAATCCACCACATATACTATTATCAACGCCACAAATAACGAAATATTGCTAAATGTTCACCAAATACATGTCCCCTGTATACTAAATCGTTACTTTAATGAGAAAACTATTAGAAGTAACAATGGCATTCCGATGTCTTGGGTCGCAAACTTCACTTATGCTTACGTACTACGTGATTCACTAAGCATAACCCAGACAGTTGAGACAGTTTTCTACCGGAGATAGGATGGAATCTCCACAAAAGTCATAAAGTTGTGTTTATCATTGTACCAGTACACACAACAGGAGAATCCAGTGAAGATAGTGTAGAAGAATTTTATAATGACATAGAGTCTGCTTTAAAGAAATGTAAAAATTCAGAAATAAACATCATAATAGGGGACTTCAATGCAAAAGTAGGGAATCAAGGTGATAGATACACAGTAGGAAACTATGGTTTAGGAGAGAGAAATAAAAGAGGATACAGACTTGTAGAGTGGACTAAAGAGCAGGAAATGATTGTAGGAAACACCTGGTTTAAGCAACACCTTAGAAGATTATGGACATGGAGGAGTCATGATAGCAGGATTAGAAACAAGATTGATTACATTTTGATTATCAGAAGATATAGAAATGCGCTAACAATAGCAAAATCAGTTCCAAGTGCTGATTATTATAGTGACCACAGATTACTTACAGGAACATTGAGGATAACGTTAAAGAAAGTCAAGTATAAAACAGGAAACATTAAATATGATTTGTGTACATTGAGTAACGAAAGGGAAATACAAAACAAATTTAACATAGAAGTACAGAACAGATTTCATATATTGTCTGATCTAGAGATAATATTCCAGGAAGTGGATGATCAATGGGAAATGTTGAAGAATGCAATTAGTTTGGCTGCAGAAACAACTATTCCAAAATTAAAGAAGGTGTGTCGTAAGAAATGGATGACTGGAGAAATTTTACAACTAATGGAAACAAGAAGACTCAACAAAAATAATTCTGCCAAATATGAAGAAATTCACAGAAAAGTCAGAACATTATTTAAGGAGGCAAACGAAGCATGGCTTGAGAAAAATTGCTTAGAAATTGAAAAACAACACAACAGTCAAAATACCAAATTAGTTCACAAAAGAATTCAGGAACTTACTACTAAAAGAACAAGTACATTAGCAGGCTGTCTAAAAACTAAAGATGGCAAAATCATAATAGAAAAAGATCAGATTCTACACGTATGGTCAGACTATGTGAAAAACATTTATGATGATAACAGAGATGTTAGTTAGTTAGTCTTTCCTCTTGAGCCTAATGCGGCACATAGGGCAGAAGTCCTGCCTCTCCATGCTTGGCGGTTCGCTGCTACCTGTTGTAGATCTTGGATATTTCCTTGGCCATTGAATGAGCCTTCTCTAATGATGGTTTTACGCAGGGTCTCTCTTGGTCTTCCCCGTTTTCTTACAGAGATGAACAGTATGATATTCGATTTAATAATGAAGGACCGCCAATTTTGAAGATGGAGGTTCGAAATGTTCTTCAACATATGAAAGCTGGCAAGGCCCCCGGTTCAGATAATATATCAACAGAAATGATTCAGTTTTAGAAGAATATGGAATAGATCAAGTCACCAGACTGCTGAACACATTATATGATACCGAACTATGTAATTCTGAATTTAATGCAATCCCAAAGAAATCAGGAGCCTTGGAATGTGATCAACATAGAACAATTAGTATAATGAGTCACATCACAAAGATGTTGCAACGAATTATCATGCAAAGAGTGAGGAAGAAAATACAACCTGAAATAGGGGAAGAACAATGTGGGTTTGTAGAAGGAAAGGGTACAGTAAATGCTGTGTATATGCTGCGTTCAGTTATTGAACGTTCTATAGAAGTAAACAAAGATATATGCTTTATTGACTACACAAAGGCTTTCGATAGAGTAAGACATGTCAACATGGTAGATATGCTTGCAGATCTACAAATTGATGGGAAAGATATTAGACTTATAAAACACTTATATTGGAAACAACAAGCTGCCTTAAGGATTGATAATGAATTGGGACAATATCAGCCTATTAAGAGAGGTGTTAGGCAGGGATGTGTAATGTCTCCAGATCTTTTTTCCCTATATAGTGAAAATATTTTCAGAAATGTAGAAGATATAAATGGAATCAGCATTGGAGGACGAAACATCAATAACATTAGATATGCAGATGATACAGTATTGATTGCAGACAACTAGCAGGATCTGCAACAATTAGTAGATGCATTGTTGCACTCAGTGAGCAACTGGGATTAGAATTAAATTGTAAAAAGACACAGATTATGGTCGTCACAACGAAGAACGAAATACCACAATGTAATATACAAGTAAATGGGAATATTCTTTAACAAGTGAATCGGTACAATTATCTCGGAACAGACATAACATCTGATGGAAGATGCCTTGTAGAGATTAGAACAAGAATCACCATGGCGAAAGTAGCCTTTAGCAAGATGAAAAACATACTGACCAATAAAAGAATGTTCTGTTGTGATAATTTGGCCGTGTCCAGCGTGTGCCGCGTGGTCTAGTGGTTACACACCCACTCCACACGCCAGTTATCCGGGGTTTATTTCCGGGTCCGGTCAAGGATATGCACTACTGGCGAGCTCAAACAAGAGCGAAACTCGAGTCTAGTGCTTCCACATTGACGTGGATAGGCCTTAGGTTCATACCAGAATGCGATCAGCGTTGCCAGTAGTGGGTTGTGCTCCATATTTAAAAGGATGTCAATTGAAACGAGAAAAAGAGTGTTGATGTGCTACATGGAGCCTGTTCTTTTATATGGATGTGAAACTTGGACAATGAGCAGTCAGGCTGAAAAACATCTGATGGCTGCAGAAATATGATTTCTGAAGAAAATGCAAAGAATACCATGGACAGACATAAAAACCAATGATCAAGTACTACAGGAGACAAATGAAAACTGATTAGAGAAATTAGACGTAGACAGTCAAATTTTTTTAGACATGTAATGGGAAGAAATGGATTGGAGACCTTAGTGACAACTGGCAAGATCAAAGGGAACAGACCAAGGAGAAGACCGAGAAGTAAATACCTGGATGGCTTGGCCACATAGCAAGGTCGAGACAGGAACACTGAGCTGTTCCACGACTCTGGTGATCGAGTGAAATGGCGAGTCATGAATGCCCACGCTTTCCTGCATGGCACATGATTGATTGATTGAGTACACACAAATGATGTGGCAGTCAAAGTACTCATAGACTGGTTCAGCGTCAACAGTTATAATGCAAGTGTTCTATTTGAAGATCGGTGTGGCCACGAAAGATCAACATCCCTAGCGTTAGAGAAAGCCCGTCAGTTATCATTTAACTGGTAGATTGTCGTTGTACGCTGAAGGAAATAAAAATTAATGTAACGGTGCCTTTTACTGGTAGAGATTGTCTATGTACACTGATGGATATAAAAACTATTGTAAAGGTACCTTCTACTAGTAGGTAGAGATTGTCATTGTACGCTGATAGACAAACTAATGTAAAGATGCCTTTTAATGGGAGAGGTTGTCGTTGTACACTGATGGATATACAAACTAATGTAACGGTGCCTTTTACTGGTAGAGATTGTCGTTGTACGCTGATGGATTTAAAATCTAATATAACGGTGCCTTTTACTGGTAGAGATTGTCGATGTGCACTGATGGATATACAAACTAATGTAACGGTGCCTTTTACTGGTAGAGATTGTCATTGTACGCTGACATAAAAACTAATGTAAAGGTGCATTTTAATGGTAGAGGTTCTCGTTGTGAAATGATGAATATTAAAACTAATATAAAGGTGCCTTTTACTGGTAGAGATTGTAGTTGTACGCTGATGGATTTAAAATCTAATGTAAAGGTGCCTTTTACTGGTAGAGATTGTCATTGTACGCTGACAGATTTAAAATCTAATGTAAAGGTGCCTTTTACTGGTAGAGGTTGTTGGTGTACGCTGATGGATTTAAAATCTAATGTGAAGGTGCCTTTTACTGGTAGAGATTGTCATTGTACGCTGATGGATTTAAAATCTAATGTAAAGGTGCCTTTTACTGGTAGAGGTTGTCGGTGTACGCTGATGGATTTAAAATCTAATGTAAAGGTGCCTTTTACTCACCTTAAGGCGTATGGGCTTATGATGCAAGACACCCGTTTGTAAAGACTAGACGGTGGTGTGGTGGTGCGGGCCGCCTTTACTTCCCAATAATGTCCCCGTGGGGTAATGGATGTTCTTGTGGATATGCTACTGGAACACGAATGGATGTTCTTGTGAATATGCTACTGTAACTAGAATGGATGTGTCAGGAATGGAATGATGATCATTGGAACTGAATTGCTACGATGGCATCTCATGTTTGCCTGCTTGGGCCAACATCGTGGATGTGACTGTTCTGAATGAGCTAACCTGGTGTAGACACCAGCAAGTAGTACAGCATCTGAGAAAGTTGAAGTCCGAGGAAACTAACCAGGCCAACACATTCAGGGAGGAAGTCGGATGTGTCGGTGTAAATATTGCAGTTAAGCTGTTAGCAGACACATCGCTAACACCGTCATATTAAACACACACACACACACATATATATATATACACACACACACACACACAATTACACACACACACACACAAACTATAAATGAAAAGAGAAATAACCGGACGAAGTAACTATTATAAAGCGTAGCAAGAAAATAACACTGGGAACAGCAGTAGACCGTTGCTTGCTTCCAGGGAATGCTAGCCTACAGTCAGACATGTCGGGGGGGGGGGGGAAAAAAAAGGGGGGGGGGGTGTTGTACTGTACAATAAGATACTAACTTGTTTGAATAACTGTAACCTACTGCTCAACGCATTCAGCTTCAGACCTGCCATCGTATTTATTTCCACCTGATCACATCCCCGGTAAACGATACTGCACTATCCGGTGGAGATCCGAGAAATCTGACTCAAGTTTGCCAGATTCCAATTTCCTGTAGGAAGAAATGATGAGATACAAACTGATCGCTGCGATATCTGTTTACTGCCCCTGCACTAGCACAAAATTGTCATCACTCTGCATATAGGTAGGTCTGTGGGGGTATGAAGTGTGAGGCCTGTATGGGTATGAAGTGTGAGGTCTGTATGGGAGTGTGTGATGGGTTGGTCATCCCCCTCTTTGGCTTGACATAGTAGAAATATTCTACAGCACTGTATGTACACCGGCTCGGTGGCCTAGGACTTACGGACAGTAAACAGTGTACATCCTATAGAGGAACATAGCACATACATGAAATAAATAGTTATGTCTACATCCCATGGAGGAACATCAAGGACATACAAGAAATAAATAGTTATGTATACGTCACATGGAGGAACATCAAGCACAGACATGAAATAAATAGTTATTTGTACAACCTATGGAGGAACATCAAGCACAGACATGAAATAAATATGTATGTGTACATTATATAGAGGAACATAGCACATACATGAAATAAATAGTTATGTGTACATCCCATGGAGTAACATCAAGCACAGACATGAAATAAATAGTTATGTGTACATCCCATGGAGTAACATCAAGCACAGACATGAAATAAATAGTTATGTGTACATCCCATGGAGTAACATCAAGCACAGACGTGAAATAAATAGTTATTTGTACATCCTATGGAGGAACATCAAGCACAGACATGAAATAAAAATTTATGTGTACATTATATAGAGGAACATAGCACAGACATGAAATAAATAGTTATGTGTACATCCAATGGAGTAACATCAAACACAGACATGAAATAAATAGTAAAGTGTACATCCCATGGAGTAACATCAAACATAAACATGAAATAAATAGTAATGTGTACATCCCATGGAGTAACATCAAGCATAGACATGAAATAAATAGTTATGTGTACATCTTATGGAGTAACATCAAGCACAGACATGAAATAAATAGTAATGTGTACATCCTATGGAGGAACATTAAGTACAAACATGAAATGAATAGTTATGTGTACATCCTAAGGAGAAACATCAAACACAGACATGAAATAAATAGTAATGTGTACATCCTATGAAGTAACAACAAGCACAGACACATGTGTATACATTGCAACGAACTCGGGCCATAGGAAAAGAAATAACAGCGCAACATGAATAAGAGAAACATAGAATATTAACAAAATAACTTTATAGATATATGCATATTAAACCACAAATCTGCCGTTTTGATCCTAATGAGTCTCCTCAAGAACAGGGTTAATGGGGGGAAAAAATAATACAGTTAGTAATACCACACAAAATATAACGTAATAGGCACAACCGTATTAACAACAAGAAATGATACAGAACGTTTGCGCAACTTCCGTGTACAGCAAGGGTCTGTAGTGGTTCAGTCGTTTTGATGCCAAATCAAGAAATGCTAAGCCAGGTAAGGACACATTCTGACTGAGAAAGATACAGTTAGATAACGATGGGGCTAAAGCATGCTATGTAACAGAGTTAAAGAGTGGTATCTTTAGCAGTATTGACTCCACCTGGATTGAGGACATATCCCAGAGTGTTGGTTAAGTACGTTTCACTTTATATGCCTTCTATGTTAAAATATCACTACAGAGGAGTCAGTAGCGAGCCCTATCATCATTTTAATTTTGAGTATTTACAAATGAGACTGGGACAGTAGATAGGCCTTGAAATTCAAAATCTAATGGTACCTCAATGATGCCTGTATATCACTTATAAGTGAAGATATTCACAATTTTGTGAAGGTGAGAAGAGTTGCGATTTTTCATGCTATTCACCCTTAAGTGTAGTCAGTCCTTTGCCAGTGATGGCAGACTATTGCAGTAGCTGACACAATCTCGCTCTACATTCCTGTAAGTTGTCATAATCATCAGCACCATCGTGTTGCTAATCTTTTGCAGATTTGCAAAGCTCTTTGCTTCTAGTGCTACATACCTTCTTGATGTCGTAAGTCATATGTATTGTTACATACTCTCTATGTGTTATATACCATCTTGATGTCATCTGTCAACTGTGTTTTGCATACCGTTTTGTTTATTACATGCCATCTGTATTGTTACTTATTACTATATATCGCTATGGAGATGTCAACAAGCGTCAAGTTGACTCCTGCTTTCTTTGCATTTGTTCATATTGACATCTGAAGGTGTACGAAGATAAATTTGATGTATCCTGCCGTCTTTGTTGTTACATACTATCGTGTGTACTACATACATTGTGTGTGTTGCTTATCTGTGTATCTGTAACGTGCCAGCGTATCTCTGACACCGCATTCTGTGTTGTGTTGACACACGTAGCTAAAGACATGCAACTGATTGTCGTGTATCCATGGCTGAAGCCGACACAACAATCACAACACGTGACTGGTACAGTGAGAAATGGCCATATGGCTGACTTCTCCTGATGCCTCCAATGTCACCGCCCAGGGAACCAAACTGCGTCACTGTGTCTCTCAAGCTGTCAGCTACTTCAGATAAAGCACGTATTTGGCAAGCGGTTGCCACGATAGGACAGATCTCATGCTCGGCACCACCCAGGCTGAGTTGAGAAAACATGTCTGTGTCCTCAATTTCATGAATGATGGAGAGGGCATCTGTTATATTGATTATAATAACTGCAGTTGTCATTGTCCCTAATGGGTATTGCCAAGCGCATCGTGCTTCATTCAGCTTCCAGTTGCGTATAGCGTATAGCATTAATCTCGTCACAGAGCTGTCGTCTGTCAGATAGTGGTACATCACAGAGACTTCTTTTGTCTTCTCTTCACCCTTCTCTTCTTCTTCGTGTCATGATCTGTGACGTCAGTGTTTGTTGACACCCCGCCCTCTCTTTTTAACGCTCTTTTTTCTCTCTTCCATACCTCTTGCTCTCTCTCTCTCTATCTCTCTCTATCTCTCTCTCTCTCTCTCTCTCTCTCTCTCCCTCTCCCTCTCTCTCACTCACTATTTCTCTCTCTCTCTCCCTCTCTCTCTCACTCATTATTTCTCTCTCTCTCTCTTTCTCTCTCTCCCTCTCTCTCACTCACTATTTCTCTCTCTCTCTCCCTCTCTCTCACTCACTATTTCTCTCTCTCTCTCTCTCTCTCTCTCTCTCTCATTCTGTAGGTGTGAGCGAGACAGTGAAGTTTGCAGTCAGTTTCAGCTGATCATACCTACAGCGGTGCGATGATGCGCCAGTGTGGCTGGTATTTATGGTTACCAGTGAGTCCCATTGTCAATTAGACCACATTAATCCCTCGACATGGACAACATGAAGAAAAGGCCTACATTACCGCTGTCATGGCACCATTTTCAAAACTAGAAATGCTGCACACGATATAAGTAGTTTAACTTATCGATATCTGTATAGGATATAGAGATTACGAGGAAACCATTCAGTAATGTTGAAACACTACGTTTATGAGGAGTCTAGATTTATGATGAGGTAGCATGCTTGTCGTGGAATACTGAGAGTTAATGATTCCCAGATAGACGACTTTATACACCGACTAACCAGGTAGGAGAAGGGTTAACAAACAAAACAGTAAGGATAACCAACAACGGTGTGACCGGAGTCAATGACCTCTAATGTTAACGGGTTGAAGTGTTAACGTAGAAATTACAGCGGCACAGGTCAATGAGAGTGTAGGATGACGAGGTTAATTCACGGGTTAAAAACATCACGAAATGTCGGGTTGAGTGACCAGGCGCATGTGTTTATAGGTCAAGACACGGAAGTGCCCACCGAAAGCACAGGTAACCTTCGCGTGGACAAATAGGTTTGCGACAAAGGCAGACAGCACTATTGGACAGGATCGCGGTCAGGTGATAAAGACAGGATTGAAAAACCCAGATAGTGTCAGGTGTGTGTGGAGAGAGAGTTGGGGCTGAGAAGGAGGGGGAGAGATGGGTTACTGAGGAAAATTTCTACAGCATATTGCGGTATATATATGACTCCGAGGGAAGGAACAAAACAATGAGGGTTTTATAAAGTAACGGAAAAGTTTCAGATCAGTAATTTTCCACTAACGGTGATAATGAAGTATTGACTTGAGGTGTCAAGCAAGGTCAAGGACTATGCGGCAAAAATGACCTATAAAGAGTGGCCACTTCTTTGTGGAAGGGAGTGTGATTCTTGATTTCCATGAGACAAGGGAGTATGAAGAGGGTGGTGCTGCGTTCGGAGGAACGTTTGTGTATCTATTGTGCATTAGTACCCCCAATTCAGACAAGGATAATTATAAGGTTCCAATCTCCTAGTGAAATCAGAGAAGAGATGAAGAGTACTACACTTGAACAAATAAAGTACTTACTTAGAACCAAAAAGAACATAGACATGTTTTAAGATGAAGAAGTGATAAAGTAAAGTAAAATACAGAACAATGTATGCTCAAACGAATATACCACTAAAACACTTAAAAGGAAAAGATGTTAACCTGTGGCAAGCAGGGATACTTACAACTACATACGTCTTGTATGCATAGGGAAGAAAGAATAGACAAGTAAAAACATTGCTAGTAATAAAAGACAATAGGAAGAACTGTGACGATGTGGTGTTTTTTCGATGTTGGATACTTACCGTCATGAAACAGACTCGGGCGCAGTCATAAACTTACGGGACTTTTATTACGGTACAGTGAATCAGTGGTGAACAGTTTTGTTTCATTCAATAACGGATTTACCATCAGATTCAAGCATACGGATCATCCAGGGTGAGCTCTGTCCTGTTTGATGTGCTGTCCTGTGATCTTGAAGAATGAATGGGCGAGAAGCAACACCGCTGATAGACATTTAGAGTTCTTTCTAGCACCAACAATAGAATACACTATCAACTACGCTTACAAAATCCATATATACTCCAGACATAGTTTTTATTAATAAATCTTTTGTTTATCGTTGAAAGGAACTGTTGTCGGAGTAGGTGTTTAGGGAATAACAGAGAGAGTGAAAGAAATAGATATATGGAAAGGAAGACAGAAGGGAGGAGTGTAGACCAAAGTCAGTCAATAATCCCAACAGATAATAAGTTTGAAGATGTGCTTGTTGATTCCTACTTCCTCTCGGGAAAATAACAGGACAATGCTAACATAAACCATCATACCTGATGTAGATCAAAATAACTTTTTTTTTTTAACCCCATCAAGGTGAACTTTTTTGTAGACATTGCCGTCATCTGACTTTTAGTGCTTGAGCCACGGAGAGGGAAAGTCGGAATGTTGATATATAAATGATGATGTTGATGATTATTATTATATTTGTAATGGTGGCGATGGTGATGATGATAATGTGATAAAAAGAGGTAGTTGGGTTGGTAATGATGGTGATGTTGTCTGTAGTAGTGATGATGAGGACATAATAGTTTCAACAAATGCCCCACAACTCAACGGAAAGCCCATAGTCACATCGAATTGTGAGCTGTATGTGAGATAGCGTCCAGAACACGGGATATTGCACGAGGGGACATATAACATGCAGTCTGGCGTAGTCAAGATTATTGGTCACTGAATAATAAACAGTCTTGCATATCTCCTAAAAAGACAGACATTGAAGGGGGAAACAAAACATGATGTTAACACAGACAATTGAGACAATTGGCCAGATATGCTTTTATTGTTCTTCGACCAATGTGCACTCCTGATGCCTCTCGGGACTCCAATGTGCACTCGACGAGGCCTCTGCGGACTACCTCAAAGTAGAGAGCTCATCGTGTTGTATTGTTCGAAAGCTTGCCACGTCTGTAGCTAAATCACATTACAAATGCATTTTCATTTTAACCGCTGTGATATTCAGTATGGAAGTATGAAACAATTCAAACCAGCACAGTGGAAATTAAAAGTCAGACAGTAGTAAGCACCAGTAAGTAAGGAGCCATTTTATGCCTTGATGTGTGTTGGACAAGTGGCGCTAACCCCAGATGTTTATAAGTCAGTCGGCACTCGAAGGTAACCGACACGGGAAAAACAGTCAAAGCAGGAAATACTGAGCACTCAAACGCCAAAGAGAGGAGATGGGTTAGTTAGTTAGTTAGTCGCAGTTCCAACTTCACAGCAACGGGTCGTCCCCATTATGCTCTGTTCCTGTGCCAGTGAATATCACACAAAACGCTCCCCACTGCCCAATGTGAAAAGTGGAAAAGACAGGAGTCTCGACAAACAACAGCCTGCACAGATACACTGTGCATAATGCCGCCGTCAGAATGTCAACACAATAGTCCCCCACAAAACACCCAGTTCATTTCTGATGGAATCTGCAGTCATTTTTCCATCTGGATGTTTCCTAGATGTTCACCCACACAGTCCACGAAATACAGTTCATCGTCGATGGCAGTGGCAGTCAACCAGAAGCCCAGCAGCCACGCATTTCTGCATAAGGCAAAAACCGGTCAACTCTGGGACATAGCCATCTGCCATCGCTCCGAACATGCAGTCACGTTCCAAAAACATCGGGCAGATTCAAAAGCATTTCACACGAAACTCACAGCTCACAGTGTCACGCCACGCACTCACTCAGTAGCAGGGCGACGGAACCATCAAGCCTCCTTAGTCGACTCTTACGACATGCGTGGTAGGCTGCAGTGTTGCTATTCTTTGCTTCCCTTTTGGGCCCCGGCAACACACGGGAGGAGGAGATGGGTATTGACACCAATATAAGATTATGTATGAAATACAATGGGTTCGGCTAAAATCTATATCCCGGAATATAAATCTTCGCCGGGTAACAGCCCATTGAGGCACGGTGGAGGTTACGGCACGATGTTAATGATGGTAATGGTATGATGATGATTAGAATGATGATTATGTTTATGGTTGAGACGCAAGTGATGATGATAAGTTGATAATAATGGGATGCAGGGATTAGTAACGATGGGTATAGTATCTGTAATAATGATGATGATGATGATGATGATGATGATGATGATGATGATGATGATGATGATGATGATGACGATGATGATGATATTGATGATGATGATATTACTTACAATGCACCACCTTCAGTAAAGGCACATTGATTACTGAGATTGGATGCAGGTGTATTACTGGCGGGGCACCGGATGGCTAGGAGGAGTCGAGGGTGAAGAAGCAGATATCAATCAATACGTACACACTAATTCTATTATTACAGTACCCTAAGGGGATCCCCGATGACCGCCATTTCCGTGTGTACCACGCAAGCATATTTCACGTCATTCTTGTTCAGGGAGGAAGGGGTGTGGTTAACGAGTACACTGCCTTGCACAAGGGTGTCCTGTAGGCTAGCGGGGTGTCACATAATAGACCAACGTGATTTAATCAGTGATGAGAATAAAAGGCGTTCTGATTAGTGGCATGTTCGAGGCCACAGGTTGTTTCAACAAATCCAGAGAAAACAGTCTGGGTTGCAGCTGCACGTGTTTACATCTGGTCGACAGATTAGGAACATGCGGTGGTGAGTGAGATAAATCCCTGCATCGCTTTGACAGTTTATCAACATTCGAATACGGATAGAACCCGTCAGATCCTGGTTACAATCAGATGTCAACCATCACAGGTCGGGCAAAGTTAACAGCTGCAGATGTGTAGGGGAAGTGAGTGAGATGACTCAATACACCACTTTGATAGTTTATCAACAGGCCGGATCAACGTAGAATTGCTAGCTAGGGACATGAAATAGTCCCGTCTGTCATTTAGAGTTTCCGGACATCACGCGGATTGGCGGGGTGTTGTGGAGCTCGTTGTTGGGATCGTACAGGAACTCGCTGGATTGTTTTGGGAGTCAAAACAAGTGATGACAACTCTGACAGTGGCTAAGCCAGGGGAGATGGATTCCTGACAAGGGATGATTGGCCAAAAAATAACACCTGTGTGCACATAAAAAATAACGTCACGTGACCAATTTTAGGCGGTTGACAAAAACCATGATTGGGAGAGACAGTGTAACTCAAACAGTGGATTTGGGCGGACGTGCTCTGGCACTGCAGTTAGGGAGTGGAATAATATCTACCGTGTGCGAATTGGATTAAATTAGTTTTACACGTGCCAGGCATGGCAATTGTAGATGTGATTCGGAAGGACTGCGGTGTTGCCTAAGGTAGTCATATTGTATAATTAGTCCTAATTAGTTAGGCAGTAGCATGGTTGAAACTAGAGAGTAGGGAAGTGATACTTGACTCTGTTAGTTGTAAATAGAGTAGTGAAGTGTTGATAAGCTCTACTAGTTGAGAATTGAGTAATGGGGGATAATTGGGATCTTCCAGTGGGTGCTCCCTGGTGGGGGGGTGTTCCACACGCTGTTGGTTGTTTTTTTTTTCTTCTTGTCTTGGCCTGATGAAAACCTATGTGTTCAGTTCATCTGTCCCTGACAGAGTTAGGTTCATTGTATTTTGCTGAGCAAGGGCCAATGGCCACGATCATCTAATAGAGATCAGTGACGGGGAGGCTATCACCAGTTGTATGATCTATTTTACAGGTTCCCTCTGGTCGGGATGAAGAACACAGAAGCATTGTAAAATCCGATCCCGGATAAATTATGATGCAGAGAGATTGGCCAGCAACCTTCTAAATGGGTCTATGCTAGAAGAAGCTGATAAACATTGCTCAGTGGAGCTGAATGGTATATGTATCCTACAGGATAAATACCGAATGAGTTTTAGGTCATACCAGTTTTAACACACCAGTAGTGATGGATATTCAGTTCACTTATGACTAGAACAAAAATAAAGGACTCTATTGGAGTATAGACAATAACTGTTTAATAGTGAGAACTATAGAACATTTCGCAAGAAGACAAAACGTCATGTCCATAGGACAGTGTTCCATGTTTTTTTTTCACTGCGCAGGAATTATGAAGTCTGAGTTTCTATAAACTATTAGGAACAGTTGTGTTAGGAACAATAATAGTATTTTTTCCACGGATTATATAGTTGAATGGGATTCAGATCTCATGGTCATCAGAGCTCCTGGAGGAGGACATGTCTGGAGAGAAGGACACGACTTCGGTGAGGTCCATTGTACTGATTCTTGTGATGTCGTGTAATCCTTGCCATGATGAGTGGACTCTGAACATGAACTCTGTGGTCTGACCTATACATTTACATTAGAATACACGACACACATTTTCTTCGCATACACGTCTCATATACGTTCCTATACATTTACATTAGAATACACGACACACATTTTCTTCGCATACACGTCTCATATACGTTACACTTTTCTTTTAATAAATTAATCTTTATTAATTTTTAGAAGCAAGAGTTGTTGAATATGTTGCGTTGGGGGAGAATGAGAGGGGGCATAGTACGACAGTGAGAGAGTGATAGGAAAAGGTGTCCACGGGCTGATGGAGTGTGTTGGACGGAAGCTGGTGGATTCTCCAGGATATTGATAGGGAAGAAAAATTATAATGTGGGTGTTGACTCCCCTCACTCCAGGGACGACACTTTAAAGGAAGACACGACACGGGGAAGGGGGCAACTTGCTTCTTGTACAGACTGCATTTAGTCAAGAAACATTCAACATAATATTTTAGATGAATTAAAACCTAACTGTAATTTTGTTTTTTGCGTATCCTATTTACAGGACATCGCTGTCAACACCAGCATTTTACTACTGTTGTCGATGTCTTGGCAACATTTACTTTAAGTAGTTGCCGTTCTCCCTGGCCCATAGGTTAGCGACTTTCTCCGTAATCTCGTATACTCTCGTGAGTGACGTGACGACGGCGAGAATCGGTAACTTAGAGGTATGTGAGCCGGCCGCTCAGAAAGCAATGGCAAACTACTAAGCGTAATCTTGCCAAGAAATCAACAATCAGCTGAAAGATGCTGATGTTGACAGCGATGTCCTGTAAAGGATATGCGAATATTTTTTTTTTAAGTTTGCCATCGATTTCTGAACGACCGGCTCCCATACCAACACGTTAAAACTAGCACGACACGGTATGCTGCTAAATCGGTCACCGCTGTGTTTCGAACGCGTGGTAAGCGGCTCACGAATCGCGTTCGCAAGCTTTTAGGCCACATTTACTGATCACATAATTGCTTCTATGCCAGTTTCCTCCGGGACAATACAATGTACATAATGAGACTCGGCGTATCATGTTCGGTAGTCACTGTCATTCTCAGAAATACAATAAACGGTTACAGACGTTTTACAGTTGTTAAATAGAAATGAGCACATTTGGTCACTGAGCCTGGGTTTAGAAAAGCAAGGCAAGTAATGTGGACAAATGCGAAAACATAACTAGAAAGTTCTGGATCGTCGTATTCGAATGTTGCCTGCTTACCACTAAGAATGTCTCTAATCTTGCAGGCTGTTGAATGTCTTTCATTTCGACAGGCAATACTTTGTATTTCTGCAAACCTATTTTTACCCACCATGAAATGGGCACACATTAACTGGCAGTCATAGTTCTACACAAGTTACCTCATGATGCTAGGATGCTCAAGTTTGACTTAATATAGGTCAGGTTTCAGGACAAAGCATTGCTTCAACAACAGGGACTTGACGATCTTGACCGAGTAAGCTTCATCGTCGCTGAAACTAATAACAACGCTCTCAGTTTCACGGTAGTTCATGAAGTAATAAAATACTGCCTGGAGTCCGGTATCCCAGCGTATGAGGATAGGTGGTGGAGGCAGAGTCGTTGACGGGGATATCCTTGAATGTCTGCACTCGTATTAACAATTATATGGCTTTTTTTGACATTTACAATTATCTTGTCCGCACCAGGATAGTTCTCACATATGAGTTGAGTTGAGTTAAAAATCGACATCACTGCACTCAGGACATTCCCATATGTGTTCAGTCCCCTCGTTCAATAGCAAGCGAAGAGTTATACTACTAATCGTTCACACCGCTATCTGATTAAAAGTTCTCCTGGTCTTCCCTCTCAGTTTGAGATTCTTCCAGAACCCGTGCCGATCCCCCGCAATCTCATTCTTTCCACATATGGGTTCTCAATCGGTTCCTCCGCCTTCTCCACCTGGTCCCACAAGCGCACGACCACCTCCCCCTTGTCCACAGGCAAAATACCACCAAGAGGTGCATTCCCTGCTAGCCTATCAGCCTGTTCATTCCCCCGTACACCCGCATGGCCAGGGCAAAATATCCATAAAATTCTCACAATCTGTGACCTCTGAAGCGACGAGAGCCATTCCACACAAAACATTCCTTTCTCCACCTTGCTAAGCATACTCTTTTAATCCGTAATGAACACAACGTGTTCGCAGTAGTCTCCTCTCGCCACCGCAATGCCGCTGTTACTACCTCCACCTCTATTCTCATGCTGGAGGTCGTAGTTAGTTCTCACATATTTGTTCGTCTAGCCCAGGGGTCACCAAACTTTTTTTCACGGCGGGCCGGATAACTGACAAAATGACGAGCGCGGGCCGGATACTCATTCTGTACAATACTTATGCCGTCCTCCGTGGCGAAGGTCTTACCGACGCGGTTCGTAATCCCGTAACCCGCGTTCGAAACACAGCTGCGTGCGATTTGGCAGCAGACCGCGTAGAGCTGGTTTTTACGCTATGGTATGGGTGCCGGTCGTTCAGAAAGCAATGGCAAGCTACTGAACGTAAACTTGCCAAGACATCAACAACAGCAAAACATGCTGGTGTTGACTGCAAACGTCCTGTAAAGGATATGCAACTAACTTTAACAATACTTGCAAGCCAGAACTAAAGCTCTGGTAAAAATGACGAAAAACTAAGTTAATCATGGGTGAGTGGCGTGCAATGCACAAAAAACAAAGACAACCAACATATTTATTTACTTTAAAAAAGTTATCAAAGAAGGCGACGTTAGCAAAAAGATAGTTATCCCAGACCTTGTGTGCACATATCCGAATCTCACAAACTAAGCAGCAAAAGACGGTTAGTGAGATTTGTGAAACTGATATTTGGCTTTCAAGATATCATCAATGTTTGGTTTGGAATAGCTGCATCCAATCAAGAGAATTGCTTTCAAATGTTCATCAGTCAATCTCGTTCGATGTGTTGACTTCACATACTTCATTTTTGAAAATGTTTGCTCACAGACATAAGTTGTTCCAAAGACTGGTGCCATACCAGCGGCAAATTTCTTCAGTTTCGGAAACTCAACATCAGATAAGCAGTGGTAAAATTCAACAAGTGTTCCTTCTCTGTGCTTCTCTTTCAACAAGTCATTTGCTTGCAAATCAATGAGCTCCAACTGTAGTTCAACTGGCACATCATCAAGATTACAATCGAGCGGATTCTAGAACAGAAGAATGTCACTCTCAGTTTTGTCAAGATCTGAAAATCTCTCCAAAAAATGCTTTTTCTAGTCACGAATAATTTTCTTTTTTCCCAGGAAAATCGAGGTTGACATCTTCGGCGATTGTAGCGCAAAACTCTTTGAAACTGTGAAAATGAGAAAAGTTTTCTCCTTCCAGTTGTGCTTCAAACAATGACAACTTTCTCCGAAATCCTTTGATGATTCTGTACAGATCACAGACGAGGTTTGTCTTTCCCTGAAGTTTCAAATTCAGTTTATTCATGTGGGATGTGATGTCGACAACTTTGTGACAGCTAGGTAGGATCTGACAGCTGGGGATCAGCTCTATCTTTTTCAGTGAGGAAAACATCTATTTCGTTTCGGAGCTTGTAAAAACGAAACAGGACTTTACTGCAGCTGAGCCACCTCACTGATGTGTGATAAGGCAAGTCACAGAATTCAGGAAAATCCTGGAACTGACGGTGATTGAGTGCATGTCACCGAATGAAGTTCACAGCAGAAACGACTGGTTTCAGTACACAAGACATATCTAAGTCTTTCCCACAGATTGCTTGTTGATGTATGATGCAGTGTATGAACAGAGCGCCCGGAAGTTGCAAATCTTCCAACTGAGTCCCGATCTTCCCCATCCAACCTTTCCTCACTCCAGCCATATATTTTCCTCCATCAACTGTAACATCTCGAAGCTGATTCCACTGAAGGTTATAGTCTTGCAAAGCTTTGTGCACTTCCATGACAATGACTTTTCCAGTTGTTGTTCCATGCATGCTGCAAACGGATGCCAACTCTTCCGTTATCTGAAAGTCCAAATTGATACCACGAATGAACATGACGTACTCGAGAAATCAGTAGACTCATACAGCGCCAAAGAATACCTCAAAAGTTCCTAGTTTTCTCGCGTATCTGTAGCACTATGTTCTTTCCAAGTTCTACTGTTCTTCGCACAACTGAACTTGCCGAAAGGCTGATAGCTCCAAACAAATCGGCTTTCTCAGGACACAAATCATTTGCTGCTTTCATCATGTACTCTTTGATGAAGTTTCCATCAGTAAACGGGTTTCCTCGTTCTGCCATCTTATGAGCTATTTTGTAACTTGTACGAGTGACAGATTCATTTTCAGCAAACTTTCTCGTGAAGAGATCTCTTTGTGTTTCTAAACCACGTTTCATGGACTCATATTTCTCAGAGCGTAGCTTTCCGGAAAACTGTGAATATGTTGATAGATGTTTTGTTTCGCAGTGACGCCGAAGATTGTACTCTTTCAAAACTGCAACACTTTCGCTGCATATCACGCAATTGGTTTTCTGGTCCTTTGTTTCCACAAAGAAGTACTTTACTCCCCATTCTTAATTGAAAACGCGACACTCGGCGTCCACTTTTCTTTTCTTAGTAGCCATAATGAAGGGTGAAGTACACGGGATCTGAAAATGAAAAAGACATTGAATTAGAAACATAATTAAAATCCTATTGAAACACAAGAAAAGCAGAGGACTAGGGGTCACTGGTGAAGCTACGGCTCACCAAAAGTACATATAAAGTTTATAGGTACCTTTGGTAATAGAATATATCACATAATAAGGTTTGCAAAATATATAAATAGGGCCGGCCTAAATAGAGCAGAGTTTTTCAACCGGGGTTCCGCGAGTGACAGCCAGGGGTTCCGCCGAAACAGACCGAAATCGCCTAAATGCAACATTTCTGCCCATCTGGTTTATTACGTAAAGTAGTACAGACATTTGGATCATCGCACAGAGTTCCCTGAGAGAGGTAAGCATTTGCGTAAGGATCTGCTCCAGCAAAAAGCTTGAAAAACACTGGCCTAGAGACCAGGTCGATTAACAATTTGACCGGGGAATTCTTCTGAGCTGGGGATAGTATTTTCGTAATAACACGAGGCTTCTGTGACATTTTTATGCTGTTTGCTACTGTATTGCCTCTATTCACACTTGTAGTTCGCTTACCTATCACTGTCAAACAAAGAAATCCTTGTTACATACCTATAAAATGGATGACTGGCAAAAAAAGTAAATATTTCTGGAGCATCGGACCTGTGTTGACAGCCGGACGCATCTGGGGGAGAGAAAGATGTGTGTGTGTGTGTGTGTGTGTGTGTGTGTGTGTGTGTTTCCATGGAAACAATGGTAACGTCAGAGCGTAGGTGGCGCTACCAAGAACCAGGGAAGGACTTGGGATGGCGCGAAATAAGTAAACATTACAATAAACAATAAAATCTAGATACAATAATTTATAATTGAAAATAATAAACCTAAGACACATATCCGCCAGGAGGTCTGCGCATGTGTGAAGATCTCCTATTATTCTACACATAATAGTTACATTTAAATTGTATCACAACCTCTCGTGTTCCATACGTCATATCAAGCAAGTTCGAGTACCGTCGGCGGGCTGGATGAAATGACGTCGCGGGCCGGATCCGGCCCGCGAGCCGTAGTTTGGTGACTCCTGGTCTAGCCAAACGATGCATGTGCAATGCAAGTTAGATGCATCATTTTTGGATACAACATCCTCCGAACTTTGGCTGTCTTCATCATGTATGGAGCTGCTTCTGTTACTAGAAGCAGAACAAATTCTTTCTTAGCCCTTTCCAGCCACATCAGATTCATAGCTCTGTCGAAGTGCACATCAATGGTGGAGTGATTAGCCCTCTTAAACATTTAACAAGAAAGGAAAATGTTTTAATCTTTCAAGGTCGACTTCTCCTCAAATCCCAACAACATTATAGATGTGCCTCTGTTCAGTGACTGTGGTTTCTCCAATGTAAATACATATTTTTTATTCGCATACAAGATCAACCCTTGTTTGAAATGTCTCCGTATTTTGTAATCACGTAGCTTGTCGTCGAGTTGTTTCAGCGGCCATAACCTGATTGGTACAGATCTCTAAAAACTTCCTTCAATGTTGGCTAGTGAGTTTATGTATAAAGATATCTGCAGACACCACCATCTCACACAGGTCCTTGTAAAACTGATGTTTGACTTTTCATGGACGAAGTTGACTTCTTCAACAGTAGGAGGTGCTAGATCTCTGGTACAGAAATTTGAGCCAAACTAACTTTAGTTACCTCCTTTCCGCTACAACTGTTACTTTGCCCACTTTGCTCAATCACATCTCACAATCTTTACTAAAATGCCGCTCTCCAAATCTGCGCACACATTTTTTAAACTGACTACTTGTCGAAGGTTTTGCTTGAGGTATGTTTAACCAGACAGATGTGATACACAGCGTGAGACTGCAATGACACAATACAATCTTCCCACTTATAACGTCATTGTAATCCTCTAATTGAATCACACTGTCTTCCCGCCTACGCTTATCGGCATGGCACATGATGATGAACAATCACAAATAAACAGGCTATGGTCTGAAAGTTTTTTTGTTTTTTTTTCCAGGTTCACTACAATTGTCACAGATTTACTGATATTTCAACGTTTTCTTGTCTTTTCGGTCCGTTTTATTGGCTTTTCGACGATATTTATTTGTATTTTCGTGTATATCCTCCTTAGTATGTCCTCTTTTCCTATTATCTGATAGTGCAAGTATTTTGTGTTGTGTTGTTTCCTATAGTTGACAGCTGAAAATAGAAACGTTGAAACAAATACTTAATTATATTTAAATAAAAGCAATGGGGACACACATATTAAAGAACTATGAAATCCACATATAACAAATGCAGTGACGATTTCATTCAATCCTTTCCATTTAGAATATAATGAGCTATGATTCTCAGAACTGGAAGTGAAAGAAGCAATAATGAGAAGCCCTAAAAAGAACTGGCATTGATAATATCCCAGTCTGAAGCCATCAAAGCACGCCAACGATGTATCTGTTCTTCCTCACCATATACATGATCCACAGCGCCCTGACCACATCTGTCTGACCGTTTACCAATACTCCACCAAGCGGTGCAGATCCAGCCCATCTGTTCGCCTACTTGTTTCCCATTACACCAGCATGTTCTAACAATTAAACCACTCCCGTTGGTTTACTCTCCACTTGGGATTATTGTTTTAGACCAATCCGCATACTGCTGTGGGATAAAGTCAGACTTCTAGACAGGACTGTATATTTCTCTAGACAAGACAGTTGAAAGGTACTGGCTTACCCACCTCAATAATGTTGTAACTAAGTTTACAAATGTACACGAACGTATTTCATCATGTGTACTATAACTATACCTATTCTGGTCGTCTGCTGACAGCATATTCCTGTACATTGTGGTCCACAGATATACCTGACAGGCCTTGGCGGCACGAGCAGGAAGATCATTCAGCAGTTGTGCGATAACAGCACAAAGTCAAGGTAAGATTTGTTTCTCACTTTAAAATTTCTATAACGACCATATGTCATCAACTGCAAGCATAGACAGGTCTTACGAATCGTTTTAACATAGGATTATTGACCTTTGATACCAGCTTTTGCTCCGAGTTAGCGATGAACACCCTGTCGGATGGTCTCTTACTCTTGAGGTCACTGTATTTGTTACATACACAACCCTGGCCAGTACATGCAATTTGGTGGCCTCTATGTGGTGTTGCACTCGAAGCAAGACGTTACAATGGTCTACTGCAGTATGTAATACTTCTTGTCTTTTCCTTTGAAGTTATTTCGGATATCTTCTAGTCTACAGTTATACTGTTAATGATTTGTTCTGATATCATTAGTTATTATTGTGTACAAATTCTGGGTCTTGTCATACACTGGACAACACCTGGATCATGACATACAGTGGACAACACCTGGATCAGGACACACACTGGACAACACCTGGATCAAAACATGCACTGGACCAGACCTGAGCCAGGACATACACTGGACAACACCTGGATCAGAACATACACTGGGCAACACCTGGATCAGAACATGCACTGGGCAACACATGAGTCAGGACATACACTGGACAACACCTGGATCAGGACATACACTGGACAACACCTGGATCAGAACATGCACTGGGCAACACCTGAATCAGGACATGCACTGGGCAACACATGAGTCAGGACATACACTGGACAACACCTGGATCAGGACACACACTGGACAACACCTGGATCAGGCATACACTGGACAACATCTGGATCATTACATTCACTGGAGAACACCTGGATCATGACATACACTGGACAACACCTGGATCATGACATACACTGGAGAACACCAGGATCATGACATACACTGGAGAACACATGAGTCAGGACACACACTGGACAACACCTGGATCAGGACACATACTGGACAACACCAGGATCATGACATACACTAGACAACACCTGGATCAGTACATACATTGGGGCAAGACCTAGACCATAATATACCTTGGGGCAAGGTCCTTGTAGCATTTATTTGCAGGGACGACATATCCACAGGCTGGGTTGGCAGTCTGACCAACGTTCCACGGATCATCAGGCCTCTCCGGAGATGTGAAACTCAAGTGATGGTCTTGCAGACTCCTGTTTCCTGGGCGTGGAGAGGGGAATGAGAGCTGTGCAGTACAACCCCACATAGATAGCGTCTCAGTACCCGATGGCGTGGATAATTTCTTTACAAGCTTCAATCAATAAATACAAGCCCTTTCAGGACTCAGGAAACCCGAACATCAACTCAAGACTCAGAGCTCCGTCTTGTAAATGTCTTGCAACTAATCAACCAACCAGCCATCTATCCACTCAATCAGCAGTTGTAAATTACATTACTTCTATGTCTCTATGCCTATTATTATACATTGTCGTATTTTAATTGTCTACATTCTTACAGTGTTTATCATTTTATTGGCACCTTGCCGTCTTGACAGACGATAGTTTGTGCTTCAAAAAGGCATAATAACTTTTACCTATGGCGGTAGCGAATGTGACTGATAAGGCCAATTCGTGCTGTAAATGTTCGTCCACAGTGGGTGCATGTGAACACGTGATCATTTCCACCATCATGCACTATCTCACACGCTCGGTGTGTGACTTATCTGCAATACTTTTTTCCTTTGTCTTTATTCCATTTCTGATGTTTGCCCTCCATGCAACACGTTCAGCGGCGACTTGCTCCCAATGTGCATTATCAATGCCTGTATCAATCATGCCCCGCTTACACACATCTTTGTATCGCAGTAGAGGCCGACCCTGAGATCTCTTACCCATCTGTAATTCACCAAAAAAGATGTCCTTTGGAATTCTACCATCATCCATCCTCCTAACGTGTCCTATCCATCTAAGTCTACGAAGACTGAGCATGGAATACACCGTCACACAACCTGATCTTTCCAATACTTCAGTATTTGAGATTTTGTCTTGCCACATAATACCAAGAATTCGTCGCAGACACCGCATATGAAAGCTGTTTAAACGTTTCTCTTGGTGTGAGTAAGCTGTCCAGGTTTCACTGCCATAAAGAAGAGTACTAAGGACACAGGCTTGATAGACAAGAACTTTTGTTGTGGCAGTAAGCTTCCTATTCTCCCAGACTCTTTTTCTTAACCTGTTCATTGTTGTTGCTGCCTTACCAATCCGGATATTGATTTCCTGATCTAGAGATAATTTGCTATTTATAACTGATCTTAGATATGTACAATGGTCTACCATTTCTAGTTCGGCGTCGTCAATAAAGATTGATGGTAACCCATGTGCACCTTGTGACATAATCTGTGTCTTCTTTTTGCTAATTGTTAAACCAAATTCAGAACAAGCATTGGAGAATGCAGATAGTAGACATTGTAATTCTTCCTCAGAGTGGGTCGTAACTGCAGCATCATCTGCAAAAAGCAACCATCTGATCAGTACCCTTCTAATTTTAGTCTTGGCCTTCAAAAGACCAGGGATGAAGTTATTGCCTCTCCATAGCACAAAGCCTGGGCTAAAATATAGAGATCATGTGTTGCCCATGCAGCATGATCCCTCTCTCGGCCTGCCTAGTTCACTCCAGTGGAAAGGTAACACCAATACATCTGGAACAAGACAAGCCGCAGAAGCTGCCGGATCAGCAAAGCAATGCTCTAACTGTCCGCCTGTCGGAGCTTCGATCCTAGACCAGATGCCAACCAAGGCTTAGGGCCTGGTCTTCCCTGCCATGACATTTTGTCTTTAGGTTGCATTTCCTCGCACCAGGGTAAGGCTTGTACCCTCCCAATTGCTCTCTTCCGCCCGAAGCCGTTGGCACAATGTGGGGTGTCGGGTTTGGTAAGCGCCGCCCAACATTCGGTGCTAACAGAAAACAGGTAGTACCGTCTACTGTCATACGGTAGCTCAGTCACCAAGTGTTTATAATCACATCATAAATAATTGATATCCTTTTTGACAATTATAACATTTATAATCACTTCATCTGCAGTAATGTCACTTATCTCTACATCTATAATTATAAAGTCAGTTTTCTCATTGTCTATAAATATCATGTTCACGATCTCCTTATCTGCGGCTACAATGTTTGTTATCGTTGTATTGACAGTGATTCAGCTTTTTATCTCAGCGAGTATACATATAATCTCAGTTATCGTTACGTAGCATATGATTGCTTCTTTTTTACACTCCATATATCTAACTTATCCGATTGAAATGATTTCAGTTAAGATGTAACGTCAGCAGAACCATACTTATGTTAAAACACTACGATTCACTGTAGACTACTATAGTTCATCATAACCTGATAGTAATGACAGTTACCTTCCGCGCTTCAGCCATCTTTTTATTTTATTGTTATTTTGAGTAAACATAATTTTATACATGGCCAGACATAATTAAGTCTAGGGCTGACCTATCGACATGAAAACTTGTAATTATCGGCCCTAGCTGTAGGCCCTCATTACTAATGCTTCAGAACATTGGCCTAAAATAATGGCCTCCTGTCAAGAACACTCGTAAATGTCGGCATGAAATGTTGACCTCTTGTGTCTAGCGCTCGTTAATATCGGCATCAAATACTGGCCTCCTGTGTCTAGCGCTCGTAAATATCGGCATCAAATACTGCCCTCCTGTGTCTAGCGCTCGTAAATATCGGCATCAAATATTGCCCTCCTGTGTCTGCCTTCCTGAATCTTGGCTCGTTAATATCCGCATCAAATACTGCCCTCATGTGTCTGCCCTCCTGAATCTTGGCTAGTAAATATCGGCATCAAATACTGCCCTCATGTGTCTGCCCTCCTGAATTTTGGCTCGTTAATATTGACATCAAATACTGGCTTCGTGTCAAGAACGTTCGTAAATGTCGGTATCAAATACTGGCCTCCTGTGTCAGGCTCGTACTTGTCGGCTATAAATAATGGTTTCATGTCAAGAACACTTGCAAATGTTGGCATCAAATACTGGCCTCCTGTTTCTAGCGCTCGTAATTTTTTTTTTAAGTTGCATATCCCTTACAGGACGTTGCAGTCAACACCAGCATTTTTTACTGCCGATGTTGATGTCTTGGCAAGTTTTTACGTTCAGTAGTTTGTCATTGCTTTCTCAACGACCGGCTCCATACGTTAAAACCAGCGCGACACGGTCTGCTGTTAAATTGATCGCCGCTGTGTTTCGATCGCGGGTATGCTGTATTACGAATCGCGTCCGCAACGCCATCGCCACGGAGACGGTTCATAAACATCGGCATCAAATACTGGCCTCCTGTGTCTAGCGATCGTAAATATCGACATCAAATACTGACCTCCTGTCAAGAACGCTCGTAAATGTCGATATCAAATACTGGCCTCCTGTCAAGAACGCTCGTAAATGTCGATATCAAATACTGACCTCCTGTCAAGAACGCTCGTAAATTCGACATCAAATACTGACCTCCTGTCAAGAACGCTCGTAAATGTCGATATCAAATACTGGCCTCCTGTGTCTATCACTCGTAAATGTCGACATCAAATACTGGCCTCCTGTAGATAACGCTCGTAAATGTCGAAATCAAATACTGGCCTCCTGTAGATAACGCTCGTAAATGTCGAAATCAAATACTGGCCTCCTGTAGATAACGCTCGTAAATGTCGAAATCAAATACTGGCCTCCTGTAGATAACGCTCGTAAATGTCGACATCAAATACTGACCTCCTGTCAAGAACGCTCGTAAATGTCGATATCAAATACTGGCCTCCTGTGTCTATCACTCGTAAATGTCGAAATCAAATACTGACCTCCTGTCAAGAACGCTCGTAAATGTCGATATCAAATACTGGCCTCCTGTGTCTATCACTCGTAAATGTCGAAATCAAATACTGGCCTCCTGTAGATAACGCTCGTAAATGTCGAAATCAAATACTGGCCTCCTGTAGATAACGCTCGTAAATGTCGAAATCAAATACTGGCCTCCTGTAGATAACGCTCGTAATGTCGAAATCAAATACTGGCCTCCTGTAGATAACGCTCGTAAATGTCGACATCAAATACTGGTCTCCTGTAGATAACGCTCGTAAATATTGGTCCCAAACACTGGCCCTCCGTAGCAACCGCTTGTAAATGTTGGTTCATATACTTCCGTCCGGACACGATCGCTTGTAAATGTTGGTTCATATACTTCCGTCCCGACACGATCGCTTGCCTGCCATCAAAGTATAATAACCACGCATACATACTCTAATGCATGTGAGGGATATTTTATCGGACGGGCAGACAGAGGAGTGATGGATTCAGTATCTCGTTCACCGTTGTTATTTTTATAGAGAAATTACAGCCACTTATTGTATAACTCCTGATAGATCTATAACCAGAGAGGTCTGAGTTTGGGGTAGGGGTGGAAAGGAGGGGGGGGGGGGGGGGGGGGAGAGAGGGGGTACGCCATCACTTCTAAGGACTGGACTCCGGACTAATTGTGAGTAAGTTTAATAAAAAGCAGTTGGGGAAAACAGCAGGAAACAAAGCCACCCACCAAAATTCTTGTCCCATTAAAAATAGGGTCGCCTTGAGGCGTTTTGGGTATATGGTGCCAGCGGTATATTTACATAGATAAATGGGCACTCGTGTCATTGACAAATAACTAAAGGGTGAACAGACAGGTTTATGATCAACCAGACTGTGCACTGACCAGATAGTCACATTACCCATAATAATACAGCAACACGGTGAACGGAACTTGTCTATTTATATTATATGCTGTAAATACGAAACGACCTAACAAAGTTAAAACTTACAGTCTTGGATCAAATGACGAAGTCCAAAACACGATCCCGTGACATTCGGAATCAGGAAGCACGAACTACTCCACGCATACCGAATAGAAAATGATCATAATGGAGCACTTTTTGATCACTCAGAAAATCGTTAACTTAGTCAAGGTAACTTAAAACAGACATGAAATAGTTTTTCATGAGGTAAAACTAACAGACACATTTGAAATAACTTGAGTGCTTTTAAGTCATCAGTGTGAGTGATATACAGGGAGCTTACATCTAACAGAAATAAGTGGTAGGTTTTGCCTGGGAGCAGTCTAAGATATTAAGAAAAATGTCAAGGACGTCGTTCGTGTCCTCGACAAATGTGAGAAGACAGATGACAACAGGCTAAAACATGCTGTCTAAAAATGCCCATAAGTTTACCGTGAGGAAGGATCAAGAGGAGACCATGTGGCATTCAGGGTCGTCTGGTTCTTGGATTGTAGGAAGCCAGCGGGTAATGACAGGGTTTACTCAAGTTGCTGCTGCCGTTGATGCGTGGGATTGTTGCTGCCTCTGTTAACACACTTTTCTGGATTAGGAAGTGTAACATGTCCTTAATGGTCGCATTTGGATCACAATCCTGAATTGAGATAGGCAGTGAGAGCAACACCTTGTGCCACGTATATTGAAAGGCAGACGATACAATTGTTCGGCCATCTGGTCAGAATGCAATACCATCAGTTACCAGCACTGTCGCTACACCAAGGAAGATCCGGTTCGAGAGTAAGAAGATGTCCGAAAAGAAAATGGACTGACGACATCAAAGTCATTGTAGTCACACGGAACGACACTATCCAGTGCCACATATCGAGCCCTGAAACGTCAGCTTATCCTCCCCAGGGAGATTGACGGCAAATGGGGAAGTTGATGATGACCATGATGATAATGAAATCCAGCATTTTTTTTTTCGGACGTGATTGCATAGTGCCTGTTTACAGCAGAGCTGCGTTCTTGCGCCGTTAGTCCGACAAATCCGACTTCTGTGGGCATTTGTTTACCGGGTTAACCTTCCCGGGAGTTTCTTAGAACGTTTGACTCTCACTCTTAGTGTGTTATCCCCCATCCCAGCTGGCCCATTTAGAACAACCGAAGATATTATGGTAAACCCTCAAGGGAAGGCAGGGGTAGACCATGGGCATTCCCCGCCATCCATGGAGGCTTCCATAATTGCAGAGCCGACACATAGCGCTCTGGTACTGTGCTCACCTAAGGAATCGTCACGTCCTGCATATGGCTGCTAAGTTTCACTTCCGCATATTGGGCCTTCCAGTCACCACAGGCTGTTCCTCCGGAAACCAGAAGAATGCAGTCTGCAGATAACATTCACATAGTGAGCTTTCGATTCGGACTTTCCACTTAATGGATTTGCTATCCAAGCAATATTCCATTTCGTGCCACTGGGACGCTTTTTCCACCTTGATAACGCCCACACAATGAGCTTTTTGATTCAGACTTTCCACGTAATGGATTTGCTAGCCAAGCAATATTCCATTTCATGCCTCTGGGACGCTTTTGCCACCGACATACCTATGGTATCTTCTTTCTTCTTCTGTGTTCATCCAGAGTATTTTTTTTTTCTCAGATGTAATTGCTGTGTGTCTAAGTTAGGCGAACACATCCGACTTTAGCGTGCGTTTTTTCACCAGGTTAGCATTTCTGGAGGACTCGCGCTTTTATGGGTACCGTCCACAGCCCAGCTGGTCAAGTTAAAACGGTCGAAGGCTTCTCGGTCAGCCCTCAAGGGAAGGCAGGAGCAGTCCATGGCATTTTCCGCCATCCAGGGGGCTGTCATAATTGCAGAGCCCACATATAGTGCTCTGGTGCTGGGCTCCCCCTAGGAATCGCCATGTCCTGCATATGGCTGCTTTAATTCTTTCACTTCTATGTATTGGGCATTTCGTTCGCCACTGGCAGCTCCTGCGCAAACCAGGAAGGTCAGTTTGCAGACGACTTCCATTCAGCGAGCTTTCAGTTCGGACGTGTACGGACGCTGTGCCCGGAAAACTAGATCGCCAGAGCTGTTCCAGGTCGGAAAACTAGATAGTCAGAGCTGTTCCGAGCACGAAAGACATTTCACTCGGACGTTTTTGCGTTGTTCCATATTTTAGTTGCCACCCTTGGGCCTGCACATCTGACTTCGGCGGACGTTTTTTTAATCAGGTAATCCGTCCTGGAGGTTTCGAGTGACTTTCTGTTGTGGTGTCGTCCACATATCTGCTGGTCAAGTTAGAAGGGCCGGGGACTTTACGGTCAATCCTCAATGGAAAGAAGGGACATCCATGGGCATTCCCCGCTCTCCAGGGAGGCTTCCATAATTGCAGAGCTGGCAGATAGTGCTCTGAGACTGGGTTCACCCGAGGAATCACCACGTCCTGCTCATGGCTGTTTTAATTCCTCACTTCCATGTACTGGACATTTCGTTTGCCCTGGTCGCTCCCCGCACAGACCAGGAACGGGCAGTCTGCAGACGACATCCACTCAGCAAGCTTTCGCTTCGGACTTCCACGTAATGGATTCGCTAGCTAAGCGTTACTGTTTCGTGTTAATGAGAGGTTTTTCTACCTTAGTCTAGCAGGCGACATTCACTCCTCAGTTTTTCACTTCGGACATTCCACGTAATGGATTCGTTAGCCAGGCGTTCCATTTCGTGTTTGTGAGACGTTTTTCCACCTATGTCTACACTCACTCGGTGAGCTCTAGCACATTAATGCATCGTAGCCACTACGTGCGATTGGGACGCTTTTTCACCTTTAGTAACCATCTCGAGGTAGGCTACATGTGCTGCCGGCTTAGCACCTTACCTCCATGCAGCAGAGAGCGAGTAACGGCCAGGCTCTCTCATCCGAGGATCCCTCTTATCCCTTGGATGAGAGCTTCGAACAGGTATCTTAACCAAGCATGTAGTAGTAGTAATCCTCTTTCAGTCCTAAAGGACTATAGCGTTGTGCCGCTGGGTTGACAGCACCGCTGGTGACTGTATAGTCCGATGCGAGAGTGATAATCTTTGTCACAGTTTCCGCATCTGAAAGACGAGGCAGGTCCCGCAGTAAGTGAGTGCGTTTTGAGCCTGTGCTTCCTATCCTCAGTTTGTTGGATCAGATTGCGCTCAAAGAGAACCAGTCCGTTTCGTACATCTCTTCTCCAGAAACATCTGTCTGTTGCAACTCTTTCCCGCGTGTCTGGATCTATGCCAAGGGTTTTCATATCTTGTTTACACACATCCCTATATCGAAATTGGGGTCTTCCGGTTGGCCTCTTTCATGTGGTTAGTTCTCCATATAGGAGATCTTTGGGAATACGTTCATCCTCCATTAGACGCGTCGTCTCTGCTTGAGGAGGGAGTGCACTGTGGTAACATCTGCTCTTTCAAGCACACGTTTGTTTGTTATGGGATTCTCTTGGGCTTTATCTTCACCTTGCTGGAGACGAGTGAATGGTTGGTGTCGCAGTCAGCATTATGATAGCTGCGAGTCAGCCGTACATTGCGGAGATTGCTGCGTTTAGTGAGCACCAGGTCGAGTTGGTGCCAGTTCTTTGATCTGGAGTGCCTCCATGACGCCTTGTGTTATGGTTTCGTGTTAAAGATGGTGTTGTCCACGCACAGATTGTAGTGGCTGCAGAATTCCAAGAGACGTTGTCCATTGTCATTGATCTTCCAAACGTCAAACTGTCCTTACATGAAGGCCAAGATTTGTGGTCGGAGCCTACTCTGGCATTGAAATCCCCCAGGATGAAAAGATGGTGTTTCTCTGGTGTTTCACTGACTTCTTTACTAAGGTCGTAATAAAACTTGTCTATAGATTCTGATGCTGCAGTTAGTGTTGGGGCGTAAACGCTTATAATACAAAATGGGCCGGCCTCTGTCTGGAGTTGGAGCTTCAGTATTCTTTCAGTGCCATTACTTGGTGGTGTGATGGAATTAAGCAGCTTGTTTTGATAGCAAATCCAACTCCATGCTCCCTGGTCTCTCCGCACGGCTTGCCATGCCAGTAGAAAGTGAAGTCCCTCTCCTTGATGTTTCCAGATGCTTGGAGTGCTGGTCTCTTGCAGGGCAACAATGTCTATCCCCAGTCTGAGTAGTTCGTTGTTTATCACTGCAGTTTTGCGGGCATCCACAATCTCGTTTAGATCGTCTGAGATGTCAGGGGTCATGGTTCTTACGTTCATGTTCCCAACCTTAGGGGTCTCACATCCAGGGGGATAGTGACTTAAAGACGTACAATCATATCCCTCAGCGGAGAGCCTTAGAGTATGTGTCCGGACCAAGAGATAGTGGCATCGTGCGCCTGATTCGGTCTTTGACTGCCTATCCTCAGTCTACCTGCAGAGCAGCAGGTTGTGTCGCTCATGGTCTGGTCTCTGTTCCAATGCCTGTACGACATGTAGTTGTGCTTCCGTCGGCAGAGCTCTTGGGGTCATTGGGACACGCAAGCCCCTCTACCACGACAAGGTGGAGACACTTCAGAGGGGATACCTGTGGTATGAAGTGTGGCAGTCTAAGTACTACTTCATGCATCTTTAGATGTCAACCTGAATGTAGTTAAAGTAGGCTCGGTCAACTCGAGCTTGTTGATATCTCCATAGAGCTCTACCACGACAAGGTGGAGACACTTCAGAGGGGATACCTGTGGTATGAAGTGTGGCAGTCTAAGTACTACTTCATGCATCTTTAGATGTCAACCTGAATGTAGTTAAAGTAAGCTCGGTCAACTCGAGCTTGTTGATATCTCCATAGAGCTTGTCCTCAAATGAAGCAGGCATAGGCCAAAATATATGTCTCTGTTCTGCATGTATTGGGCACTCCTGCAGCAAATTTTTAGCTGTCATTTTACCAGTTCCACAATTACATTCATCGGTATCTCCTATCTTTAGTTTATTGAAAAATTGGTATTTCAGCCTGTTATGTCCTGTGCGGAGTCTGAAGATTGCCACGTGTTCACTTCGGTCGAGTTTGTAATATGCATCATCTTTCTGGTGGCCTGGATGCTCTGATTCCCATCTGGTTCTATAAGTGCTTTTTATAAACCTCTTTACCTCATTATAGGTTATGTCTATGTCAGGCTGTGGTATTCGTCCGCCCTCTTTTGCTAGTTTGTCAGCCTCTTCATTTCCAGGTATACTGCAATGTGATGGGATCCACTGTATTACAACTTTTTTTAAATTTCTGATATAGTCAATGGAGTGCTGCACTTAGGTCAGCTAGTTCTGTACTGATTTTGCTCTTCAGTATTGAGACAGATGACTTTGCATCTGTGAAGATAGCTATTTGCTTCTCTTTATTTTCCTCCATTAAGAGCATTTCTGCTGCAGTTTTCAAAGCCTCTACCTCAGCTTTGAAGTTACTTGAAAATTTTCCAGTTGCCACTGACTGTGTTTTTTTTCCCTCACTCCATCTTTTTAAATTTAGGAGAATTCCTCCTCCTCCATTTTCTATTGAATTTTTGGCTGATCCATCTGTATATGCATGGGTCCAATTGCTACTTGGGTAATGTTCTTTTATATAATTTAGGGTTATTTTTCTTAATTCTGTTTCATTCTAAGTGTTCTTTTTCTCAATACCAAGAATGTTTTCTCAGGCAGTTGCTGCTGTCTCCAAGCTGGGAACTAGTATGCATTGTAAATGGGTTTTGGCTGTTGATATGTTAAGTATAGGATCTGCCCTAATCTTTCGTTTTGCGGAGTCTACAAAGTTGCTACCCTTCAGTCTTCCCTTTCCAAAACCATTAAACCTTTTATACATGGGGTGGTCTGTCAATCTTCTAAATTGTTCTGCTTGTTGTTGGTCTCTACTATCTCTCCTATCCTGCATTGGTTGTAAACAAGTGATCTTTTCTAGTTTGTTAATAGTTGTCTTCAGGCTTCCAGTTATGATCAACATTCCTTGATTTTGGACTCTACTTTGGTAAAGTTTGACTTGACTGCTGTTGCCCAAGCTGCGATGCCATATTCCAGTACTGGCCTCCATATTCCAGTACTGGCCTCACCAGTCCAGTGTATAACTTCTTGAGAACCTTCTCATGTGCTCCCCACGTTGTACCAGCAAGCTTTTTCATGATTGCCTTTCTTTGCCTTGCTCTTGTTTGATTTTTCTCAACCTGTGCCTTTCATGTCATGTCCTAGATAGTTTTGATTTTCTTCTTGGCGCAATATTTTTCCATTCAATACCAGCTTAGGGTGCTGAGTTTTATTTGAGAGGGAGAACACTGTGCTTGTTGTTTTCTCCTCACTTATGTTCACTAGCCATGATTTTGACCAGTGCTCTAGTGCTAATAAGGCTCGCTGTATTTTGCTGTTAGCTGTACTAATATATCCTTCAGATGTCCATATGGCTAGGTCATCTGCAAAGGAGGATGTGTGTACTCTGGCTGGAAAATTCGCTGTGATGTCATTTATATATGCTAGGAATAATGTTGGTGAAAGAACTCCTCCTTGGGGGACACCTTGCTCCAACAGAATCTTTTTGCTGGTTTGTCTTTGTCCTAGCAGTTCTGTTCTCAGGGTAGTGGCTGATCCATTTGCACATTTTCCCACAAACATGCATGTTTTGCAATTTTACTTTCAGTCCTTCCTTCCATAATTTATCAAATGCTTTTTTCTAAATCTATCCAGACAACTAGTGTAGTGTGTGTGTGTGTTTTCTCTTGGAAGGCATCCTCTATTTCCTGAGCTGTATAGGTTATTTGATCTTCAGTGAATCTGTACTTTCTTAATCCTGCTTGGTGTGGTGTTAAGGGTTGGTTTTCTTCCAGATGCCATGTTAGCCTACCATCGATAATGCATTCCATTAATTTTCGTACACAACTATGTAGACTGAAAGGTCGATAGCCATTTGGTTCCTTCAGGTCATTTCTTTTTTTTTTGGGGGGACTGGTATTAGTATAGCTTCCTTCCATGCCTGTGGGACAATTCCTCTCTTCCAGCTGTAATTTAGGACTGTTTAGCTTCTTTTTTGTTTTAGTACCTACTTCTATTAGCATTTCATTTGTGATTCCATCCTTTCCTGGTGATTTCTTATTTTTTAGGGTATTCATTGCCTGTTCTATTGCTTCCATTTTTAGATTTGCCATCATATATTCTGCTGCTGTCTCTGTATTACTTTGATATGACTGTTTATCTTTGATTGCTTTCTTCTGTTCGGTTGTAACATCAATGTGGTTTGCACTAGCGCAGTGTTCCATTAGTGCATTTGCAGCCTTTTTTCCTGTAAGCAAGGCATTTTCTTGTTTAATTGTTATTTGTTTGTTTCTAGGTCCTTCTTTGTTCATGGCTTTCACTAGTTTCCATAGTTTGTTTCCATCCCTGTTAAAGTTCAAGTGTTCTGTTGTTGTTTTTTTCATCCAGCAATCTCTTGTTGTTTGATTTACTATTCTGTTATATTTTGCTGAGATGGGTTTGAGAGAGATTTTCTCTTCAGTTGTTTGTTCTCTCTCTGCTGTCTTCCTGGCATCTTCAACTTTATCCAAAATGTGTAGTTCTTCAGTCCAGTATGGTTTGTAATTTTCCTTCGCTCCTCATGGAATTGTCTCAGTGGCGCTTTGTTTAGACTTTCCATCATTTGTTTCATGTTGCCATGTCGTGTATTTATGTTTTCACAATTTTTGTCTGTTAGTATGGCACATCTGTCCCAATCAGCTCGTTTGTAATTCCAGCGAGGCAAAGGCTTTTGCTCTGTGGAACATACTCCATATTCATTACAAGCTTGATTCGTCTGTGGTCACTACCTGCTAACTGGTTAAGCACATGGAGATCGATTTTGTGGCGGATGTCTCCTGTGCAGAAAACTAAGCCTGGGGTAAAAGTGGTAAACCATCTTCGAACGAACGAACGAACGAAAGAACGAACGAACAAACGAACGAACAGACTTTATTTTCAAAGGGTAACAAATTGGGCACGCAGGCCCGTCTTACATTCGGCCCTTCCAATCACTCATCTTTCTTTCATCAACAGTGCATAGGATAAAAACATTGTCACATGAATTTTGTAAACATAAACAATGCATATTACTATGTTATGAGACACATCAACCACCCACCCACACATCTCCCATTCACTCCAACTCCACCACCCAACCACACACATACCCACATGCCCCTACCCATCCACCACATCCCTACACCTACACATCTCCCCACCCACACACACCTCTCACCCACCACACACCCCATCCACCCACACCCCAAGCACACATACATTCCCCAACCCACACATCCCCCACCCACACACATCCACCCACCTACACACATATCCTCTACCCGTCCCATTACCCACCAACAATCACTCACTCACATATCCTCCTCCACCCACACACCTCCAATCACCCAGCCAAACACACATTCCTCAGCCACACATTCCCCACACACACACACACACACATCTCCCCGTCAACTCACATATTCCGCACCTACCCACACACAAATTCCGCACCCAGCCACATAATCTCCCATCTCCCCCAGCCCACTCACAGATCCCGAGCCCACCCCTACAAACATCCCCCACCATCTCCTAACCTACACACACTCACCCACCCACATATCCTCTACCCACCCACACATCCTACCACATCCTCTACCCACCCATCCCCCAACCAAACATCCCTTAACCACACACCCTTACTCATATACAATCACCCACCCACACATCCTCTACCCAACCACACATCCTCCACCCACCCATCCCCCAGCCACACATCCCTTAACCACACACCCCTACCCATATACACAAACATCCCAACCCACGCACAATCTCCCCGCCCATACACACATCCCTCACACACATCCCCACCCACCAACACATCCCCCATTCACAAACACACACCTCCCATCCACGCACACACAACCCACACATACATCCCCAACCCATACACTCATCCCCTCACACATCCCTAGACACACGTACTTATCCCTCAACCACTAACACCCACACATCCCTCACTCACTCATCAAAACATACATCTCCTATCTACCCACCCACACTCACACACCCCAACCACCCATATAAACACACATCCCCCATCCTCACACACATCCTTCACCCACCCGCACACCCAATCACACCCCACCCACCCACACATACATTCTTTATCCACACCCAGCTCCCCTCCCACGCAACACCACACCCACACACATCCCAAAGACACATCCCTCACCCACACACACATCTCCCCACACATCTCCTACCCATCCACACATCCCCCAACTACAATCACCCTCACTACCCACACATACATCCTCCATCCAGCCACACACACCCCCACCCAGCCAGACATATCCCCTACCCACACACACATCCCCAAATCCATCACCCACACCTATCACGCACTCCTCCCCCAACCCACACACATCCCCCACACACATTCACCCACACATCTCTCACCCACACACACACTCCCCACCCATCCACCCAAACATCCCACACCCATACACATCCCTCACCCACACACACATCCCCAAACCCACACATACCCCCAACTACAATCACCCTCACTACCCACACATACATCCACCATCCAGCCACACACACCCACACCCAGCCAGACATATCCCCTACCCACACACACACACACATCCCCAAGTCCATCACCCACACCTATCACGCACCCCTCCCCCAACTCACACACATCCCCCACACACATTCACTCACACATCTCTCACCCACACACACAATCCCCACCCATCCACCCAAGCATCCCACACCCATACACATCCCTCACCAACACACACACATCCCCAAACCCACAACCACCCCACCTGCACACATCTCCCACCCACCACATATCCCCCACCCACATATATCCCCCACCCATCCCATAACCCACTATCAATCATCCATCAACATATCCTCCTCCACCCACTCACCCACAACCACCTAGCCAAACACGCATCCCTACCCACACACACACATCTCCCCGCCAACCCATACATCCCGCACGTACCCACACACAAATCCCCCACCCACCCACACAATCCCACCCCGCCAACCCACACATCCTGAGCCCACTCACACACACATCCCCCCATCCCCCAATCTACTATTATGATCAAACTCCCACACTTTACACACACATACAGTGACGATTGTCGTGAGCATTGTGAGCATCTCACTCACTCTACAGTAGTGTGCTTGGGATTATATTACACATGATAAAATCAAGTGGCATACATATGATACCTCGTAATATGAAAGATGAGAATACATAGAAAACATGATAAAATCAAGTGTCATACATACAACATGATAATGTGAAAGATGAAAATACAAAATATGGAATGGAATGTTACAGGACATGCGTGCACTCAACTCTCTCTCTCTCTCTCTCTGTCTCTCTCTCTCTCTCTCTCTCTCTCTCTCTCTCTTTCTCTCTCTCTCTCTCTCTCTCACTCACTCATACTCCCTAATTATCTCACCCACTCTACAGTGATGTACATGTGTTCATGTTATAAATTATAACATCAATTGGCATTCAAAATGATAATATGAACATGAGAATACACAACATATATGGAATAGCATGTTACATGATATTCGTGCGCTTAAATCTCTCTCTCTCTCTCTCTCTCTCTCTCTCTCTCTCTCTCTCTCTCTCTCTCTCTCTCTCTCTCTCTCTCTCTCTCTCTCTTCTCACCAACACACACTCATAGACACTCACAAACAATGTGCGTACACATACACACATTAACAAGTCCATTCTTCCACTGTCTCTCTCTCGTTCGCTCACTCCCTCTCTCTCTCTCTCTCTCTCTCTCTCTCTCTCTCTCTCTCTCTCTCTCTCTCTCTCTCACTCGCAATCACTATTTCACCCATTAAGTCACTCTCTCCATCTTTCATTTACTCAATATCACACTCTCTTTCACTCTCACTCACACACAGACAGACACACACCCTCTCGCTATCAAATACACATTCCCTCGCATACACACGAAAACATATACACACAGACAAGTACACAGACACACACACACACACTCTCTCTCTCTTTCACACTCATTAACTTCTCATGCACTCTCTCACTCACCCACTGTCTCTCTCTTGCACACTCACTCGCTCTCACACTCACTCACACACGCACATACACACAAATTCTCCCCCTCACTCACTAACTCACTCTCCCTTACTCACTCACCCGGCGGCTCTCTAACTCACACTCACTCACTCACTCTCTCACACAGACAGGTATACACACAACACAATCTCTCTCTCACACTAACTAATTCTCTCACTCAATCTCTCACACATACGTGTACACAGACATTCACTTACTCTTTCACCCTCGCAGGCACACGCGCACACACACTCTCTCACTTATTCTGTCTCATACTTACTCTCTCACTCACATTCTTTCTCATTCACTCTCTCACCCACTCTCTCACTCACACAGTGTAAAATAATAGTGAAAAAATGATACCAGTAGGTGACTTATGGAGGCATATAGTCGGTATGAAGTAAGTATTGAAAGAGTTTTCGGTTGAATGTGTAGGGACTCATTGGCGTTTTCAGATCTGGTGGAAGGCTATTCCACAAGTGAGCACCAGAATACGCGAGACATGTTTTGTATAAGTCCAATCTAGGCATAGGAACCTGTAATAAATTTAAGCGCTTGCTGTTCATTGCATTAGATTGAAGTAACGGTAGAAGATACTCTGGGGTATTTTCAGATATAATTTTATTCACTAATTTGGCTTTGTTAAAAAGGAATCGCTTTTGAAGTGGTAGAAGTCTTAGATGACTATATAAGTTATTACTTTCAACGTGCTTTATGCCAGAAACTAGACGTATAGCGCGGTTTTGAAGCGAACACAGTCGTTTCATATTAGATTTAGGGCACCCATCCCAGACTGTGGAACAATAGTCGAGAGGTGATTGGATATAGCATGCATAGAATATTTTTCGTGTGCTTTCATCCAAGAAGTGCTGAATTTTAGTAAGTTGGTAAACTTTTTGTGCTATTCTCTTTGTGAGGACGTGAACATGAGAGCTCCAGTTTAGATGTCTGTCAATTAAAAGACCTAATGTTTTGTGTTCATTTACATTAACTATAGGTAACGTGTCCACGTGGAGATCGAGCGGTGCCCCAGTTATGGCTAGGGTCTGTAGTTTTTGTCTGGTCGTTATTAGCATGGATTTGGTTTTGTCGATGTTAATAATCATGCGGTTTTCATTGCTCCATCTACTAAGGTTATCAAGTTCGTTTTGCAAAGAGCTCTCCAAGTCACTAAGGTTCTCTTGACTAGTGTATATAGTGCAGTCGTCCGCAAATAGGTCACACGAAGTATTGAGGTATAAAGGAAGATCGTTAATATACACTGCAAAAAGCAGCGGACCTAGTATTGAGCCCTGAGGCACACCAATATTAAGTTGTGTGGGTTTTGATAGACAGTTATTGAAGGACACTACTTGTTGTCTGTCGGATAAAAATGACGTAATTAGGTTCACCATACCTGTGCTAGTTTTCATTTGTTTGAATTTTCTAATTAAAATATCATGATCTACCATATCAAAGGCCTTTTTAAAGTCTACAAATACTGCTCCACAAATGTTGCCATTGTTGATACAAAGATGCCAGTTATCGGTCATTTTTGTTAGAGCACTATGGCAAGAATATTTAGGTCGAAACCCAGATTGACTGTCAATTATTAGATCGTTGTTAATTAAATGGTGTAATGTTATTTTATGTATGTGTTTTTCTAATGGCTTTGATAGCGACGATAGTAAGGAAATAGGTCTATAATTACCCAAGACGCTATTATCAGTTGAGCCATTTTTAAGTAGAGGATAAACTTTAGCAATTTTAAAGGCAGATGGAAAGTAGTTTTTGGACAGGCACTGATTATATATGAACGTCAAGGACTCACTAATAATTGGTGCAGCACAGCGAAGAATTTTATTACTGATACCATCTAGGCCTTCTGAATTTGTTGCTTTGAGATTCGAGAGATATTTATACACTTCTGCAACAGACATCAAGGGAATTTCAGGGGGAATATTTCTAGAGCATTTCTCTTCACAGAATGATGACAGTGAGCTTAAATTACAAGCTGAGTCTGGTATTGAGGACTTTAGATTCTCTATTTCTGATTGAAAGAAGCAACTGAAATCCTCGCATGTTATAGTGCTCGGTATTGCTGACTCTGAAGAGTGTTTTTTGTTG
Organism: Cepaea nemoralis; assembly: GCA_014155875.1. Taxonomy (NCBI): domain Eukaryota; kingdom Metazoa; phylum Mollusca; class Gastropoda; order Stylommatophora; family Helicidae; genus Cepaea; species Cepaea nemoralis. The sequence continues at coordinate 524,024 of JACEFZ010016406.1, forward strand.
GTTAGCGAGTTAATAGCCTTCCATATATTTGTGTTATTTGATTTATCTACAATCAAATTTTTGAAATGATCTTTCTTTATCCTACGAATTTCATATTTAACTTTATTTCTTAGTCTGCGGTAATTGATAAAATCTTTATTTTTGTGCGCTATATCTCGTTCTCTCATGATTTCGAGAACTTCACGAGTCACCCATGGAGATTTATGTTGATTCTTCACTCGAACTTCTTTAACTGGCACATGTTTATCAAACACACTGTAGACTGTCTTTGTCCAGTAAGCTAGTGCATCATCCGGATCAGGAAGTTGGTAAACATGTTCAAGGGCTGCATTTTTTAAGTCGTCTAAAAATAAACTTTGGTTGAGAGCTTTTAGATTTCTAAATTTGATGATTAAATGTTTATTTTTAGGAGATTTGAACCCAGTTTTCGACCACGTACAACATATTGGGTAATGGTCACTAACTGCACTAACAGGAACAGAACATTCGATAATATTAACTGGACAAGTAACCTATATATGATCAATTATAGTTGAGGAGGTGCCTGTAACCCTTGTGGGACGGTTTATTAGTTGTTTGAAATCGTAAGATAGAATGATATCGTCCCATGACTGGTTGGATTTAGTAATATCTATGTTAAAGTCACCTAATATCATGACTTCTCTACCTTCTGTAAACACTCTATCCATCATTGTAGTGAAACAGTCATACCAACTGTACCCAGCACACGGATTCCGATATAGATATCCAATGAGAAATGGTTGCTGACTGGCTGGCTTCACCTCCAACCAAACACATTCTATCTCTACTGACTCGAGATCACTTCTACGGGAGCAGTTGAGAGAATTGGAAATGTATACAGCAATACCTGTCTCTAATTTTTGATTTGCGTCTCTTCGAATTATTTTAAACCCCTTAAGAGTGATTTCAGAGTCGGTTATTTTGTCGTTGAGACGACTTTCTGTGATTCCAAACACATGGAATTGTTTGCACAGTATTACCGAAAGCTCAGGTAATTTATTGAGCAAATGATAGATGTTGAGATGGCCTATACGTAGGCCATCTTTGTGGAGCCACTTATCGTGATTGGCGAACATTACACGGTGAAAGGATGATGTTGCTTGCGGTAGAATATTTCAGAGTTTTTGAAACTTTATTTAGTAGTAGTTAAGACTATTAGATGGGGTAGGAAAATGTATGTGCTGGAGTGACGTCATGAAAGCTTGATGCAGGGCTGCAGGATTGTATTGCATTAGCTGTTGAAGTTGGCGGTTCCACTGATAGGAGTGTAGATTACCATCCAACGAGGGACCACTGCTGTGAGAGTTACTGGAAGTGCCTACATTAGAAGCATACATCGGGGGCACAGCAACATTGTTTAACGGTGTTCCCTTTGACATAATAGGGGGAGGCTGCTTTATGGGCAAGGGAGGAAACAAAACATCATTGTTAGCAACACTGGGATTGGAGCATGGGTTGCTATCCACGGCATTGTATTCCTGGGGTATAGGCAATGGTGGTGCAGGAAGAGAAGGAGCGTTTTCTGAACACTTAGAGGTGGCTGTCGCCGGGGGTGAAGTTCGGTTTACTCCTGTAACTGGTGCTGGTTGTTGTGCACGTTCGGGATATTTTATGTTCTTCGCTAGTATACTACTTCCTAGCTTAGAACAATGTATTTGATCCCTATATAGTTTTTTCTTAGGAGCCCCGGACAACGAAGTAAAGTACGGGGTGTTATTAATGAAACTAATAGCATTGTCTTTACAAAATTTATACAAGGTTAGATTGGCAGCATTGGCAGTCCGACGCTGGAATCCATAACATGGTGGAATGATGGATGAAATGAACATAGATGAGTTAGGAAATTTATTACGTAACAGTACCTCCAGCGTAGATAGTTGTGAGGTGCTTATGATGTTATTATCCATTATGTCATTGACACCAATATGGACTGTCGCTTTTTTAATTCTCTCATTCACTTGGAATTTTCGCAGTGTAGCGGTAAGCCTATCAATGTCAGCGCCTGGTAGAGGGAAGATTGAAGTTGACTCGCTGTCAGTAGATGACATGCGATCACTATAGATTCCCTTCAGCAGGGAGTCTCCAATTATAACATGAGTTGCACTGTCATCTATTGTTATTTCACGCTGCTGGCGTGTCCGCTTGGGCTGTTGTTGCCACTGACCACTGTGGTCTTTCTTGTGTTCTTGTTTATTATAGCTTGCTTGCGTTGGTTGCTGATGCCCAGTAGTGGTAACAATTGAACTTTGTGATTCCTGGTCTGCTGCTGGAGAGTCTACACTTAAGGCCTGGAACCTGTTGCTGATATGCACATCAATGGGGTAGATGGATGGTGTGCGTTCTACAGGTTTAGAAGTAGTTTTGTTGATTGTAGAAACTGTCTGTATGTCATTATGCGACGAACATTCACTGGTAACACACGCATCTACAACATCAAGGATAGTTTCTGTCTGTGCACTTTTATTAAATGACTGTGCACTTTTTACTTTTACAGCATGTATGGATGTTTTGAAAGTTTCCTTCTCTTGTCTAAGGAGGCGGATTTCGTCTCGAAGAAGAAGGTTTTCGTTTTTAAGCACAGCAATAATATTATTGGTGTTGCTGGTAATAAAATCTTTTAACCTCATCTCCAAAGCCTGAATTAGTTCACGACAATCATTGTGGCTCTGTGATGTACTGGTTTGTTCAGATTGAGCTGGTGAATTCTGTTGTATGTCCAGCTGGAATTCAGTGTCTGATTGTTCACTAGACAACACGATTGAGGTTGGCGATGAAGATGATCGATTCATTCGCTGAGCTGGCGTGCTCGTCAACATTTGTCCCGTCTTGTTTTTGTTTACATTGTTCCGCTTAGACACAGTTGATGACCGCAAGTTGGAGGACATTTTGGCAATATAGGCAGCTCGATAAGGCAAGGAATAAAATAATATTGCAGGCTTTTCTGTAGGTCGTGCGTGACGTTTAACCTGCTAGCCATGCATGGTTAATTCTCACGTTGTCGTGAATCGATAATTGGTAAAATTCAAAAATGGGTGATCTTACCGTCACGAATCACAAAGAAATCCTCACTTAACTAAATACACATTCACATAAACTTGACATTTTGTGTTGTATGTAAATCCAGCTTTAAAACGAACACAATGATGGAGTAAATATACGCGCAGGCCTTTCTGTAGAAGGTGCGTCGTGTTTATCACTTGTTAGTCAGGCATGGCGAATTCTCACGTTGTCGTGAATCGATAATTGGTAACATTCATAAATTGGTGCTCTTACGGCCACATAAAATAAAGAAACACTCATATCATTACATAAACAGTCACATAGACTTGAACTGTTGAGTAGTATGTAAATCCAGTTTAGAACGAACACAATGATATACACAGCATCGCGATTGAATTGAGTAAACTTGTTAAAATATTCACAAATCGGAAGAAGCTGTGAAAACACGTCCTCTCGAAGCCGGAAACCGGAATCTTCTAGAGTAGAAGCTCGGTGTGTCGTCCGCTTTGTTAAGTAGACAGAGATTTTAGTCCCAGTCCTCCACTTCATCTCCTCTGTTGTCAGTATCTGGGTATCCCCATCTTTCTGAACGGCTATTAAAGTCTCCGACAATAATATAGTTTGTGTCAGTTATTTTCATGTTTGAAAGTGTAAGGTCCTTATCTGCTGGGCTATACAGATTGTAAATTCTTATTTTCACGTCCTTTATCATTATATCAACACCTATAATTCCCACTTGGTTGTCAGACGTCACAGACACTTCACTGCAAGATATTGTGTTTCGTGTAAGTATTAGAACTCCTCCTTTGTGTCCTTCGCCGTCAAAACGGCCTGACATCCTCTGACTGAGAATCTGCAATTGGCGTTGGATGTGTTAAAAACTCCTGTTAGAAACTCCTTCAGCATGACACTGTAGTACGTTGAGTGTCCGGGGTGTTTGGTCAATAGCTCTTAACCTACTCCTCTGTGTCGTGACTCCACAGCACAGGGGAAGGTGACATCCAGTAGTAATGGGTGGATCCCCTCGAGGCAGGGGGCCCGGCACTATCACCGACTGATGGTACTTCACGGGATTAGCACCATACTGATTAATTTTAATCTTTGGCATCATGAATTGATTAAGTTACGTTGCAATGCTTTGTCAAGCCTGCGGCTCCCTACATCCGATTTTGATAAGCATTTTTCGGGATGCTTTCCCTAGCTTTTGACTGTCCCCAGTCTACCTACAAGGCAGCAGGTTTGTGTGTCGCTTGGTCTGGTTCCTCTCCCTTGACCTGTCCGACATGGGTGGCCCTACCAGTAGCTGTGCTACCGTCGGCATAGCTCTTGGGGTCATTGGAACACGCAAGCCCCTCTACCTCGTCACGGTGGAGACACGGCAAAGGGGCAGCATTCTATAATGTTATATCATATGGTGTCTACTATCTGTTTCTTTGAAGGGTGATGTTAGAAGCGTATTTCTCTCTAGTATGTTGTCTGGAGTCTATTCCTCTGCAGTATTTCTCTCTAGTATGTTGTCTGGAGTCTATTCCTCTGCAGTATTTCTCTCTAGTATGTTGTCTGGAGTCTATTCCTCTGCAGTATGTCTCTCTAGTATGTTGTATGGAGTCTATTCCTCTGCAGTATGTCTCTCTAGTATGTTGTCTGGAGTCTATTCCTCTGCAGTATGTCTCTCCAGTATGTTGTTGGAGTCTATTCCTCTGCAGTATGTCTCTCTAGTATGTTGTTGGAGTCTATTCCTCTGCAGTATGTCTCTCTAGTATGTTGTTGGAGTCTATTCCTCTGCAGTATGTCTCTCTAGTATGTTGTCTGGAGTCTATTCCTCTGCAGTATATCTCTCTAGTATGTTGTTGGAGTCTATTCCTCTGCAGTATTTCTCTCTAGTATGTTGTCTGAAGTCTATTCCTCTGCAGTATGTCTCTCTAGCGTGTTGTTGGAGTTTATTCCTCTGCGGTATTTCTCTCTAGTATGTTGTCTGAAGTCTATTCCTCTGCGGTATGTCTCTCTAGCGTGTTGTTGGAGTCTATTCCTCTGCAGTATGTCTCTCTAGTATGTTATCTGGAATCTATTCCTCTGCAGTATGTCTCTCTAGTATGTTGTCTGGAGTCTATTCCTCTGCAGTATGTCTCTCTAGTATGTTATCTGGAGTCTATTCCTCTGCAGTATGTCGCTCTAGTATGTTGTCTGGAGTCTATTCCTCTGCAGTTTGTCTCTCTAGTATGTTGTCTGGAGTCTATTCCTCTGCAGTATGTCTCTCTAGTATGTTGTCTGGAGTCTACTCCTCTGCAGTATGTCGCTCTAGTATATTGTCTGGAGTCTACTCCTCTGCAGTATGTCGCTCTAGTATGTTGTATGGAGTCTATTCCTCTGCAGTATGTCGCTCTAGTATGTTGTATGGAGTCTATTCCTCTGCAGTATGTCTCTCTAGTATGTTGTCTGGAGTCTATTCCTCTGCAGTATGTCGCTCTAGTATATTGTCTGGAGTCTACTCCTCTGCAGTATGTCGCTCTAGTATGTTGTATGGAGTCTATTCCTCTGCAGTATGTCGCTCTAGTATGTTGTATGGAGTCTATTCCTCTGCAGTATGTCTCTCTAGTATGTTGTCTGGAGTCTATTCCTCTGCAGTATGTCGCTCTAGTATATTGTCTGGAGTCTATTCCTCTGCAGTTCGTCGCTCTAGTATGTTGTATGGAGTCTATTCCTCTGCAGTATGTCTCTCTAGTATGTTGTCTGGAGTCTATTCCTCTGCAGTATGTCGCTTTAGTATATTGTCTGGAGTCTATTCCTCTGCAGTATGTCGCTCTAGTATGTTGTCTGGAGTCTATTCCTCTGCAGTATGTCTCTCTAGTATGTTGTCTGGAGTCTATTCCTCTGCAGTATGTCGCTCTAGTATGTTGTCTGGAGTCTATTCCTCTGCAGTATGTCTCTCTAGTATGTTGTCTGGAGTCTATTCCTCTGCAGTATGTCGCTCTAGTGTATTGTATGGAGTCTATTCCTCTGCAGTACGTCGCTCTAGTATATTGTATGGAGTCTATTCCTCTGCAGTATGTCTCTCTAGTATGTTGTATGGAGTCTATTCCTCTGCAGTATGTCTCTCTAATATGTTGTCTGGAGTCTATTCCTCTGCAGTATGTCGCTCTAGTATATTGTCTGGAGTCTATTCCTCTGCAGTATGTCTCTCTAGTATGTTGTATGGAGTCTATTCCTCTGCAGTATGTCTCTCTAGTATGTTGTCTGGAGTCTATTCCTCTGCAGTATGTCGCTCTAGTATATTGTATTGAGTCTATTCCTCTGCAGTATGTCTCTCTAGTATGTTGTATGGAGTCTATTCCTCTGCAGTATGTCTCTCTAGTATGTTGTCTGGAGTCTATTCCTCTGCAGTATGTCGCTCTAGTATGTTGTATGGAGTCTATTCCTCTGCAGTACGTCGCTCTAGTATGTTGTATGGAGTCTATTCCTCTGCAGTATGTCGCTCTAGTATATTGTATGGAGTCTATTCCTCTGCAGTATGTCTCTCTAGTATGTTGTATGGAGTCTATTCCTCTGCAGTATGTCTCTCTAGTATGTTGTCTGGAGTCTATACATCTGCAGTATATCTCTCTAGTATGTTGTCTGGAGTCTATTCCTCCGCAGTATGTCTCTCTATTATGTTATCTGGAGTCTATTCCTCTGCAGTACGTCGCTCTAGTATGTTGTATGGAGTCTATTCCTCTGCAGTACGTCGCTCTAGTATGTTGTATGGAGTCTATTCCTCTGCAGTACGTCGCTCTAGTATATTGTCTGGAGTCTATTCCTCTGCAGTATGTCGCTCTAGTATATTGTCTGGAGTCTATTCCTCTGCAGTATGTCTCTCTAGTATGTTGTATGGAGTCTATTCCTCCGCAGTATGTCTCTCTAGTATGTTGTCTGGAGTCTATTCCTCTGCAGTATGTCGCTCTAGTATATTGTATGGAGTCTATTCCTCTGCAGTATGTCTCTCTAGTATGTTGTATGGAGTCTATTCCTCTGCAGTATGTCTCTCTAGTATGTTGTCTGGAGTCTATTCCTCTGCAGTATGTCGCTCTAGTATGTTGTATGGAGTCTATTCCTCTGCAGTACGTCGCTCTAGTATGTTGTATGGAGTCTATTCCTCTGCAGTATGTCGCTCTAGTATATTGTATGGAGTCTATTCCTCTGCAGTATGTCTCTCTAGTATGTTGTATGGAGTCTATTCCTCTGCAGTATGTCTCTCTATTATGCTGTCTGGAGTCTATACATCTGCAGTATGTCTCTCTAGTATGTTTTCTGGAGTCTATTCCTCTGCAGTATGTCGCTCTTAGTATGTTGTCTGGAGTCTATACATCTGCAGTATGTCTCTCTATTGTGCTGTCTGGAGTCTATTCCTCTGCAGTATGTCTCTCTAGTATGTTGTCTGGAGTCTATACATCTGCAGTATATCTCTCTAGTATGTTGTCTGGAGTCTATTCCTCCGCAGTATGTCTCTCTATTATGTTATCTGGAGTCTATTCCTCTGCAGTACGTCGCTCTAGTATGTTGTCTGGAGTCTATTCCTCCGCAGTATGTCTCTCTATTATGTTATCTGGAGTCTATTCCTCTGCAGTACGTCGCTCTAGTATGTTGTCTGGAGTTTATTCCTCTGCAGTATGTCTCTCTAGTATGTTGTATGGAGTCTATTCCTCTGCAGTACGTCGCTCTAGTATGTTGTATGGAATCTATTCCTCTGCAGTACGTCGCTCTAGTATATTGTATGGAGTCTATTCCAGTGCAGTACGTCGCTCTAGTATGTTGTATGGAGTCTATTCCTCTGCAGTACGTCGCTCTAGTATGTTGTATGGAGTCTATTCCTCTGCAGTACGTCGCTCTAGTATGTTGTATGGAGTCTATTCCTCTGCAGTACGTCGTTCTAGTATGTTGTATGGAGTCTATTCCTCTGCAGTACGTCGCTCTAGTATGTTGTATGGAGTCTATTCCTCTGCAGTGTGTCTCTCTAGTATGTTATCTGAAGTCTATTCCTCTGCAGTATGTCTCTCTAGATTATGGATTTATGGATGGATAAGGACGCTTTCAGTGCACATCAATACTTTTCCATGTATCTAATCTATGTCTTCTATGAGCCCAGTGTTTCCCTAACGATCTAAGTCATAGATAAGCTTGGACATTGTTCTGTCATGTGAGAATTACTGTTGGTGAGAGTCCGCTTCACACAGCCTCTCGAATGTCTACTGCAGCAATCATTTTGTTATCGATTCCCTATTGTCTCCTATTTACTCGTCTCTTCCGCTCGCTAATTGAGTTAACTTATTTCGCAGACATTGTTTACCGGGCAGGCGATTTGCGGCATTGCTGTTTCTGCGTCACGGCCGTGCGCGCATGCTGTCAGGGACAAAGGGAAATGCGTGAAAAATTGGATTTTCCTCCGGTGATATCAATAAATCTGCGGAGATGGGTGATATGGGGAGGAGAAAATTAGGTAGTTACGAGGGTTTAATCCATACAAACAGCTTACAGCCACTTACAGTTTGAAAACTGGCGAATTCCAAAACGATGACCAGGATAACACAGTTCAAGTTTTAATCTTAGATTTGTTTCTTATCCTGATCCCCTTTCTGTGTGGTTCTAGCGGAGTCGCTGTTTCATGCTCGGTATACGAGGCAGAACGGACTGCGATGATAATAAATACAAGCACGGTGGACAGCGATGTGGCTGTGGCTGCTACGGTGTGTTATAGTAGCAGCCCACTATCACAAGACAGTCAGTCATAGTAGCCGCCCACTATCACAGAACAGTGTATTATAGTAGCAGCCCACTCTCACGGGACAGTGTATTATAGTAGCAGCCCACTCTCACGGGACAGTGTATTATAGTAGCAGCCCACTCTCACAGAACAGTGTATTATAGTAGCAGCCCACTATCACAGGACAGTGTATTATAGTAGCTACCCACTCTCACGGGACAGTGTATTATAGTAGCAGCCCACTATCACAGGACAGTGTATTATAGTAGCAGCCCACTCTCACGGGACAGTGTATTATAGTAGCAGCCCACTATCACGGGACAGTGTATTATAGTAGCAGCCCACTATCACAGGACAGTGTATTATAGTAGCTACCCACTATCACAGGACAGTGTGTTATAGTAGCTACCCACTATCACAGGACAGTGTATTATAGTAGCAGCCCACTATCACAGGACAGTGTGTTATAGTAGCTATCCACTATCACAGGACAGTGTATTATAGTAGCAGCCCACTATCACAGGACAGTGTATTATAGTAGAAGCCCACAATCACAGGACAGTGTATTATAGTAGCAGCCCACTATCACAGGACAGTGTGTTATAGTAGCAGCCCACTATCACAGGACAGTGTGTTATAGTAGCAGCCCACTCTCACGGGACAGTGTGTTATAGTAGCAGCCCACTATCACAGGACAGTGTATTATAGCAGCAGCCCACTATCACAGGACAGTGTATTATAGTAGCAGCCCACTATCACAGGACAGTGTATTATAGTAGCAGCCCACTCTCACGGGACAGTGTATTATAGTAGCAGCCCACTCTCACGGGACAGTGTATTATAGTAGCAGCCCACTATCACAGGACAGTGTGTTATAGTAGCAGCCCACTCTCACGGGACAGTGTATTATAGTAGCAACCCACTCTCACGGGACAGTGTATTATAGTAGCAGCCCACTCTCATGGGACAGTGTATTATAGTAGCAGCCCACTCTCACGGGACAGTGTATTATAGTAGCAGCCCACTATCACAGGACAGTGTGTTATAGTAGCTACTCACTATCACAGGACAGTGTATTATAGTAGCAACCCACTATCAGAGGACAGTGTATTATAGTAGCAGCCCACTATCACAGGACAGTGTGTTATAGTAGCAGCACACTATCACAGGGCAGTGTGTTATAGTAGCAGCCCACTCTCACGGGACATTGTATTATAGTAGCAGCCCACTCTCACGGGACAGTGTATTATAGTAGCAGCCCACTCTCACGGGACTGTGTATTATAGTAGCAGCCCACTATCATAGGACAGTGTGTTATAGTAGAAGCCCACTATCACAGGACAGTGTATTATAGTAGCAGCCCACTCTCACGGGACAGTGTATTATAGTAGCAGCCCATATCACGGGACAGTGTATTATAGTAGCAGCCCACTCTCACGGGACAGTGTATTATAGTAGCAGCCCACTCCCACGGGATAGTGTATTATAGTAGCAGCCCACTCTCACGGGACAGTGTATTATAGTAGCAGCCCACTCTCACGGGACAGTGTATTATAGTAGCAGCCCACTCTCACGGGACAGTGTATTATAGTAGCAGCCCACTATCATAGGACAGTGTGTTATAGTAGAAGCCCACTATCACAGGACAGTGTATTATAGTAGCAGCCCACTCTCACGGGACAGTGTATTATAGTAGCAGCCCACTATCATAGGACAGTGTGTTATAGTAGCTACCCACTATCACAGGTCAGTGTGTTATAGTAGCTACCCACTATCACAGGACAGTGTATTATAGTAGCAGCCCACTATCATAGGACAGTGTGTTATAGTAGAAGCCCACTATCACAGGACAGTGTATTATAGTAGCAGCCCACTCTCACGGGACAGTGTATTATAGTAGCAGCCCACTATCACAGGACAGTGTGTTATAGTAGCTACCCACTATCACAGGACAGTGTATTATAGTAGCTACCCACTATCACAGGACAGTGTATTATAGTAGCAGCCCACTATCACAGGACAGTGTATTATAGTAGCAGCCCACTATCACAGGACAGTGTATTATAGTAGCTACCCACTATCACAGGACAGTGTATTATAGTAGCAGCCCACTATCACGGGACAGTGTATTATAGTAGCAGCCCACTATCACAGGACAGTGTATTATAGTAGCTACCCACTGTCATAGGACAGTGTATTATAGTAGCTACCCACTATCACAGGACAGTGTATTATAGTAGCAGCCCACTATCACAGGACAGTGTGTTATAGTAGCAGCCCACTATCACAGGACAGTGTGTTATAGTAGCAGCCCACTATGACAGGATTGACCCCACACTCTATGCCAGGACCACTCCTGTAGAGTCTCATTTATCTAAAACGACATCCCAGCACTCACGACGTTCCCATTCGTGCTCCGCCCTCATCTGCAACAGTCAGCAAAAGGTTCCAGTGATGGTACTAGTAGCAGTCTGATTATGTGTGCGTCTGGCCTCTCCTCCGAGGTTTGAACACATGTCTCTGCTTGCCTATAACAGTCAAGCATAAGTATCGGGGTTTAAAACTGTGGTAAGGCCTTGACGCAGACAGATTTATCTTGTCAGAAATATTCTACAGCGCAAATAAGCGGGCATTCTCCCGCTGTTTATACTTCACCTCGACACCGCAAGGTACAAGAGGAACATGATGAGATGAGATTCATGAACTGGTGCTTCCGCACAATAGTGGGACTACAATATTATAACAATCACTCATGCCAACCTTATGGAGAGAACTGACACAGGTAGTCTCACAACAGATACTACTGAATGAGAAGGGGGTCAAATCGCAAGTCATGGTAATTTCAAAACTGTCTTCATCTCATCTCATCTCATCATGTTCCTCTTGTACCTTGTGGTGTCGAGGTGAAGTATAAAAATCTTGAGAGTGCTCGATTATGAGCTTCATATATCGATATTCCCATGGACTCTGCTATTCCCTCCGTCCAACTTTTACGTGGTCGGCCTTTTCCTCTGTTTCCTTCTGGTCTGTACATCATTGCTGTTGAATGGTAACCTACTTGCATGGCCAAACCATTTGACTTGCTGCTTTCTAATAAAATCTAGTGCTGCTATAACCCCATACTTTAGTCCTGATTTCTTCATTTCTGATCTTAACTCTTCTTGATACGTTGAGTAATCTTCTCAGGAATCTCATTTCTGTTGTGATTTTTCTTTTCTCTTTTTCTGTCATTGTCCAGGTTTGGCATTGGTAGCATAGAGTTGGTAGGAAGATTGTGTTGTAAAGTGCTTTCTTAGTAGTTATTGATACATGTTTGTTCTTTAGTATTGGTGCCATTTGTCCAATGAGTTGGTTTGCCTTATTGCATCTATTTTCAATCTCGTCTTCTGATCTGCCATTTGATGATATTATACTTCCTAGGTACTTGAAACTCTACTTGTTTAAAGGGATGTTCGTTTAGGTGAATTGTTGTTGTTTGTTCTTCTTTAGTTATAGTCATTACCTCTGTTTTGCTTGTGCTAATGTTCATGTTATGTTCCCTACACATTTCGTTTAGACTATTCATGTGGTCTTGTAATTCAGCTTCTGATTTTGCTATTAGTGCTTGGTCGTCCGCAAACAGGAGTTCTCTAATGGTTAGATTTGCAGATGGTTCTTCTTCTGTGTTCTCGTCATGCGGTGTTCTTGCGGTCTCTGTTTGGCTGGTTTCTTTACATATGTTGTCTATATATGTTATGAACAAGAGAGGGTACAGGACACAACCTTGTCGTACTCCAGATCTTAAGGTGAAGGGTTCTGAGTATCCTCCAGTTGCTCTCACTATGTATTCACTGTTGTTGTATAAGCGTCTACATAGGTTTTTTAGACGTGTATTCACTCCATATTGTTTAAGGATTTCCCACAGCTTGTTTCTATTTATTCTATCAAATGCCTTTTCTTGGTCGACAAAGGCTAAGTAGAGTGTTTCATTAAATTCAATTGAATTTTCTATAAGTTGTCTAAGAGCAAAAAATGGCGTCTGTGCATCCTTTATTTTTCCTAAATCTAAGTGTTTAGCTTAACTGGGGTTCTACAGTAGGTCTCTACAGATGCGAAAATCAGTGAATTAAAGTTTCTCTATACTCACTGCACAGCCTTTCTGCCATGTCTGTCCGCTGACACCATGCTTAACACTACGTTAGTTTCTGTTTTATCGATACAACAAGTACTAATTAGCTCCTGTCAACGTTACTTCCTTGTTGCTTAGTTTTTCCACCGTTTTTCGTTGCTCTCTGGTATTTAAGTCTTACTAATTTATGAATGCCAATTTATACGTATGTGCACAGAGAATTAACGTGACCATTAATAAAGAAAGGGTTACGACTGGGGTGGCTACGGGTAAAACAAAAGGCAAACTGTAAAACACTATTTGTTACTACAGATTTGTAAGTGAAGAATACAGGCTGTAAAAGAGAAAGGCGTATAAATCAAGGAGTTACCGTATTTAATAAAAAAGATACCAATAAAGGAGGAGAGCTATGCAACAGAAAGATGTATCAATGAAGGAAACATACTATATAACAGAAATAAGCATCAACAGAGGTTAGATACTATACAGCAGAAAGATATATCAATGAAGGAAACATACTATGCAACAGAAAAATGTATCAATGAAGGAAACATTCCCCACAACAAAAAGATGTATCAATGAAGGAAACATACCCCACAACAAAAAGATGTATCAATGAAGGAAACATACCCCACAACAAAAAGATGTATCAATGAAGGAAAAATACTATACAACAGAAAGATGTATCAATGAAGGAAAAATACTATACAACAAAAAGATGTATCAATGAAGGAAACATACCCCACAACAAAAAGATGTATCAATGAAGGAAAAATACTATACAACAGAAAGATGTATCACTGAAGGAAAAATACTATACAACAGAAAGATGTATCACTGAAGGAGACACGCCCCACAACAGAAAGATGTATCAATGAAGGAAACATACTATACAACAGAAAGATGTATCACTGAAGGAAAAATACTATATAACAGAAAGATGTATCACTGAAGGAGACACGCCCCACAACAGAAAGATGTATCAATGAAGGAAACACGCCCCACAACAGAAAGATGTATCAATGAAGGAAAATACTATACAACAGAAAGATGTATCACTGAAGGAGACACGCCCCACAACAGAAAGATGTATCAATGAAGGAAACATAATATACTATACAACAGAAAGATGTATCAATCAAGGAAACATAATATACAACAGAAATATGTATCAATGAATGAGACACGTCCCACAACAGAAAGATATATCAATAAAGGAAATATACTCTATAACAGAAGATAAAGAACCAACATACCTTGGTGTAACATTCGACGACAGGCTGACATGGAGAAAAAACATCAAAAAAGCAGTAGCAAAAGCCAGAAGGAAAATAGCCATCCTGAGAAAGCTAAGTGGAACCCCTTGGGGAGCCAGTGGGAAAATACTTACAAAGTTTATCAACAGAGCATATGACCACACTTGGAATACGGGTCAACTGTGTGGTGTTCAGCATCAAAAGCCACATTACAGGAGCTGGACAAGGTGCAAAATCAAGCTCTTAGAGTCATCATAGGAGGGATGAGATCAACCCCTATAGAAGAAGTGGAGAAAATGGGGAGGACACAAGCTCTAAGAGAACGCAGAGATACAAAAACACTAATACAAGCAGAAAAGTTCCTCAGTTTGCCAGGCCACCCTATGAAGAACCGATTTGAAAACTTAGCTATGGGGCTGTTGAAAAGAAGTAGTTTCATTCACCAGGCCAAACAACTCTACAGAGAAACCATCGATCTTCCCACAGTTGGTATCCCCCTGACAACTATTCCAGAGCGAACCCCGTGGAAAGATGAACATAGACTATCGCTACAAATCCAGACAAAAGTGTGAGGAATATTTGACAAGGAAGAACAGAACAGTGTGCAGCGCAGAACAGCCACTCTCAGCTTTCTTGATGACGAATACCCACAGGATCTCTGGATCCGATTCTACACAGATGGGTCAGCACAAAATGCTGTTCGAAATGGAGGAGCGGGAGTGTACATAGAATACCCAAATAATACTAGAGACACGGCCAGAGTTCCAACAGGAAAGTACTGCCATAACTATGATGCTGAAATTGAGGCAATCAAGATAGCCACAGAGAAATTACAAAATACCAGCCATGGTACACAACCTGTGGTGATATTGACAGATGCAAAATCCGTAATAGAGGCGCTCCTGTCTGGGAAATTGCCAGTTCTAAGGACACTACTTTCTGAACTTAGCAGTCAGCGTAAGGTCACCATACAGTGGATACCATCCCACTGTGGAGTCCCCGGAAACGACAGAGCTGATCGATTGGCTAAGGAAGGAGCAAAAGAAGAACAACCTGATGTGCCCATTACATACCACCAAAAGAAAAGAATGATCAAATCAGTCAGAAGGCCACCAAACCTTACTCAAGACGACTACCACGTTATGGACAGACCAGAACAGGTAATTCTTCTGCGCCTCAGAACAGGACACAATAGATTACGCAACCACATGTATACAAAATTCAAGATTTGTGACTCAGCCATGTGCACATGTGGTTTGGCGTCGCAGACAGCAGAGCACATACTCCAGGATTGCCCAAACTACAACGTATCCAGGCGAACCTTCTGGCCTAGAGAGACAACAGTGGAAGATAAACTCTATGGACCGCTGAGTGAACTAAAAAAGACTGTTAGAATCATACAAGGGACAACATTGCAGTTATAAACATATTTTAGGCGAACGATTGATTGATTGATTGATTGATTGATTGATTGATTGATTGATTTAGGAACCGACATCACAGCATTAGGGACATTCCCATAAGCGCTCCGTCCCCATAAGCAGCCAGCGAAGAGTTCCAACACTAATAGTTCCAGTAGCAATCTGATTATATGTCCGTCTCGCCTTTCCTCTGAGCGTCGATGGTCGGCCAGATCCCCTAGTCACACCTCGCTGCCTCATTCTTACCAGATTATCGTGATCCATTTGCTCCTCCGAGGTGTACACGTGCTCCCACAAGGCCGCAACCACGTCTGTTTTGTCATGCATCAATACTCCACCAAGTTTTGCCAAGCCAGCCAATCTGTCTGCCTATTAATTCCCCAGGACACCGGCACACAGGCGAACGAAAGAAGAAGACGAAGAAGAAGAAGAAGAAGAAGAAGAAGAAGAAGAAGAAGAAGAAGAAGAAGAAGAAGAAGAAGAAGAAGAAGAAGAAGAAGAAGAAGAAGAAGAAGAAGAAGAAGAAGAAGAAGAAGAAGAAGGCGTATCAATGAAGGATCTTGATCCCCAATTTATTTCTCAGCGTCGGATTGTGAATACAGCATTGAAACGAGGTTTGGTATGTGCATGGTAAACTTGGTGTTTGTTGCCTTCAGTATACTGCTTATCCACCCACCATCTGCAGGTACTGCGTGTCTTACTTCTGTTTCCCGTTGTATTGGAGCGATATTGCTTCTTCTGCATGTTTGCTCATGGTGGTAACAGCACTGGTTCACTAGGCTCCATGCTGTAAGATTACAGATCGTCTCACGGTGGATACTTCCGTTACCTACTAAAGTGATATCTCTATATATTTTCTAGATCACTTGCCTTCTCAGCCGCCTGTCCATAAAGTACGAGTCCAAGAAAATTATTCAGCTCTCACTTCATGTGACTGAAGGTCGGGGTGGCTGAGACGTTTAACGTGCTTAAACTTTCTCTGCTGATCGCGGCGTAGTGGGTTCTTTTGAAGCACCGACAATCATTCGCTTCCCGCCCTTGACTTAGGGTCGTACATTTCAAGTATGTCTGAAGTTGGAGAGGGTTCGCCTGATGGCGAGGGACATTGGTAATACTACCCCTCACACAAAAACCATGTCTAGTGCACTCACTGCTAACTTCTAGTTGCACATGTGTAGACTACGCTCGAGGTCAAGCCAGCGAGGAAAACCAACCTGTGATGAGGCTGTGCTGGTCTGATAGCCGTGGAGGTTTGAACATAGGCACCTGCCATTGCTGTGACTTAATCCATGGCAGGCAAGTGTACTAGAGCTAGGGCATCACGGCGGCTGTTGTAACAGTACCATAGCTAACTAAATCGTATAACATAGACGATCATTTCCAACAACTCAATCAAAAACAAAGGTTTCGTTAACCAGGACAGGCGAGGAGAACAGTCTTAATCAATTGTGACAGCCTATCTGTATGATTGTTTAAAGCACTTTATTGTTTATAGGATTACAGCGGCGACAAAACAATAGGCCATTGTCGCGTGCCATCGGCCTGAAAAGGTCATCTGTGTTACTTCTGTCAAAATACTTGTCAGCAATTGATTTTCTACCCCGCCTCCAGCGGCCCGCCCACTTTAGCACGGCAGCTTACAGTGCGTGTAATATGGTAATAACTGTAGGCAAGGGTAAGGGGGAAGTTGTGAGAGAACAGTTGCGGAGAATGAAGGTTTGGATGGACGAGATGTATGGATGGTGAGTGGAGGGTGGATGGGGGTTGGATGGATAGTGGAGTGAATGGATGGATTGATGGATGGTGGTTGGATGGTGGGTGGATGGATCGATCGATCGATGGATGATTGGATGGATGGGTGGATGGTGGGTGGATGTATGGTTGAGGGATGGATGGATAGATTGTGGATGGATGGGTGGATGGTGGGTGCATGGTGGATGATGAATAGTGGACGGATAATGGGTGGATGGATGGTGAGTGGATTGTGGGTGGATGGATCGTGGAGAGATTGATGGATAGATGGTGGATTAATGGGTGGATTATGGGTGTATGGCGGATGAATAATGGGTGGATGGATGGTAGACGGATGGATGTGTGGATGAATGGATGAGTAGATGGATGGATTGGTGGGTAGGTGGATGGATAGATGAATTGGATGGATGGGTGAGTGGGTGGATGATGGGTGAGTGGGTTGATGAATGGATTGATGAATAGTGGGTGAATGAATGGATGGGTGGTGGATTGATAGATGGATGGGTGGGTGTGTAGGTGGGTGGGTGATTTATGGATGGGTTAGTGACTGGATGGATTGTGGATGGATGGATGTATAAATGGTCGGTGGATGGTCGGTGGATGGTCGGTGGATGGATCGAAGGGTGGGTGGTTGGATAGATAATGGATGGATGGAAAGAAGGTAGGTGGATTAATGGATAATGGGTGGATAGATAGATGGTTGGTAGATTGTCAGTGGATAGATGAATGCATTGATGGTGGGTGGATGGATGGATAATGGATGGATGGATAGATAGTGGGTGGATGGATGGATGGATGAGTGGAAGATCCGTGTATGGATGGATGGTCGGTGGATGAGTGGGTGGATGGTCGGTGGATGGATGGTGGATGTATTGATGTATGGATGGTGGGTGGATGGATAATCGATGGATGG
The DNA here is from genome assembly GCA_014155875.1 of Cepaea nemoralis. Taxonomy (NCBI): domain Eukaryota; kingdom Metazoa; phylum Mollusca; class Gastropoda; order Stylommatophora; family Helicidae; genus Cepaea; species Cepaea nemoralis. The sequence goes on from JACEFZ010016406.1 coordinate 542,229, forward strand.
GTTGATGGTGGTTGAATGGTCGGTAGATTGATGGATGCATCGTGGGTGGATGGATGGTGGGTGGGTGGATGGTGGGTGGGTGGATGGTGGGTAAATGGATGGTGGGTAGATGAATGGATGGTGGATGGATGGTGGGTAGATGGACGGATGGTGGGTGGACGGTGTGTAGATGGATGGTGGATAAATGAATGGATGGTGGGTAGATAAATGGATGTGAGTGGATGGATGGTGGGTAGATGAATGGATGGTGGGTGGGTGGTTTGATGGACTTAGATGGATGGATAAATGGATGGATGGATGGATTGACTGGTAGATATATGTTTACATGGGCAGACAGATAGACCTCAGACGAACGGGCGGGAGTCATAAATCGAATGGTTGTGTGTATGTGTGTGAGTGAGTGAGTTAACGTGTAGGTGTGTGAGAGTGTGTACGTGTGTGTGTGTGTGTGTGTGTGTGTGTGTGTGTGTGTGTGTGTGTGTGTGTGTGTGCGTGCGTATGTATGTGTAAGCAAGTGCTGGTCCGGAAACCAGGTGGCATCAACATGTTACTGTCAGGGCGAAGTGAAACACGATAACTGAACGTGCGTTAAACGGGCTTTGATAAATAAGTAAATGCTTTAATATGGATCATTTAGAGGCGGGGTTAGCTCTTTCCCTCACATAAGGTCACAACAGCTGCACAGTTGGGAGGGAGGGGGATGGATATAATAATAGCGAATGTAAGAATGGACATGGCAACACTCGAACATTCCTCCACGTACTTCGTCTCTTGCTTCACAAGCCGCCAACAAGAGTTCTTACGTTGATTATTCCAGTAGCACTTTGATTACAAGCCCTCCTGGTGTTTCCTCTACACCTTGAGTATTGCCCAGGTCCTGTACTCACTACCTTATGGGCCAGCTTTACACATAAGGATACTCCGAATGTTCTGCTGCCCTCTCCGCGCGATTCTAGACAACCTTCACAAATCACCTTTATCATAAAGCAGCTCTCCCTCCACCCAGACGAGCAACAGCGGCTAATCTATCAGCCTGTTCATTGTCCCGCACACCTGCATGCCCTGGGTAGAAAATCCTTGATATTTTCACAGTCCCGTCCTCTCTCCAGCACGGTGGCCACTCCACTCGGACATTACAGTATCCACTTTCCGAAGGGGAAATAATAAGAATATATCACAAGTGTATTACTTTCGACAGCAGCCCAAAACACGGGCATTTGGCATTTTAAAAACATCATAATTGCAATTGGCTTCCAGATCGACCTAGCCTAATATGGGTATCAGACAATATTCTGGGAAGAAAACATGACCGGCGTGATCCGGGGTCAACATGATACGGGGTCAACGTGATACGGGGGTCAACATGATACGGGGTCAACATGATACGGGGTCAACATGATACGGAGGTGAACATGATACAGAGTCAACATGATACGGAGGTGAACATGATACAAAGTCAACATGATACGGAGGTGAACATGATATGGGGTCAACATGATACGGTGTCGACATGATACGGGTTCAACATGATGTGAGGTCAACATGATAAGGGGTCAACATGATACGGGGTCAACATGATACGGGGGTCAACATGATACGGGGTCAATATGATACGGGGTCAACATGATCGCAGCACGCTCCTGGCTAGACCGGCATGATACGGGGTCAACATGATACGGGGTAAACATGATACGGGGTAAACATGATACGGGGTCAACATGATACGGGGTCAACATGATCGCAGCATGTTCGTGAGTAGACCGGCATGATACGGGGTCAACATGATCGTAGCACGCTCCTGGCTATACCGGCATGATGCAGGGTCAACATGATACGGGGTCAACATGATACAGGGTCAACATGATACGGGGTCAACATGATCACAGCATGTTCCTGGCTAGACCGGCATGATACGGGGTCAACATGATGGCAGCATGTTCCTGGCTAGACCGGCATGACACGGGAGCAACATGATCGCAGCATGTTCCTGGCTAGACCGGCATGATACGGGGTCAACATGATCGCAGCATGTTCCTGGCTAGACCGGCATGATACGGGGTCAACATGATACGGAGTCAACATGATACAGGGTCAACATGATACGGGGTCAACATGATCACAGCATGTTCCTGGCTAGACCGGCATGATACGGGGTCAACATGATCGCAGCATGTTCCTGGCTAGACCGGCATGATACGGGGTCAACATGATCGCAGCACGCTCCTGGCTAGACCGGCATGATACGGGGTCAACATGATACGGGGTCAACATGATACAGGGTCAACATGATACGGGGTCAACATGATCACAGCATGTTCCTGGCTAGACCGGCATGATACGGGGTCAACATGATACGGGGTCAACATGATGGCAGCACGCTCCTGGCTAGACCGGCATGATACGGGGTCAACATGATACGGGGTCAACATGATGGCAGCATGTTCCTGGCTAGACCGGCATGATACGGGGTCAACATGATACGGGGTCAACATGATCGCAGCACGCTCCTGGCTAGACCGGCATGATACGGGGTCAACATGATACGGGGTCAACATGATGGCAGCATGTTCCTGGCTAGACCGGCATGATACGGGGTCAACATGATACTGGGTCAACATAATACGGGATCAACATGATACGGGATCAACATGATCGCAGCATGTTCCTGGCTTGACTGGCATGATATTGAACTGTATCAGCCAAAGTGTTTCTGGTGAAGTTGAGTGTAAGACCTTTTGATGTCAACGTCATACAATTTTATGCACCAACAGCAGACAGTAGTGCTGACAGCATTGATGAATTTTATAATGATTTAGAGAAAGCATTCAAGAAATGCAAAGAATTCTGAAGTAAATATCATAATGGGCGACTTAAATGCCAAAGTTGGAAATCAACAGGACGGATGCATTGTAGGCAAGTATGGACTAGGGGAACAGAGTGACAGAGGTTGCACACTTGTACAGTGGGCTAAAAGAGCATGATTTGATTATTGGAAAGACCTGTTATCAACAGCATCCAAGGAGATTATGGACATGGAGGAGTCATGATCATAAGATCAGAAATCAGATTGATTACATTCTCATCAATAGAAGATTTCGAAATGCCTTAAAAGTGGCTAAAATTATTCCAAGCGCAGACCGTTACAGCGATCATAGATTAATCTTAAGCAATGTACATATACAATTAAAGAAAGTCAAATATTCACCAAGAAACACAACATTTGATCTAAGGGCGCTGAAGAGTGAGGAAATAAAAGATAAATTCAACGTAAAGGTAAAGAACAGATTCGATGCATTGTCCGATATGGAAATATTATTTCAATACGTCAGTGACCAATAGGAAATATTAAAGAAATCAATCAACCAAGCTGCAGAAACAACCATCCCAAAATAAAATTAAAGATAATAGGACGCAAGAAATGGATAACGGAAGACATCTTAAAACTCAATGGAAGTAAGAAGAAATAACAAACATAACAAGGAAAAATATGAAGAGACTCACAGGAAAATTAGGAAGCCATGGAAAGAGGCAAAAGAAACATGGCTTGAGGGAAATTGCAAAGAAATTGAAAACAAACACAACACTCGGAATACCAAATTAATGCACAAAAGAATTAACGACATCACTAACATAAGACACCCACACATCGACGGGTTGCCTAAAAACCAAAGACGGCAAGATCATAATAGAAAAAGATCAGATTTTAATGCATGGTCAGATTATGTGATAGACCTTTATGATGACAATATGATCATCGGAATAATACAAAAGGAGAATCAATTCTGAAAATGGAAGTTCAGAATGCTCTTAACCATATGAAAACTGGCAAGACCCCGGGTACAGATAACATCACAATAGAAATGACCAATGCCTTAGAAGAATATGGAATAGACCAAATCACCAGACTGCTGAACGCAATATACGATACTGGAGATATACCTCCTGAATTATGTAATTCTATATCAATTGCAAGAAATCAGGAGCCATTGGAATGCGATCAACATCGAACAATTAGTATAATGAGCCACATCACGAAGATTCTGCTGAGAATTATCATGCAAAGAGTTAGGAAGAAAATACAACCCGAAATAAGAGAAGAACAATGTGGATTTGTAGAAGGCAAGGGCACAGTAAATGCTGTGTATATACTGAGAACAGTAATTTAACGTTCTATAGAAGTAAACAAAGATCTATATCTTTGCTTTATTGACTACACAAAGGCTTTCGATAAAGTGAGACATGTCGACATGATAAGGATGCTTGAAGATCTACAAATTGATGGAAAAGACCTTAGACTTTTAAAACATATATTGGAATCAACAATCTGCCATCAGAATTGATAACGATGTAGGTCAATATCAGCCTATTAAAAGAGGTATGAGACAGGGATGTGAAATGTCGCAAGATCATTTTTCCCTGTACAGTGAACATATTTTCAGAGATATAGAAGATATGGAAGGAATCAACATTGGGGGACGATACATCAATAACATTAGATTTGCAGATAATACAGTCTTGATGCAGACAATGAACAGGACCTGCAAAATTTAGTAGATGCGGTTGTTGCACACAGTGAACAACTAGGGTTAGAACTGAATATTATGAAGACACAGGTTATGGTCGTCAAGGGAAGAAGGAACTAAGACAATGTGAGTGGCACCTTGCAGTCTTGACAGACCAAATTATGTGAGTTGGAATGTGGCCAATATTCCATCACAATGCCTGGGCAGAGTTTCAGAGAAACATGTGGTGCCCAAACGACATGATCCCTCTCTCGACCTATCTTGTGTTATCCAGAGGTCTGGCACAAGATAGGCTGCAGACGCTGGCGGCACAGCGTCAAACCTCCGAGACTTCGCCACCACGAGCAGATGGCGAGTGATGGCCAGACCCTGGAACCCAAGGGACCCGGCTTAGAGGCGTTCAACCAAGTCCCACAGGTGAGGGCCTCGTACGCGTCCGGACCGTAAGGGCGCGTACTACTGTCAATCACAAGTGTCCGGACCTGTGTAACGCGTGCACTATCGTCAGACTCACCACCTGACTTTAGCACGATATACGAGTAAATGGGCATATTCTTAAGCAAGTGAATCAGTACAGTTATCTCGGAACAGTCATACCATCTGATGGGAGATGCCTTGAGGAGATAAGAACAAGAATTGCCATTGCGAAAGTAGCCTTTTGCAAGATGAAAAACATACTGACCAATAAAAAGATTCAATTAAAACGAGAACACGAGTGTTGCAGTGCTACATAGAACCTGTACTTGTGTATGGATGTGAAGCGTGGACAATGAGCAGTCAAGCTGAAAAACAACTGATGGCTGTGGAAATGTGGTTTCTGAGGAAAATGCAAAGAATACCATGGACAGATAGAAAAACCAATGAACAAGTCCTTCAAGAAACAAATGAAGATCGTAAACTGATTAGAGACATTAGACGTAGACAGTCAAAAATTTTTGGACATGTTATGAGAAGAAATGAATTGGAGAACTTGGTGACGACTGGCAGATCGAAGAGAAGAGACCAAGGGGAAGACCGAGAAGTAAATACCTGGATGGCTTGGCCACGTGACATGGTCGAGACAGGAACACGGAGCTGATCCACGACTCTGATCCACTCGCACTCGAGTGAGATGGCAGAACATGACCGCCCACGCTTATCGGCATGGCACATGATGGATGGATGGATGGATGGATGGATGGATGGATGGATGGAATGTAACAAGGGGTTTATCAGACATTGGGGAGGTCAGCATGGCCGAATGGATAAGACCGCTTGCTGTTAAGCTGTCGGTGTACTGATGCCCAGGTAGCGTGTTCGTCATCAACATCATGTGCCATGCCGGTAAGCGTGGGCGGTCATGTTTTGCCATCTCACTCGATCGCCAGAGGCGTGGATCAGCTCCGTGTTCTTGTCTCGACCATACAACGTATTCAACCCCTACACCGGTCAGTTGGACTAAAATGTTGGCTTCTCGGCCTTGACTTAGGCACGTAAATTACAAGTACCTCCGAAGTCTGAGTGGGGTCGCGTGATGGCGAGGGACACTGATAATAGGGAAAACTAATTCACACACAAACATCAGTCCAGTGCACCCTTTAGTATGGACAACGCTTGAGTTTAAAGCGAGCGAACTCAAAAACATAAATAAAAGTAGGAGTGATATTGCAATGAAATGAAATTCATAAATTAAACCAAATAAAATTAACAAACAGGAAATCACCACATTAATTTTCCAATAACCCGCAGTGGGTGGCCGCAGACCTTGGTTAATTTCGGGGTGACATTTTGAGGCAGCTTGGCAAGGGTTGTGCGACTACATTCCAGCCACAACAATACTAAGTAGGTTACGTGCAGATATGACGGACTAAGTCGCCTGTCACATGTGTCTTATTGTATTATTTATTGTCTGTCATCACGTGGGCGATGGCTAGAGGTTCATATTTGCCGGTAGAAATAATGGCTAGTTGTAGTGTTGTACCGAGCCAAGTGGGTCCCGTGTGTCAACTGCTTGAGGTTAGTGTGTACTTGTGCGTTAGTATGCCCTTGGACAGGATCAATCCATCTGATTCTTGGCCTTTCTCTGGCTCTATAAGCAGAGCTTCTCTCATTGTAGGCCTACAACGGTATCATCTTGGGCTTCATTCCCACAAGATGCCAAGATCCGTTCCTTTCTGTCTCTCTATAAAATTAATACGGATACTTGTGTTATGTGTCGTTTCTAAATCTGTCTCTTCTACTAGATGTAGCGACGTTTCTAAGCCTTTGCGATTGACATCTGATGAGTTTCCTCCTTTGTCACTGACATCGTGTCCGTGTTCAGCACTGGTAGCAGAGTGTTGGTAGAATGTGATATGTGTAATTTGTCAATTCACTTCTGCCGGTGCGTTTGTGTAACAATTAGGATTTTACGCTGCCAATATTAAGACAAGGATTCAACATCAGCTCTCGTCGTTCGTTACGAGAGGAAAATACTGGCCACTTATTCCTGCGTGTAGCGAGGCCTACAAAAGTGTGCCGCTCCTGAACCTGCACAAGCCACAGCATGTTGCCGCTACAGAAGTGATGTTGTTGCTAGACTTGTGCCCGTATGTTGCCGCTACAAGAGTGATGTTGTTGCTAGACTTGTGCCCGTATGTTGCCGCTACAGGAATGATGTTGTTGCTAGACGTATGCCGGCATGTTGCCACTACAGGAGTGATGTTGTTATTGCAAGACTTGTGCCCGCATGTTGGCAATGCCTTCCCATTTGACATGGTATTTCTAAGTCTATGTTAGGCAATCCTGGTACTGCTAGCTAGTTACTTGAGCTCTAGTGCCACTTTTACTTTAATGTTATGTAAATATGTGTTAAGTGGGCTTGATGTTTTGTATATTTATGTTAAGAGGGCTTGATGATCTACAAGTCTTCTTGGTTTTGGTCTGGCAAATGTTGATCAATATGTTATACGTTTCGAACAGTTTAGTCCAGTGGTTCTCAGCCTTTTTTGGTCTATGCCCCCCTTCACCATATGTTCAGAACCCTTTCGTATTTCCTTCCTATAAATTCCCCCTCCCCCTACACAATATACGTAAAAATGGAAGCCAAATTTAATAACACATACAAAAACAAGTCTATACATCTACATAAAACGTGATTTGCGGATCTACTTATGCTTTAAAACGAATTTCAGAAGGGCGAGAAGTACAGCACTGTAAATTATGGAAGGAAAAACAATATCAAGTAATCGGTTCTTGTATTAACGTGATCTTGAAATAATCTTAATTCCCTCCCTCCCCCCCCCCCCCCACCCCGGAAACCCTAAAATTCTCCCATTGGGGGGAATTCCCCACTGGTTGAGAACCACTGATTTAGACCATACATGCATACAATTACTCGTTATGGTGATAAATAACCTGGACACCAGCCACGAGTAATTCATCCAGCGATTTGTTTTGGCCTCCTGGAGGATGTGGCTCGAACTCATGCTTTTCATCGACTTCTTTTGCTTCTGTTATTACTCTATCCATCTCATCATCATCAGCATGTGCCCTGTCAACTGGCATACGTCCATGTATCTCCACAGATGATGGTCAGCAGTTTCCTGGATCAATTCTATTGATGATATCCCTCCATGCCACCGTCCCAGTCCACGGTGTTTTCCACTGTCTCTCTTCTCAGTAGATAACCAAAGAACAATGTTTATCTCCTTCTTATATCAATATATAATGTTCTACATTTATTAGCTTTTTCCACGCACCCGTTGTTAGTTGCTCGGACAGCCATGTTATTTACAACAAACAACTCAGAAACAACATTCCCATTCTACCCATATATGTTATATTAGCCTCTGACTACGCTGATTGTCAAACTGTTATTAGCTTTTGCTCTTCACATTAGCTATTTCTAAGAAAGACAGATGGTGTGTCGACGATTTCTGTCTCACGTTTTACTAGCGACATCAAATGTGTAAGGTTCACATCATTATGTTACACTGGAAAGGTTAATCTATTTTATCTGCCAGCATTACTCTTATTATTGAGTGTTCTGATGCCCCTAATCATCCCAGCTTCTTCGGTTTGATCCTGTCTCTGGAGACATTCGTGTTGCTTGATTCCTCCAATTATTTCTCAGAGTCTGTCCTGGGTATATGTGACCTCTTCCATTAAAAACAATTGCTGTCTTTCGTCCAGTGCAGTAATTAGAACATTTCGCCCAGTGTGATAATTAGAACAAGTAGACTTCAAAATCATTAAAACAGTGTTACAGTGGAATAATTAGAACTCCAGGACAGTACAAGAGGGGCTAGCGATAGTGCTGTAACTAATACGTTCGCTTGGCGCCTGGTGCTTATGTTTTCGAATCTCCTTCGTGGTGAGAATATTTTAATTTAATAATTGCACTGGGCTTCCAGGTCGAGCCAGCCAAAATGAGTACCGGAAAATGTTGTGGGAAGTAAAACTGGCCGGCATTATTCTGAGCACCACATCCGTGGAGTGGTCGATACAAATATGCAGTTATCACCGTATGTGCAATACGCCTCAAGGTGTTAACAACACTTTACTTACAGTGAAATAGTAAGAATTATAGTACAATAGAATCATTAGAACATTTGTAAAGTAGAATCATTAGAACATTAGCACTGCAGAATAATTAGGACATTTCCTACTGGGGAATAATTAGACCAGCTTGTATAGAATAATTATTTGAACAGCTTCACCAATACAATAATTAGAACAACTCTCACAATTGAATAATTAGAACCGGTGCTGTAAAATAACTGGACCAACTAATCTTATATATAAATAAGGATCGTATGTCTGTCTGTCTGTATCTATGTATGTCCTTTGTGCGCTCGCGAACGGCCCATCCGATTGAGATGAAATTTTCTACACGCCTTCCTTTCAGTCCAGAGCTGTCAACTGTCATAGTTTTTTAGTGTGAAATCGCCTGCTTACTCAGTATTATTTCATTTTTCATTTTTCATTATAATTGTATATATTTCAGGGGACCTAACTCCGTAAAAGTTATTTCAAGGGGCATAACTTTTCTGTATAACTTATAGTCATATTGTGGCATCGTTTTCAAAGATTTATAAACTCTGTGTCCATAGTTATGTACCGGCATATGAGTTATAATAAATAATGATACAAACTGTAAGGCATTTTTAAAGTTTTCATAAAAATAATGCACAATGCATAACATTGTAACTCATCTTTATTTGCTTAAGAAGTTACTGTAGTCATGCAGGTGATTAGCAAGCGTTTTCATTAAAAATAATGGATGGTGTCTGGAAGGACATTCTTTTAAGTTACTTTTTTTGTTGTATGAATTTAATGAGAACTTATATGACTACTTATGTGAATTAAATGAGATGCTCCCCACCAGGGACTGGGCGAAGCCGGACAGGGTCAGGCAGACAGATAGACAGACAGACAGACAGACAGACAGACAGACAGACAGACAGACAGACAGACAGATAGTCGGTAACGGGAACGGGAACTTATATGACTACTTATATGAATTAAATGAGATGCTCCACACCAGGAGCTGGGCAATGCCGGGCCGGGTCAGACAGACAGACAGACAGACAGACAGACAGACAGACAGACAGACAGTCGGTAACGGGAACGAGAACTTATATGACTACTTATATGAATTAAATGAGATGCTCCCCACCAGTGACTGGGCGAAGCCGGGCCGGGTCAGCTAGTTATGTATAATTAGTATATTAGTGCAATATAGAAAGCTCCTTCAGTGGGATACTTAGAACGCTTCATACAGTTGAATTGTTAGAAAATCCTGTACTATTAAATAATTAGAGTATCTTGTATTGTTGAATATCTATGATAAGGCAGGTGTGGTGAAGACCCTCTGGGAGAATGTGAATATTGCAGAAAAACAGATAGACTATCATGGTCTAAAGAGAATGCAGCAGCAAGGGGTGGTCTGAGGATCTGGTCGACAGTCGTCACTCAGAGGTAAAGCAAAAGGACATATAATAAGATTGCATCGGGCGCCATTAGTATTGGAACTCTACGCTGGCGGTTGAAGGTGATGACTGAGCGCATATGGGAATGCCCCTGGCGCAGTGATATCGGTTCCTGACTCATTTCAAGTCAACTCAACTCATAGCAAAATAATTATCTCTTACAACAGGTATAGTAGAATAATTAGAATAAGTATCATAGTTATAACACCCTATATGGTATAGTAGTCCTCGACGTGGTCCAACAGATAAAACGCTCGCTCTTAAACTTCCAGTACGCTAATGGCGAGGTAGGCAGTACAACCCCTACACTGGCAGCATTAAGTTGGGCTTAAACCTGATTTTTCGTTCAGAAAGCTATGGCAAACTATTGCACTTAATCTTGCCTAGAAAATCAGCCTGGGGTTGACGGCAACAACCTACAAAGGACATGCAGCATGTGTAGTAGAATGGTCATTAGCAGATCTCGTACAGCAGAATTATTAGAACATCTCGCACATGAGAACATCACTTGGTAATTTAAAGCCAAAAATAGAATGGTCATTGGCAGATCTCGTACAGCAGAATTATTAGAACATCTCGCACATGAGAACATCACTTGGTAATTTAAAGCCAAAAATAGAATGGTCATTGGCAGATCTCGTACAGCAGAATTATTAGAACATCTCGCACATGAGAACATCACTTGGTAATTTAAAGCCAAAAATAGAATGGTCATTGGCAGATCTCGTACAGCAGGAATTATTAGAACATCTCGCACATGAGAACATCACTTGGTAATTTAAAGCCAAAAATAGAATGGTCATTGGCAGATCTCGTACAGCAGAATTATTAGAACATCTCGCACATGAGAACATCACTTGGTAATTTAAAGCCAAAAATAGAATGGTCATTGGCAGATCTCGTACAGCAGAATTATTAGAACATCTCGCACATGAGAACATCACTTGGTAATTTAAAGCCAAAAATAGAATGGTCATTGGCAGATCTCGTACAGCAGAATTATTAGAACATCTCGCACATGAGAACATCACTTGGTAATTTAAAGCCAAAAATAGAAATGGTCATTGGCAGATCTCGTACAGCAGAATTATTAGAACATCTCGCACATGAGAACATCACTTGGTAATTTAAAGCCAAAAATAGAATGGTCATTGGCAGATCTCGTACAGCAGAATTATTAGAACATTTCGCACATGAGAACATCACTTGGTAATTTAAAGCCAAAAATAGAATGGTCATTGGCAGATCTCGTACAGCAGAATTATTAGAACATCTCGCACATGAGAACATCACTTGGTAATTTAAAGCCAACAAAAAATGCAATGCAAGTGGAACAAGAAGTGGGAGAAGCAATTTTTAAAAGTCCAAGAACAAAGCCACAGTCATTGATAATAGTTCAGTTGAAGGCATTAAAGCCAGGAAATAGGGATAACATTATTAACAAACATGTTTAACCTGGCATGCCAAGCGAGGAGAGTAGCACAATAATGGCAAAGAGCTGTGATTGTACTTGTTTGAAAGAACAAGGTTCGCCAACATAATGCAATACTTATAAAGGCATATCTCTACTCAGCCATGTGAGGAAAATGTGTGCAAAAATGTTAGAACAAAGATACAAGATAGGACCGCTTCTAAGTGGTAAACAACATGGCTGTATGCATTAATGTCATTTTTGTTTGAGACAGATGAGTGAAAAATCTAGAGAATACAACGAACAACATGTGGCTTTCGTAGATCAAGAAAGGCCTTTAACCAAGAAAATAGAAATATATTGTGGAAAGTGCTCGAAGAATACTGTGTAATTGGGCAGCGAAAGTGTAGTAAGAACAAACTTGTGTAGCATGACAAACTGGTTCCAAGTAATATCAGCGTTTAATCATCACTTTTGTTCATTACGTGTATGGATAAGATTACTAAAGAAGCAAATCCACATCCAGAGAGTTTACTTGAGTTGATGTATGCAGACGGTCAGAGTTTATTATAGTATCTAATAGAACAATGCAGATTTCAGGCATTATTTAATCATCGAAAATAACGTCCAGAATTTATGTCAATTCGACGAACACCAGTGCAATGTAACGTAAATATAAATGGAAAATCATTAAAACAAATGAGAGAGCACAAGCATCTGTTCAGTGTGTTCACATAGGATGGAAGACTAGATAGGGAAACAGAAATGAAAGTACAACAAGCAAACAACATCAAACATCAAATAGCTAATATTCTAGATCAAGCAAATACCAACATGCAAACAAAAAGAAGCCGACGCTGTCTTGACAATGACAGTCAAGGACAGTCCAAGAAGTACAGGCCTAGCACCATATACCAATAAGCCTCTGTGAGTGGAAAAGGAAAATAAAATGGAATAATTAGGACAAATATATAGTGAAATAATTAGAGCAAATCTATAGTGAAATAATGAACAAGACCTTCAAGAAACAAATGCAGATAGTAAACTGATTAGAGACATTAGACGTAGACAGTCAAAATTTTTTGGGCATGTTATGAGAAGAAATGACTTGGAGAACTTGGTGACGACTGGCAAGATTGAAGGGAAGAGACCAAGGGGAAGATCGAGAAGTAAATACCTGTATGGCTTGGCCAAGTGACATGGTTGAGACAGGAACACGGAGCTGATCCACGACTCTGGCGATCGAGTGAGATGGCAGAACATGACCGCCCACATTTATCGGCATGGCACATGATGGATGGATAGTGAAATAATTAGGACAAATCTATAATGAAATAATTAGGACAAATCTATAGTGAAATAATTAGAGCAACTCGTATAGTGAAATAATTAGGACAACTCGTATAGTGAAATAATTAGATAGACTCGTCCAGTAGAATAATTACGCAACTGGTATAGTAGACCAATTAGAACATCTGGTATAATGGAATAAATAGAACAATTCATGTGTAGGATAAGTACAGCAGGTCATACATTGAAATAATTATAGCATTTCTTTTAGCAGAATAATTACAGTAACAAATTCGAGGCTGTGAATTCAAAAACGTAGATACGGTATCTTCGTAATGAGGGTAGAATATTAATACCCAACTGTCTCTCATCTCATCTCTTCTCATCTTATCTCATCTCATCTCATCTCATCTCATCTCATCATGTTCCTCTTGTACCTTGCGGTGTCGAGTTGAAGTATAAACATCGTGAGAGTGCACGATTATGGGCTTCATATATCGATATTCCCATGGACTCTGCTATTCCCTCAATCCAACGTACGTGGTCTGTCTCTTCCTCTGTTTGCATCTGGTCTGTACATCATTGCTTGTTGTGGTATGCTGTTGGATGGTAACCTACTTGCATGGCCAAACCATTGACTTGCTGCTTTCTAATACTATCTAGTGCTTCTATAACCCCAACTTTAGTCCTGATTTCTTCATTTCTGATCTTATCTCTTCTTGATACGTTGAGTATTCTTCTCAGGAATCTCATTTCTGTTGTTGTGATTTTTCTTTTCTCTTTTTCTGTCATTGTCCAGGTTTGGCATTGGTAGCATAGAGTTGGTAGGAAGATTGTGTTGTAAAGTGCTTTCTTAGTAGTTATTGATACATGTTTGTTCTTTAGTATTGGTACCATTTGTCCAATGAGTTGGTTTGCCTTATTGCATCTACTTTCGATCTCGTCTTCAGATCTGCCATTTGATGATATTATACTTCCCAGGTACTTGAAACTCTTTACTTGTTTCAAGGGATGTTCGTTTAGGTGAATAGTTGTTATTTTTTCTTCTTTAGTTATAGTCATTACCTCTGTTTTGCCAACTGTATTTATTACTCAAATTATGAATGCCCATGCTAGTATTGTGTGTATGCTTATCGTATCACTTCCAATATGCGTGAATTATATGCGTGAATAAACCCAAACAGGCAATAGATACAAAAACGCAATCAAAAGTGACAGAATAGTCATCGTTAGAACACAAACAACATTCAGACACTGAATTACAATTTAATAAACAATGAGATGTACCACTCATCGGGAGGAAAGATCGATTGAAAATTTAGTTTCTCCTACTATATAATACACCATTTGAAGACAATGTGGAAAACATACCCGGTTGCAATTTCAGGGGATTATATGGGCTGTTATTTTGCCTCCTGTTATAAACGCTCCAATGAAGTCAGCTCAGCGTAGTGGAGCATGCCATGTCCAAGGAGACCATCGTTGTGCTGACTGCCAAACTGAACGAGGCTCAACGTTAATCCAGCCCTTTCGGCTTCTGTCATTGTCGCATTCATGGTGGCTTTAATGTCCCGTAATCGTCGTCGTCTGCTTGCAGGTCTTCCGGAAACCATGCTAGCCATTACCGCGCTTTCATTGTGACGTCGAGTGGGGACAAAGTACTTCAGGTTCTGAGACAAGATATTCTTTATGTGCCTGTTTTCCTGGGTGTTCGAGTCTTGTAGGACACCTGCATTGTTCTTCTTCTTGGCTCGTGGCGTTGACAGAATCTGTGTTTAACACCTTACTTTATCTGGAAGAATTCAATGGTCTTCTTTCCTTTATAGGATGCATTAAGTGGTGTACTATTATACAGTGCATTGATTGCATGAGCAAAACGTATCAGTTCACTATCGCAGAGCGAGCTAGCACACTTGACTGTTAGGCCCGTGGTGATAAGCTAGCACACTTGACTGCTGGCCCCTTGCTAATGAGCTAGCACACTTGACTGCTGACACGGTGGTCATGAGTTAGCACACTTGACTGCTGGCTCCGTGCTAATGAGTTAGCACACTTGACTGCTGGCCCGGTGGTCATGAACTAACACACTTGACTGCTGGCCCCGTGCTAATGAGCTAGCACACTTGACTGCTGGCCCCTTGCTAATGAGCTAGCACACATGACTGTTGGCACGGTGGTAATGAGATAGCATACTTGACTGCTGGCGCCGTGCTAATAAGCTAGCGCACTTGACTGCTGACACGGAGGTCATGAGTTAGCACACTTGACTGCTGGCTCCGTGCTAATGAGTTAGCACACTTGACTGCTGGCTCCGTGCTAATGAGTTAGCACACTTGACTGCTGGCTTCGTGCTAATGAGTTAGCACACTTGGCTGATGACCTCGTGGTAATGAGTTAGCACACTTGACTGCTGGCCCCGTGGTCATGAACTAGCACACTTGACTGCTGGCCCCGTGGTCATGAACTAGCACACTTGACTGCTGGCCCCGTGGTCATGAACTAGCACACTTGACTGCTGGCTCCGTGGTCATGAACTAGCACACTTGACTGCTGGCTCCGTGCTAATGAACTAGCACACTTGATTGCTGGCCAGGTGGTTATGAATTAGCAAACTTGACTGCTGGCCCTGTGCTAATGAACTAGCACACTTGACTGCTGGTCAGGTGGTCATGAGCTAGCACACTTGACTGCTGGCCCCGTGCTAATGAACTAGCACACTTGAATCCTGGCCCCATGCTAATGAACTAGCACACATGACTGCTGGCCAGGTGGTCATGAACTAGCACACTTGACTGCTGGTCAGGTGGTCATGAACTAGCACACTTGACTGCTGGCCCCGTGCTAATGAACAAGCACACTTGACTGCTGGCCCCGTGCTAATGAAGTAGCACAATTGACTGCTGGCCCCTACTAATGAACTAGCACACATGACTGCTGGCCAGGTGGTCATGAACTAGCACACTTGACTGCTGGCCCCATGCTAATGAACTAGCACACTTGACTGCTGGCCCCGTGCTAATGAACTAGCACACTTGACTGCTGGCCCCGTGGTCATGAACTAGCACACTTGACTGCTGGCTCCGTGGTCATGAACTAGCACACTTGACTGCTGGCTCCGTGGTCATGAACTAGCACACTTGACTGCTGGCTCCGTGCTAATGAACTAGCACACTTGATTGCTGGGCAGGTGGTCATGAACTAGCACACTTGACTGCTGGCCCCGTGCTAATGAACTAGCACACTTGATTGCTGGTCAGGTGGTCATGAACTAGCACACTTGACTGCTGGCCCCGTGCTAATGAACTAGCACACTTGACTGCTGGTCAGGTGGTCATGAACTAGCACACTTGACTGCTGGCCCCGTGCTAATGAACTAGCACACTTGATTGCTGGCCAGGCGGTCATGAACTAGCACACTTGACTACTGGCCAGGTGGTTATGAATTAGCAAACTTGACTGCTGGCCCTGTGCTAATGAACTAGCACACTTGACTGCTGGTCAGGTGGTCATGAGCTAGCACACTTGACTGCTGGCCCCGTGCTAATGAACTAGCACACTTGAATCCTGGCCCCATGCTAATGAACTAGCACACATGACTGCTGGCCAGGTGGTCATGAACTAGCACACTTGACTGCTGGTCAGGTGGTCATGAACTAGCACACTTGACTGCTGGCCCCGTGCTAATGAACAAGCACACTTGACTGCTGGCCCCGTGCTAATGAAGTAGCACAATTGACTGCTGGCCCCTACTAATGAACTAGCACACATGACTGCTGGCCAGGTGGTCATGAACTAGCACACTTGACTGCTGGCCCCGTGCTAATGAACTAGCACACTTGACTGCTGGCCCCGTGCTAATGAACTAGCACACTTGACTGCTGGCTCCGTTGTCATGAACTAGCACACTTGACTGCTGGCCAGGTGGTCATGAACTAATACACTTGACTGCTGGCCTCGTGCTAATGAACTAGCACACTTGACTGCTGGCCCCATGCTAATGAACTAGCACACTTGACTGCTGGCCCCGTGCTAATGAGCTAGCACACTTGACTACTGGCCCCGTGCTAATGAACTAGCACACATGACTGCTGGCCAGGTGGTCATGAACTAGCACACTCGACTGCTGGCCAGGTGGTCATGAACTAGCACACTTGACTGCTGGCCCCGTGCTAATGAGCTAGCACACTTGACTGCTGGCCGCATGCTAATGAACTAGCACACTTGACTGCTGGTCCCGTGCTAATGAACTAGCACACATGACTTCTGGCCAGGTGGTCATGAACTAGCACACTCGACTGCTGGCCAGGTGGTCATGAACTAGCACACTTGACTGCTGGCCCCGTGCTAATGAACTAGCACACTTGACTGCTGGCCCCGTGCTAATGAACTAGCACACATGACTGCTGGCACCGTGGTCATGAACTAGCACACTTGACTGCTGGCCAGGTGGTCATGAACTAGCACACTTGACTGCTGGTCAGGTGGTCATGAACTAGCACACTTGACTGCTGGCCCCGTGCTAATGAACTAGCACACTTGATTGCTGGTCAGGTGGTCATGAACTAGCACACTTGACTGCTGGTCAGGTGGTCATGAACTAGCACACTCGACTGCTGGTCAGGTGGTCATGAACTAGCACACTCGACTGCTGGCCAGGTGGTCATGAACTAGCACACTTGACTGCTGGCCCCGTGCTAATGAACTAGCACACTTGACTGCTGGCCCCGTGCTAATGAACTAGCACACATGACTGCTGGCCCCGTGGTCATGAACTAGCACACTTGACTGCTGGCCAGGTGGTCATGAACTAGCACACTTGACTGCTGGCCCCGTGGTCATGAAATAGCACACTTGACTGCTGGCCCCGTGGTCATGAACTAGCACACTTGACTGCTGGCTCCGTGGTCATGAACTAGCACACTTGACTGCTGGCTCCGTGCTAATGAACTAGCACACTTGATTGCTGGTCAGGTGGTCATGAACTAGCACACTTGACTGCTGGCCCCGTGCTAATGAACTAGCACACTTGATTGCTGGTCAGGTGGTCATGAACTAGCACACTTGACTGCTGGCCCCGTGCTAATGAATTAGCACACTTGACTGCCGGTCAGGTGGTCATGAACTAGCACACTTGACTGCTGGCCCAGTGCTAATGAACAAGCACACTTGATTGCTGGTCAGGTGGTCATGAACTAGCACACTTGACTGCTGGCCCCGTGCTAATGAACTAGAACACTTGATTGCTGGTCAGGTGGTCATGAACTAGCACACTTGACTGCTGGCCCCGTGCTAATGAACTAGCACACTTGACTGCTGGTCAGGTGGTCATGAACTAGCACACTTGACTGCTGGCCCCGTGCTAATGAACTAGCACACTTGATTGCTGGTCAGGTGGTCATGAACTAGCACACTTGACTGCTGGCCCCGTGCTAATGAACTAGCACACTTGACTGCTGGTCAGGTGGGTCATGAACTAGCACACTTGACTGCTGGCCCCGTGCTAATGAACTAGCACACATAACTGCTGGCCAGGTGGTCATGAATTAGCAAACTTGACTGCTGGCCCCGTGCTAATGAACTAGCACACTTGACTGCTGGTCAGGTGGTCATGAACTAGCACACTTGACTGCTGGCCCCGTGCTAATGAACTAGCACACTTGAATCCTGGCCCCGTGCTAATGAACTAGCACACATGACTGATGGCCAGGTGGTCATGAACTAGCACACTTGACTGCTGGTCAGGTGGTCATGAACTAGCACACTTGACTGCTGGCCCCGTGCTAATGAACAAGCACACTTGACTGCTGGCCCCGTGCTAATGAACTAGCACAATTGACTGCTGGCCCCTACTAATGAACTAGCACACATGACTGCTGGCCAGGTGGTCATGAACTAGCACACTTGACTGCTGGCCCCGTGCTAATGAACTAGCACACTTGACTGCTGGCTCCGTTGTCATGAACTAGCACACTTGACTGCTGGCCAGGTGGTCATGAACTAACACACTTGACTGCTGGCCTCGTGCTAATGAACTAGCAACTTGACTGCTGGCCCCATGCTAATGAACGAGCACACTTGACTGCTGGCCCCGTGCTAATGGAGCTAGCACACTTGACTGCTGGCCCCGTGCTAATGAACTAGCACACTTGACTTGCTGGCCAGGTGGTCATGAACTAGCACACTCGACTGCTGGCCAGGTGGTCATGAACTAGCACACTTGACTGCTGGCCCCGTGCTAATGAACTAGCACACTTGACTGCTGGTCAGGTGGTCATGAACTAGCACACTTGACTGCTGGCCCCGTGCTAATGAACAAGCACACTTGACTGCTGGCCCCGTGCTAATGAAGTAGCACAATTGACTGCTGGCCCCTACTAATGAACTAGCACACATGACTGCTGGCCAGGTGGTCATGAACTAGCACACTTGACTGCTGGCCCCATGCTAATGAACTAGCACACTTGACTGCTGGCCCCGTGCTAATGAACTAGCACACTTGACTGCTGGCCCCGTGCTAATGAACTAGCACACTTGATTGCTGGTCAGGTGGTCATGAACTAGCACACTTGACTGCTGGCCCCGTGCTAATGAACTAGCACACTTGACTGCTGGTCAGGTGGTCATGAACTAGCACACTTGACTGCTGGCCCCGTGCTAATGAACTAGCACACTTGATTGCTGGCCAGGCGGTCATGAACTAGCACACTTGACTACTGGCCAGGTGGTTATGAATTAGCAAACTTGACTGCTGGCCCTGTGCTAATGAACTAGCACACTTGACTGCTGGTCAGGTGGTCATGAGCTAGCACACTTGACTGCTGGCCCCGTGCTAATGAACTAGCACACTTGAATCCTGGCCCCGTGCTAATGAACTAGCACACATGACTGCTGGCCAGGTGGTCATGAACTAGCACACTTGACTGCTGGTCAGGTGGTCATGAACTAGCACACTTGACTGCTGGCCCCGTGCTAATGAACAAGCACACTTGACTGCTGGCCCCGTGCTAATGAAGTAGCACAATTGACTGCTGGCCCCTACTAATGAACTAGCACACATGACTGCTGGCCAGGTGGTCATGAACTAGCACACTTGACTGCTGGCCCCGTGCTAATGAACTAGCACACTTGACTGCTGGCCCCGTGCTAATGAACTAGCACACTTGACTGCTGGCTCCGTGGTCATGAACTAGCACACTTGACTGCTGGTCAGGTGGTCATGAACTAACACACTTGACTGCTGGCCTCGTGCTAATGAACTAGCACACTTGACTGCTGGCTCCATGCTAATGAACTAGCACACTTGACTGCTGGCCCCGTGCTAATGAGCTAGCACACTTGACTACTGGCCCCGTGCTAATGAACTAGCACACATGACTGCTGGCCAGGTGGTCATGAACTAGCACACTCGACTGCTGGCCAGGTGGTCATGAACTAGCACACTTGACTGCTGGCCCCGTGCTAATGAGCTAGCACACTTGACTGCTGGCCCCATGCTAATGAACTAGCACACTTGACTGCTGGTCCCGTGCTAAATGAACTAGCACACATGACTGCTGGCCAGGTGGTCATGAACTAGCACACTCGACTGCTGGCCAGGTGGTCATGAACTAGCACACTTGACTGCTGGCCCCGTGCTAATGAACTAGCACACTTGACTGCTGGCCCCGTGCTAATGAACTAGCACACATGACTGCTGGCACCGTGGTCATGAACTAGCACACTTGACTGCTGGCCAGGTGGTCATGAACTAGCACACTTTGACTGCTGGTCAGGTGGTCATGAACTAGCACACTTGACTGCTGGCCCCGTGCTAATGAACTAGCACACTTGATTGCTGGCCAGGTGGTCATGAACTAGCACACTTGACTGCTGGTCAGGTGGTCATGAACTAGCACACTCGACTGCTGGTCAGGTGGTCATGAACTAGCACACTCGACTGCTGGCCAGGTGGTCATGAACTAGCACACTTGACTGCTGGCCCCGTGCTAATGAACTAGCACACTTGACTGCTGGCCCCGTGCTAATGAACTAGCACACATGACTGCTGGCCCCGTGGTCATGAACTAGCACACTTGACTGCTGGCCAGGTGGTCATGAACTAGCACACTTTACTGCTGGCCCCGTGGTCATGAAATAGCACACTTGACTGCTGGCCCCGTGGTCATGAACTAGCACACTTGACTGCTGGCTCCGTGGTCATGAACTAGCACACTTGACTGCTGGCTCCGTGCTAATGAACTAGCACACTTGATTGCTGGTCAGGTGGTCATGAACTAGCACACTTGACTGCTGGCCTCGTGCTAATGAACTAGCACACTTGATTGCTGGTCAGGTGGTCATGAACTAGCACACTTGACTGCTGGCCCCGTGCTAATGAATTAGCACACTTGACTGCCGGTCAGGTGGTCATGAACTAGCACACTTGACTGCTGGCCCAGTGCTAATGAACAAGCACACTTGATTGCTGGTCAGGTGGTCATGAACTAGCACACTTGACTGCTGGCCCCGTGCTAATGAACTAGAACACTTGATTGCTGGTCAGGTGGTCATGAACTAGCACACTTGACTGCTGGCCCCGTGCTAATGAACTAGCACACTTGACTGCTGGTCAGGTGGTCATGAACTAGCACACTTGACTGCTGGCCCCGTGCTAATGAACTAGCACACTTGATTGCTGGTCAGGTGGTCATGAACTAGCACACTTGACTGCTGGCCCCGTGCTAATGAACTAGCACACTTGACTGCTGGTCAGGTGGTCATGAACTAGCACACTTGACTGCTGGCCCCGTGCTAATGAACTAGCACACATAACTGCTGGCCAGGTGGTCATGAATTAGCAAACTTGACTGCTGGCCCCGTGCTAATGAACTAGCACACTTGACTGCTGGTCAGGTGGTCATGAACTAGCACACTTGATTGCTGGCCCCGTGCTAATGAACTAGCACACTTGAATCCTGGTCCCGTGCTAATGAACTAGCACACATGACTGCTGGCCAGGTGGTCATGAACTAGCACACTTGACTGCTGGTCAGGTGGTCATGAACTAGCACACTTGACTGCTGGCCCCGTGCTAATGAACAAGCACACTTGACTGCTGGCCCCGTGCTAATGAACTAGCACAATTGACTGCTGGCCCCTACTAATGAACTAGCACACATGACTGCTGGCCAGGTGGTCATGAACTAGCACACTTGACTGCTGGCCCCGTGCTAATGAACTAGCACACTTGACTGCTGGCTCCGTTGTCATGAACTAGCACACTTGACTGCTGGCCAGGTGGTCATGAACTAACACACTTGACTGCTGGCCTCGTGCTAATGAACTAGCAAACTTGACTGCTGGCCCCATGCTAATGAACGAGCACACTTGACTGCTGGCCCCGTGCTAATGAGCTAGCACACTTGACTGCTGGCCCCGTGCTAATGAACTAGCACACTTGACTGCTGGCCAGGTGGTCATGAACTAGCACACTCGACTGCTGGCCAGGTGGTCATGAACTAGCACACTTGACTGCTGGCCCCGTGCTAATGAACTAGCACACTTGACTGCTGGTCAGGTGGTCATGAACTAGCACACTTGACTGCTGGCCAGGTGGTCATGAACTAGCACATTTGACTGCTGACCCCGTGCTAATGAGCTAGCACACTTGACTTCTGGCCCCGTGCTAATGAACTAGCACACTTGACTGCTGGCCCCGTGCTAATGAACTAGCACACATGACTGCTGGCCAGGTGGTCATGAACTAGCACACTTGACTGCTGGCCAGGTGGTCATGAACTAGCACACTTGACTGCTGGTCAGGTGGTCATGAACTAGCACACTTGACTGCTGGCCCCATGCTAATGAACTAGCACACTTGACTGCTGGCCCCGTGCTAATGAACTAGCACACATGACTGCTGGCCAGGTGGTCATGAACTAGCACACTTGACTGCTGGCCAGGTGGTCATGAACTAGCACACTTGACTGCTGATCAGGTGGTCATGAACTAGCACACTTGACTGCTGGCCCCGTGCTAATGAACTAGCACACTTGATTGCTGGTCAGGTGGTCATGAACTAGCACACTTGACTGCTGGCCAGGTGGTCATGAACTAGCACATTTGACTGCTGACCCCGTGCTAATGAGCTAGTACACTTGACTGCTGGCTCCGTGCTAATGAGCTAGCACACTTGACTGATGGCCCCGTGCTAATGAGCTAGCACACTTGACTGCTGGCACGGTGGTCATGAACTAGCACACTTGACTGCTGGCCGCGTGCTAATGAGCTAGCACACTTGACTGCTGGCCCCGTGCTAATGAGCTAGCACACTTGACTGCTGTCCCCGTGCTAATGAGCTAGCACACTTGACTGCTGGCCCCGTGCTAATGAGCTAGCACACTTGACTGCTGGCCCCGTGCTAATGAGCTAGCACACTTGACTGCTGGCCCCGTGCTAATGAGCTAGCACACTTGACTGCTGGCCCCGTGCTAATGAGGTAGCACACATTACTGCTGGCCAAGTGGTCATGAACTAGCACACTTGACTGCTGACCCCGTGCTAATGAGCTAGCACACTTGACTGCTGGCTCCGTGGTCATGAACTAGCACACTTGACTGCTGGCTCTGTGGTCATGAACTAGCACACTTGACTGCTGGCCCCATAGTCATGAACTAGCACACTTGACTGCTGGCCAGGTGGTCATGAACTAGCACACTTGACTGCTGGCTCCGTGCTAATAAACTAGCACACATTACTGCTGGCCAGGTGGTCATGAACTAGCACACTTGACTGCTGACCCCGTGCTAATAAGCTAGAACACTTGACTGCTGGCCCCGTGCTAATGAGCTAGCACACATGACTGCTGGCACGGTGGTCATGAACTAGCACACTTGACTGCTGGTCAGATGGTCATGAACTAACACCTCTGACTGCTGGTCAGGTGGTCCTGAACTAACACACTTGATTGCTCGCGCGGTGGTCATGTGTTCGTATCCCCATGGAGGCAGATGTTTGTGAACTGACCTGGGCCCCATTCCCGCCCATCCTAGAGTGGACATGAGTAAATTACCTGGCAAGTAAAGGCGACTGGTGTGATCACGGCGTCAGTCCAGTGTCGGTTGGTCTCGCTAGCACCATATACCCAATACATCTCATAGCGGGTAAAATGGTCCATTACTGTTGTACCACAAAATCACATCTCTGTGTTGCCATTCACTCAACACTCATAGTCACAAGTATCATTGTAACAACACCATTATCGTCGCCATCATGTTGGCGGCGTAAACGAGTATGCCTCTCTACATTCCCAGGTCTGCAATATTGCGTCTCTATTCCAGTCTCCTTGTCATTAGGCAGCAGCATTCAAATGCCCTATCCTGGTACGTGCTATATCCTGACGGCATGCCACAACATCTACTACTGACCCGTTTGTGTTGGTCAAGCCTAGCCATATCACGTGGCGGTTTGTCTTCCCTGGTGGCATGTTCAATGAACTCTGGGATCCCTGGGATCACCTCGCTTCCCTGGTGTTGACTGCGATGTCATGTAAAAAGGATATGCAAAAATAAACAATGGCTCCGTGGTCATGAACTAGCACACTTGACTGCTGGCCCCGTGCTAATGAACTAACACACTTGACTGCTGGTCAGGTGGTCATGAACTAGCACACTTGACTGCTGGCCCCGTATATGGTTATATATATATGAACCAAGGATACAACTTCAAGGACCATGGTCGGAAGTCACGCGAGGTTTCCGGGTCACAAACGTAGGACTCTGGAAAGAGTAAATGGGAATGGCTAAACTTAACGACAGGAGCGTACACAGAAAGAGAACACTTGGGAGAAAACGAGCACAAGAGACAGGGAGGGGATATAGTGTAAAGTGAAGATCCCGTATGACATGCCTTTAGACATATTCGGCATACGGTAACAGTTGAAGAAAGTAAAGGACATTCATAAAGTGACTTGTGCATACGATCTTAGGCCCCCCATATATTTATAGAACAATCGGCACTCGGTGGGCGCTGTGTTCAATATCACGCGTGCCGCCTTTACTTCTGGAAACATTTCCTGGTACCATTATAAATTGAGTCGACCTAGCAGCCCTATTACATGTTCACGATCGGCCTCAAAGTGAATTCCCTAGGAGCAGCTTGCACTTATGTACATACTGTCTAGTAGTTGAGTTGAGTTGAGTTGAGTCAGTAACTGACATCACAGCACTGTGGACATTCCCATAAGTGCTTCTTCATCTTCAACAACCAGAGAAGAGTCCAATACAAATGGTACCAGCTGCAATCTGTTTATGTGTCCGTCTGGCCTTTCCTCGGAGAGCTGAGTGTCGGCCAAATCATCTGGTCACTCCCTGCTGCACCATCCACTCCAGGCAATGATGGTGTATCTGTTCTTTGACATCCTTTCACATCCTTTCACATCCTTTCACATCCTTTCACATCCTTTCACACCCTTTCACATCCTTTCACATCCTTTCACATCGCAGACAAAGGGCCCTGGCCACATTTGCCTTATCGTGCAGCAATACCCCATCCAGCGGTGCAGATCCAGCTCATTTCCCAACACACCAGCATGTTCTGGGAACAGATCCAGCGCATTTCCCAACACACCAGCATGTTCTGGGAACAGATCCAGCTTATTTCCCAACACACCAGCATGTTCTGGGAACAGATCCAGCACCATGGTCCCTGCGTTTGATTTTGTTCATTGACGCATGCCACTCTGCACGAAGCATTCATGTCTTCACCCTGCCCAGCATGCTCTGTGAGTCCATTACGACATGTGTGTGCGTTTTGTCCTCCAGCCATAGGAACACCACAGTGACCTCCTCCACATCATTCTCAGGCTATATGTCGTGGTATCATAAGTCAGGCTCTCCTGCACTAAATAAACACTGTCCATTCGTCTTTCCAATGAACACCCTGGCAATTCTTTTGCCTCTTAGCACAGAGCCATCGCTACATACTAGCAGTGAAGATTATCGCCTATATTACATCACATTCCAGTTTACATTAATCATTCTCTCTAGGCATTTCATATATATTGTTATAACATATCATATCTGTTGTTATAACGTTTCATATATGTTGTCATAATATATCATATCTGTTTTTATAACATTTCATATCTGTTGTTATAACATTTCATATATATTTTTATCACAATCGTCTGTGGCTTAGGGACAGTGAGCACAGTTTCACAACTCGATAAAACCGGGTACGAAATCAGCCATGGGTGATTTGGAAGCCTTATGTTGTTGTTGTTTTACTGTGGGATGAGTGTTGGTCGTTCAGCAATCAATGGCAAACTACTGAACATAGAACTAACCTAGGAAATCACACTCAGCCACAAACAAAATAACACAGTAAACAAATGTTGGAGTTGAATGCGGCGTAAAGGACGTGCATTTAGGGTGATTAATTAAAAATAGCAATCAAGTTTACACTTGCAGCAGTCGATTGAGTGAGAGGAAGCAAAGAGAGGGAGTAGGAGGCAGTCAACTAAGGATTCGTTGTGTGGACAACAAGCCAGAGGCACAGGGCTGCAGATGGAACTGATTGACAGTGGCAGACACTGCCAGGCTGGTGTCAGTTCACGTGACTTCACATTGGTCGCGCATTATGAGATGCTGTGAACGGACCCTTTCATCCTGTCTCGAGACTTGCCTGGTCCAGCAATTCTGTGGATTACTCGGTACGCTTCCCACTTTGCCAGAGCGGCTTTATATATTATGCATTTGACTTTATCATTATATATTTCATTAAAAGTGTGTGGCCTATTCTCTCCCTCTCTCCCTCTCTCCCTCTCTCTCTCTCTCTATCTCTCTCTCTCCCTCTCTCCCCCTCTCTCTCTCGATATATATCATCATCATTATGTGCCATGCCTATAAGGTTGGGCGGTCATATTTCGCCAGCCCAGATCACCAGAGTCGTGGATCAGCTCTTTGTTCTTGTATCGACTATACCACGTGGTCAAGCCATTCAGGTATTTATTTCCCCTTGTTCTCTTCCCCTCTATCATGCCAGTTGTCATCAAGTTCTCCAATGTATTTCTTCTCATAACGAGATCACAAAATTGTGACTGTCTACGACTAATTTCTCTAATTAATTTACGGTTTTAATTTGTTTTGTTTTTTTAGTACTTGGTCAATTGTTTTTCTGCCTGTCCATGGCATCTTTGCATTTTCCTCAGAAATCACACTCCCTAAGCCATTAGATGTTTTTTCAGCTTGTTTGCTCCTTTTCCACGCTTCACACCCATACAAAAGTACAAGTTCTGTGTAGCACTTCATCACTCGTTTTCCCGTTGCTTAAGACATCTTTTTATTGGTCAGCATGTTTTCCATCTTGAAAAAGACTTCTTTCACCACTACTATTCTTGTTCTAATCGCTTCAAGGCATCTCCCATCAGATGTTATAACTGTTCCGAGATAAATGTATCGATTCACTTATTTAAGTATATTCCCATTTACTTTCATATTACAAACTGTTTGTCTGTATATGTGTGTGTGTGTGTGTGTGTGTGTGTGTGTTTGTGTGTGTGTGTGTGTGTGTGTGTGTGTGTGTGTGTGTGTGCCTGCCTGTACAACATCATATACTAAGTGACATCAGTTACAACGGCCGCCGGTACAACATCGTAGACTAGGACACATCAGTCACAACGACCGCCCGGTACAACATCGTAGACTAGGACACATCAGTCACAACGACCGCCCGGTACAACATCGTAGACTAGGACACATCAGTCACAACGACCGCAGGTACAACATCGTAGACTAGGAGACATCAGTCACAACGACCGTCCGGTACAACATCGTAGACTAGGACACATCAGTCACAACGACCGCAGGTACAACATCGTAGACTAGGACACATCAGTCACAACGACTGCCCGGAACAACATCGTAGACTAGGACACATCAGTCACAACGACCGCCGGTACAACATCGTAGACTAAGAGACATCAGTCACAACGACCGCCCGGTACAACATCGTAGACTAGGAGACATCAGTCACAACGACCGTCCGGTACAACATCGTAGACTAGGAGACATCAGTCACAACGACTGCCCGGTACAACATCGTAGACTAGGACACATCAGTCACAACGACCGTCCGGTACAACATCGTAGACTAAGACCCATCAGTCACAACGACCGCCCGGTACAACATCGTAGACTAAGAGACATCAGTCACAACGACCGCCCGGTACAACATCGTAGACTAGGACACATCAGTCACAACGACCGTCCGGTACAACATCGTAGACTAGGACACATCAGTCACAACGACTGCCGGTACAACATCGTAGACTAGGACACATCAGTCACAACGACCGTCCGGTACAGCATCGTAGACTAGGACACATCAGTCACAACGACCGTCCGGTACAACATCGTAGATTAGGACACATCAGTCACAACGACTGCCCTGTACAACATCGTAGACTAGGACACATCAGTCACAACGACTGCCCGGAACAACATCGTAGACTAGGACACATCAGTCACAACGACCGCCGGTACAACATCGTAGACTAGGAGACATCAGTCACAACGACCGTCCGGTACAACATCGTAGACTAGGACACATCAGTCACAACGACCGCCGGTACAACATCTTAGACTAGGAGACATCAGTCACAACGACCGCCCGGTATAACATCGTAGACTAGGACACATCAGTCACAACGACGGCCCGGTACAACATCGTAGACTACGACACATCAGTCACAACGACCGCCGGTACAACATCGTAGACTAAGAGACATCAGTCACAACGACCGCCCGGTACAACATCGTAGACACAAGAGACATCAGTCACAACGACCGTCCGGTACAACATCGTAGACTAGGACACATCAGTCACAACGACCGTCCAGTACAACATCGTAGACTAAGACCCATCAGTCACAACCACCGCCCGGTACAACATCGTAGACTAAGAGACATCAGTCACAACGACCGCCCGGTACAACATCGTAGACACAAGAGACATCAGTCACAACGACCGTCCGGTACAACATCGTAGACTAGGACACATCAGTCACAACGACCGTCCGGTACAACATCGTAGACTAAGACCCATCAGTCACAACCACCGCCCGGTACAACATCGTAGACTAAGAGACATCAGTCACAACGACCGCCCGGTACAACATCGTAGACTAGGAGACATCAGTCACAACGACCGTCCGGTACAACATCGTAGACTAGGACACATCAGTCACAACGACTGCCGGTACAACATCGTAGACTAGGACACATCAGTCACAACGACTGCCCTGTACAACATCGTAGACTAGGACACATCAGTCACAACGACCACCCGGTACAACATCGTAGACTAGGACACATCAGTCACAACGACCGCCGGTACAACATCGTAGACTAGGACACATCAGTCAAAACGACCGTCCGGTACAACATCGTAGACTAGGACACATCAGTCACAACGACTGCCCGGTACAAAATCGTAGACTAGGACACATCAGTCACAACGACCGTCTGGTACAACATCGTAGACTAGGACACATCAGTCACAACGACCATCCGGTACAACATCGTAGACTAGGACACATCAGTCACAACGACTGCCCGGAACAACATCGTAGGCTAGGACACATCAGTCACAACGACCGCCGGTACAACATCGTAGACTAGGAGACATCAGTCACAACGACCGTCCGGTACAACATCGTAGACTAGGACACATCAGTCACAACGACTGCCCGGTACAACATCGTAGACTAGGACACATCAGTCACAACGACTGCCCGGTACAACATCGTAGACTAGGACACATCAGTCACAACGACTGCCCGGAACAACATCGTAGGCTAGGACACATCAGTCACAACGACCTCCGGTACAACATCGTAGACTAGGACACATCAGTCACAACGACCGTCTGGTACAACGTCGTAGACTAGGACACATCAGTCACAACGACTGCCCGGTACAACATCGTAGACTAGGACACATCAGTCACAACGACTGCCCGGAACAACATCGTAGGCTAGGACACATCAGTCACAACGACCGCCGGTACAACATCGTAGACTAGGACACATCAGTCACAACGACCGCCGGTACAACATCGTAGACTAGGACACATCAGTCACAACGACCGCCGGTACAACATCGTAGACTAGGACACATCAGTCACAACGACAGTCCGGTACAACATCGTAGACTAGGACACATCAGTCACAACGACCGCCTTTACAACATCGTAGACTAGGACACATCAGTCACAACGACCGTCCGGTACAACATCGTAGACTAGGACCCATCAGTCACAACGACCATCCGGTACAACATCGTAGACTAGGACACATCAGTCAGAACGACCACCCGGTACAACATCGTAGACTAGGACACATCAGTCACAACGACCGCCCGGTACAACATCGTAGACTAGGACACATCAGTCACAACGACCACCCGGTACAACATCGTAGACTAGGACACATCAGTCACAACGACCGTCCAGTACAACATCGTAGACTAGGACACATCAGTCACAACGACCGCCCGGTACAACATCGTAGACTAAGACCCATCAGTCACAACGACCGTCCAGTACAACATCGTAGACTAGGAGACATCAGTCACAACGACCGCCCGGTACAGCATCGTAGACTAGGACACATCAGTCACAACGACCGCCGGTACAACAGCGTAGACTAGGACACATCAGTCACAACGACCGTCCGGTACAACATCGTAGACTAGGACACATCAGTCACAACGACCATCCGGTACAACATCGTAGACTAGGACACATCAGTTACAACGACCGCCCGGTACAGCATCATACACGGTCTTATATTAGCCACTATGGTAACTAACAATAAAGCCAGGCTATCATAAAGTACTCAGAGATGCTGAGAAATAAATCGGAGACACGGCTTTACTTAGTACTTGACTCCAGCCTTACGAGTATCAAACCACAAACCTAGAGCACCAACTCCTTGATTGGGGCTGTCAACTCTTATCTTAACGGTTTATGGTGTATTTTCCTAGCTCTTAATTGCTGCTGCTGCCCATTTGTAGCCTTTGACCTGGGCAGATAAACACCTCTCCGCTTTGGTTTATAATCTTAAATTCGTCTCCAGCCGAACGGAAAACTAATTAATATGTCGTGAGAAATGTTAAAATGCCCACTCAGTCTCATTGTACTCTTCTAAACCCAACAGCTTTATCAATAGAGTATACACTGAAAATTGTGAGGAGGTCTGTGTACAATCACTTCAGATTGAGTATACCCAGCAAACTAAGTGAGAAAATGTGTGATTTGGAATATCAGATTGGGAAATTTATGTAAAACAGAGATTGCTATATAAATAATATTTAGTGATTAATTATTTGAAGAGTTGACAAGGTGAGTCAAACTACCAATACAATTCGCTGACCTCCCGTACCCCCCCCCCCCCCCGGCCTTACCCCCCCCCCCCCCCCCCCCCCCCCCCCCCCGCCCCGCCCCCCAAAAAAACCCGAAAAAAACAACAACTATTTCCCAGCTGAACCCATTCGGTTAGCAAACTCAAAATATTGTTTAAAAGTCAACATTTTCCCTCTAGTAAACTCGTTTAAGTTAATGTTTACAACACGGAAAATTGTCTAATTTGCAGTGAACTTTCCTGCGCTGAAAACTAAATGAGTTTTCATAAATAGCGCTAACACATTTCGGGAAATGAGTGAACCAAAGGTGTGATGTCGAACTACAAGGTGTGATGTCGAACTACAAGGTGTGATGTCGAACTACAAAGAGTAGACAAGCGTACGGGGCTAAACAGTTAGGCACTCTTCCGATTGACGGGTCTAAATAGTTCCGCAGTGAATAAGTTAGGGTTAAGGGTTAGGGTCAGTGTTAGTTTAACACTAACCCTAATCCGCAGTGAATAAGTTAGGGTTAAGGGTTAGGGTCAGTGTTAGTTTAACACTAACCCTAACCCTTAACCCCTGACTTATTCACTGCGGAACTATTTAGACCCGTCAATCGGAAGAGTGCCAACAGTTATGTTTAACAAGTCAAATAGTGCAGCCTTTCAGTGAAACATGTGTGACTTTTACAAATCGGTTTAATAAATGAACACATGTTGATCTAACCCATATAAATGGAGACAAATGAATGTTAGAACACAATCAGTAAGCGAAACACGCAGCTCGCAAAATACGCAGCTCTTCTTTCCGCAAGCAGAACAGAAACATCATAAGAGCCCCAATTATAATAGGTCGACAAGTTGAACGGGGCCTGAACACATGTTTACTTCGAAACCAGCCAGTCAGCTATTAGAACAGAACAACAGATGACAAGGACAAGTCAAAGCTCTAAGTCTTCATGTTTTCCTCGTGTCTCTTCTTTCCTTTACTCACGTGCATTCAGGCGTAAGGAGTGTTAGTTCTGTCAATGTGAAAACAACTTCGAAACATCATTTGTGAAACCCGGAGGACACTGAAATAACACGAGGAATAATTCACAAATGGTATTTCTCTTATCAGTTCTGGAGAACAAAAACATGGTAACATCGCTGGACACGACAATGGAAAAGAGTATTTACAGTGGAGGTTAACAAGTTAAGATTTGGTCTCATTTGTTGACCTGTCGATCACGACCATCACCAACATGTGCATACTCACAGCTGTGGGATTCCTTCTATATGGGTGTGACTGCTGGGCAGTAGGTAATGACATTGTAGAACGGCTGGAGACAGTGGGTAATGATATTGTATAACGGCTGGAGGCAGTGGGTAATAACATTGTAGAACGGCTGGAGGCAGTGGGTAATGACATTGTAGAACGGCTGGAAACAGTGGGTAATGACATTGTAGAACGGCTGGAGGCAGTGAGTAATAACATTGTAGAACGGCTGGATGCAGTGGGTAATGACATTGTAGAACGGCTGGAGGCAGTGGGTAATGACATTGTAGAACGGCTGGAGGCAGTGGGTAATGACATTGTAGAACGGCTGGAGGCAGTGGGTAATGACATTGTAGAATCGCTGGAGGCAGTAGGTAATGACATTGTAGAACGGCTGGAGGCAGTGGGTAATGACATTGTAGAACGGCTGGAGGCAGTGGGTAATGATATTGTAGAAAACCTGGAGACAGTGGGTAATGACATTGTAGGACGGCTGGAGGCAGTGAGTAATGACATAGTAAAATGGCTGGAGACAGTGGGTAATACCATTGTAGAACGGCTGGAGACAGTGGGTAATGACATTGTAGAACGGCTGGAGACAGTGGGTAATGACATTGTAGAACGGCTGGAGGCAGTGGGTAATGACATTGTAGAAAACCTGGAGACAATGGGTAATGACATTGTAGAACGGCTGGAGGCAGTGGGTAATGACATTGTAGAACGGCTGGAGGCAGTGGGTAATGACATTGTAGAACACCTGGAGGCAGTGGGTAATGACATTGTAGAAAACCTGGAGACAATGGGTAATGACATTGTAGAACGGCTGGAGGCAGTGGGTAATGACATTATAGAACACCTGGAGGCAGTGGGTAATGACATTATAGAACGGCTGGAGGCAGTGGGTAATGATATTGTAGAACGGCTGGAGGCAGTGGGTAATGACATTGTAGGACGGCTGGAACGGCTGGAGGCAGTGGGTAATGACATTATAGAACGGCTGGAGGCAGTGGGTAATGATATTGTAGAACGGATGGAGGCAGTGGGTAATGACATTGTAGGACGGCTGGAGGCAGTGGGTAATGACGTAGTAAAATGGCTGGAGACAGTGGGTAATGACATTGTAGAACGGCTGGAGACAGTGGGTAATGACATTGTAGAACGGCTGGAGACAGTGGGTAATGACATTGTAGAACGGCTGGAGGCAGTGGGTAATGACATTGTAGAAAACCTGGAGACAATGGGTAATGACATAGTAAAATAGCTGGAGACAGTGGGTAATGACATTGTAGAACGGCTGGAGACAGTGGGTAATGACATTGTAGACAACCTGGAGACAGTGGGTAATGACATTGTAGAACGGCTGGAGGCAGTGGGTAATGACATTGTAGAACGGCTGGAGACAGTGGTTAATGATATTGTAGACAACCTGGAGACAGTGGGTAATGACATTGTAGAACGGCTGGAGGCAGTGGGTAATGACATTGTAGAACGGCTGGAGGCAGTGGGTAATGACATTGTAGAACACCTGGAGGCAGTGGGTAATGACATTGTAGAAAACCTGGAGACAATGGGTAATGACATTGTAGAAAACCTGGAGACAGTGGGTAATGACATTGTAGAACGGCTGGAGACAGTGGGTAATGACATTGTAGAAAACCTGGAGACAATGGGTAATGACATTGTAGAAAACCTGGAGACAGTGGGTAATGACATTGTAGAACGGCTGGAGACAGTGGGTAATGATATTGTAGAATGGCTGCAGACAGTGGGTAATGACATTGTAGAACGGCTGGAGGCAGTGGGTAATGACATTGTAGAACGGCTGGAGACGGTGGGTAATGACATTGTAGAACGGCTGGAGACAGTGGGTAATGACATTGTAGAACAGCTGGAGGCAGTGGGTAATGACATTATAGAAAACCTGGAGACAATGGGTAATGACATTGTAGAAAACCTGGAGACAGTGGGTAATGACATTGTAGAACGGCTGGAGACAGTGGGTAATGATATTGTAGAATGGCTGCAGCCAGTGGGTAATGACATTGTTGAACGGCTGGAGACAGTGGGTAATAACATTGTAGAACGGCTGGAGACAGTGGGTAATGACATTGTAGAATGGCTGGAGACAGTGGGTAATGACATTGTAGAAGGGCTGGAGGCAGTGGGTAATAACATTGTAGAACGGCTGGAGACAGTGGGTATTGACATTGTAGAACGGCTAGAGATAGTGGGTAATGACATTGTAGAACGGCTGGAGACAGTGGGTAATGACATTGTAGAACGGCTGGAGACAGTGGGTAATGATATTGTAGAATGGCTGCAGACAGTGGGTAATGACATTGCAGAACGGCTGGAGACAGTGGGTAATGACATTGTAGAATGGCTGGAGGCAGTGGGTAATGACATTGTAGAACAGCTGGAGGCAGTGGGTAATGACATTGTAGAACGGCTGGAGGCAGTGGGTAATGACATTGTAGAACGGCTGGAGACAGTGGGTAATGACATTGTTGAACGGCTGGAGACAGTGGGTAATAACATTGTAGAACGGCTGGAGACAGTGGGTAATGACATTGTAGAATGGCTGGAGACAGTGGGTAATGACATTGTAGAAGGGCTGGAGGCAGTGGGTAATGACATTGTAGAACGGCTGAAGGCAGTGGGTAATGACATTGTAGAACGGCTGGAGGCAGTGGGTAATGACATTGTATAAAACCTGGAGACAGTGGGTAATGACATTGTAGAAAACCTGGAGACAGTGGGTAATGACATTGTAGAACGGCTGGAAGCAATGTGTAATGACATTGTAGAACGGCTGGAGGCAGTGGGTAATGACATTGTAGAACGGCTGGAAGCAGTGTGTAATGACATTGTAGAACGGCTGGAGGCAGTGGGTAATGAATGACATTGTAGAAGGGCTGGAGGCAGTGGGTAATGACATTGTAGAAAACCCGGAGACAGTGGGTAATGACATTGTAGAACGGCTGGAGGCAGTGGGTAATGACATTGTAGAAAACCTGGAGACAGTGGGTAATGACATTGTAGAAAACCTGGAGGCAGTGGGTAATGACATTATAGAACGGCTGGAGGCAGTGGGTAATGACATTGTAGAAAACCTGGAGACAGTGGGTAATAACATTGTAGAACGGCTGGAGGCAGTGGGTAATGACATTGTAGAATGGCTGCAGGAAGTGGATAAGGACATTATAGAACGGCTGGAGACAGTTGGGGGTGTGGTGTTTAGAATAATGCTTGCGAATGTCAAGTTAAAGTTAGTTACATGTTCTTTACAGTCAACCCCAGCAGTGTTTGCCTGTTTGTGATTTACTAGGCAATGTTACTCTCAGTAGTTTGCCATTGCTTTGTAAACACCCGACACCCACACCATAGTGAAAATCAATGCATAGCAGTCTTCTTCCAAATCATACGCAGTTGATTTCGAACCCGCTCTGTTAGTCTTGTGACACTGCGTTCACTACCCCTGAGCCACAGACAGCAGATGATGACACAGACAGGAAACAAGACTCTGGGTTATCGACACAGGCCCACAGACAGCAGCAGGTGATGAAACAGGAAGGAAACAGACACTGGGGTAGCGACATAGGCCCACAGACAGCAGAAGGTGGTGACACAGGAAGGAAACAGACGCTTGGGTAGCGACATAGGCCCACAGACAGCAGAAGGTGGTGACACAGGAAGGAAACAGACGCTGTGGTATCGACACAGGGCTACGTGTGCTCTGACTGCAGTCAATATTGCAAAGAAGAGGTGCTGATTGTTCCAGCCATGCAATGATTATGGAAGTCGTCTATACAAATATGGGTGTAGCACCATATGACCAGTACACGGAAGGCGTGTTAAAGGGGCCCTTACTGACAGACGACGTCACTCTGCCTGCGATCCCGCCCGCCCACACATTGAGGCCATTTGCACAGGTCCCTTACTGACAGACTAGGTCACTCTGCCTGCGATCCCGCCTGCTTCACCCACACATTGAGGCCATTAGCACAGGTCTCTTACTGACAAACGACGTCATTCTGTCTGCGATCCCGCCTGCTTCACCCACACATTGAGGCCATTAGCACAGGTCCCTTACTGACAGACTACGTCACTTTGCCTGCGATCCCGCCCGCTTCACCCACACATTGAGGCCATTAGCACAGGTGCCATTAGCACAGGTCCCTTACTGACAGACTAGGTCACTCTGCCTGCGATCCCGCCTGCTTCACCCACATATTGAGGCCATTAGCACAGGTCCCTTACTGACAGACTAGGTCACTTTGCCTGCGATCCCGCCCGCTTCACCCACACATTGAGGCCATTAGCACAGGTCTCTTACTGACAAACGACGTCATTCTGTCTGCGATCCCGCCTGCTTCACCCACACATTGAGGCCATTAGCACAGGTCCCTTACTGACAGACGACGCCAACCAGGGTATCCCTCTTGAGCTATCTGTCATGTGGGACGTGGGCTATATGCCCTCTGTCCATCATCTGTTGGCCCAAGAATGGTGTCCTTGGGGCAGCTTGTTTATTATCTCTGCCATAACCACTTCTGTGGTGAAAGGGTTACGAATGCAGTTCGTAATCCCGCATACCGCGTTCAAAACACAGCTGCTGGCGATTTGGAAGTAGACCACTTTACCTTGGTTTCCATACAAAGCTATCAGTGCCGGTCGTTCAGAAAGCAATGGCAACCTACTGAACGTAAACTTGCCAAGAAATCACAAGCAGCCACACACACACACACACACACACACACACACACACAAACGCTGGGGTTGACTGCCAAGTCCTGTAAAGGATACGCAACATAACATGGGAAGAAGATGTATGTTAGGACTAGAAGAGATTGCTTATTTATTTAATGTAGCGATTCATACCACGGCCACACACGAAACATAGATTTAGAATGAGACAATAACGGTCAGCGGTATGGGATATACAGTGACGATCAGTGATGGCTGAAATGGTACGATAATCCCTCGCTGAGATTATCTCTACTCCACTGGTCAATAGGCTGACTATCTCCACCCCATTGGTCAGTAGCCTCTGTTATTGTTGGCACCTAATGGCCACTATGGACACGCAGCGTAATTGTCTATGATGAAACGCCTTTCTGGTGGCCATAGCTGGAGTCTGGTGCCGTAAGCCAGGCTAGGAGCGGTTCTCAAATTCTTCACTGAGGTCACCTACTACACAGAGACGCCACCTTGTTGTTTTTAAGTATCCGAAGTAGTTTCTTTTATGTGTCTGTGATGCGGTAGCGCCATCTCATTTTGTAAGCCTCAATGCACGGAGGAACAGGCGACCAATTCGTCCCTCACTTTCGCAGACGACGAGCCCAGGTGTCGAAAGTGCGTCCGACCGCGCTCATGACATTGTCAGTGCAGTTCGCTATCAACTTCGCTAGCGTGCCCGTTCACGTTTGTGACAATTTGTTGACAACTCAGTTGCTCTTGTGCAGCACAGTGTATAGAGCACACCAGTTGTTCTTGTGCAGCACAGTGTGTAGAACACACCAGTTGTTCTTGTGCAGCACAGTGTGTGGAACACACCAGTTTTTCTTGTGCAGCACAGTGTGTAAAACACACCAGTTGTTCTTGTGCAGCACGGTGGGTAAAATACGCCAGTTGTTTCCCTACAACCAGCTCAACTGTCAGAACATCGGTACCGGTCAGGTGGAACTGTTAAGGCCATTGAAACAGCACGAGAAGTACATTCTAAGGTATTGATAATCACTCGCAGAAATAAAAGGATTCGAGTTGGCTGTTTCTGATACCAGTGATGTGTAAAGCTTTCATCTGTGGACTGTTTAGTGTGTCCTCAGATCTCCACATCTTTGCTGTACTTGTTTGAGTGTTGAATGTCTGTGAATGTATCTCTCGTGCTTTCAGAACATGGATTTACACATTAAACACATGTTCGTCCACCATAGATAATGGCAAGCCAATTCAAGTGGCTCTGTTTTTAGCAGTTGTGTATTAAAGATAGCAGTGAACTTAATGACTTTAATTTACGTCCATTGTCTGAAAGGGGACGAGAAAATTATGAACAGCCGTGCGTAAAATGGCATAATCTGATACGTCCGGTGCTAGAGACCTGACAGCGGATTGGTGATAGCCAAATCGATAGTTATTGTTTCATGCAGCTGACATGCCCTGCAAGTGCTAACATATGTTTAAAGGATGTCTGCTTGATCGTGTGTACGCTTGTTCCACGAGAGAAGCAACGGCGCACTATCGCTTTCAATGTACCTCTTGTCTAAGATGTTGATTTATATCTTCTTTTGTTCACTCTTTTCTCAGCTTCAGGTACTAGAGAGACGATTCTCAAGCTAAGATTAAAGATCCATCATCTCATCTCAATTTCAATATAAGGAAACCCACTCACAAATGAATATTCATAGCGTGTATAATTCTGGTACACAGATTTTTAAATTCTTGCTGGCGCTACGGAGTTTGTGCCCTGAGCTGAGATTATCCCGTGTGGTCCTTAGAAAACATTGACAGTTCTGGGAAGTAATGGTTGCCAGTATGCCATGGGCCACATCACGCATGGAGTGTCGATTGGTCTATAAACGTCAGAGGCCTGCACCATATACCGAACAGGCCTACAGGTGTAGAAAACTAGTTCTTTTTTTACAGCTCTTGGGACGAATCAGCCCCAACAAAATGGGTACTGGATATTATTCATAATTTGGGTTTAATTATCTTGGAAGGGAATGCAGAGCGCAAGGCATATGCCCACCCTACCTCATAATGCCATAGCCTAGAATATGTGAAGACCTAAGGCTTCCCCCCCCCCCCACCCCCCAACCCCAGCAGCAGCGTCAGTATCTGTCTTGGGACTTCCTTCGCAATTTTCATTGCTATATCAGTGTGCCTGTAGGACGCATTGAAGGACAGCTTTACAACGTATGCTTGATAGAAGCAGGCCTTGTATGATGTATTGGGTTGACACATTGATTGCCAAGCGAGATCTCCATGATTACAGTGATCATGTCAGGACAAAGAATCGGGTTGGAGGTCACGCTGTTTCAATTAACCTGCATGTGAAATTATTGAATGTCCTGGTTGCGTAAAGGAGACGCGGTATCGTGGTGGCTAGTGCGCTCATGTGTGGGGCCTGTGGTTCTGTGTTCACACCCTATTATACTTTATACTACGGATTTTGTCGTAACCACATTGTTTATCGTTGTAACAGACTGCATTTATTCTTAATGCACACCTTCTTCTAAATCGTGTATGTTCTATATGCACTGGTCAAAATGTGTTCACTGACATCACAGCACGCGGGACGTGCTTCATCCCTTCCTCAGAAAATGTAGAACACTTAGGGTTCCAGTGATCATTGATCTATTTGATACTCTACCACAGTCTTTATTGCTAGTGCGAAATTAGATCCCTAATTCTATCAGTTCTGCTGCCAAGTGGCCATCGATTTGTGTTTCTTCGTGCAACAGGAGATTACGTATAGATAACATCGTGTCATCTTTGCTCATTTCGTGTTCCCAAGGTTAGGCGCTCACCAGCCGCCCCAAGGTTAGGCGCTCACTTGTCGACCTAAGGTTAGGCGGATAAACCAACACAGAACTGGTGTCGTGAGCCGCTATACGCTGCGGGATTTGCTGAGGAGGGGATCCGAGCACTTATGGACTGAATGGTTCGATGTGCAATGAGGATGATCTGTCGACTAACTAACTTTGCCGGCCCAAGGTTAGGCGCTCACCTGCCGGCCCAAGGTTAGATGATCAACTGCCGCCAAGGTTATGTGCTCACCTGCCGCCACAAGGTTAGGCGGTCACCTGCCGCCCCAAGGTTAGGCGCTCACCTGCCGGTCCAAGGTTAGGAGCTCACCTGCCGCACTAAAATTAGGTGCTCAATGGTCGCCCCAAGATTAGGCGCTCATCTGTCAGCCCCAAGGTTAGGTGCTCACTGGTCGCCCCAAGGTTAAGCGCTCACCTGTGAGCCCCAAGGTTAGGCGCTCACCTGCCACCCCAAGGTTAGGCGCTCACATGCCGCACCAAAATTAGGTGCTCACTGGTCGCCCCAAGATTAGGCGCTCACCTGTCGCCCCAAGGTTAGACGCGCACCTGCCGCCCCAAGGTTAGGCGCTCATCTGCCGCCCCAAGGTTATGCGCTCACCTATCGTTCCAGAGTTAAGCGCTCACCTGTCAGCCCCAAGGTTAGGCGCTCACCTGCCGCCCCAAGGTTAGGCGCTCACCTGCCGCCCCAAGGTTAGGTGCTCACAAGTACAAGTAAAACTATTTATCGAGTAGATCATCAATGGTAACACATCTCATCTCATCTCATTAGGTTCCTCTTATGCCTTACGGGAGAGTACCCGTGTATGAGCTTCATATATCGAGGTGCCCGTGGTCTCTGTGAGTCCCTCTATCCCTCGTTTACGTGGCCGGCCTCTTCTCTGCTTCCGTCTGGTCTGTAAATCATTGCTTGTTGAGGTAAACTGATAGTTGATAATCTAGTTTTATGACCAAACCATTTAACCTGCTGTTTTCTGATAAAATCTAGCTGCTATAACCCCAACTTTAGTCCTGATTTCTTCATTTATGATTTTCTCTCTTCTTGATACATTGAGTATTCTTCTCAGGAATCTCATTTCTGTTGTGATTTTACTTTTCTCTTTTTCGGTCATTGTCCAGGTTTGGCATTGGTAGCATAGATTTGTTAGGAAGATTGTGTTGTATTGTGCTTTCTTTAGTGGCTATTAACACAGTGAGGAGTAATATTTATGTACTGTATTTGAAGCGTAACATGTATATGTTGTCGATGAAGTGTAATATTTATGTGTTGTCTACGAATTGTAATATTTAAGTGTTGCCTATGAAGTGTAATAGCTGGATGTTGTCTATAAAGTGTAATAGCTGGATGTTGTCTATAAAGTGTAATATTTATGTGTTGTCTACGAATTGTAATATTTAAGTGTTGCCTATGAAGTGTAATAGCTGGATGTTGTCTATAAAGTGTAATAGCTGGATGTTGTCTATAAAGTGTAATATTTATGTGTTGTCTACGAATTGTAATATTTAAGTGTTGCCTATGAAGTGTAATAGCTGGATGTTGTCTATAAAGTGTAATATGCGCGTTGTCGATGAATTGTAATATTTAAGTGTTGCCTATGAAGTGTAATAGCTGGATGTTGTCTATAAAGTGTAATATGCGCGTTGTCGATGAATTGTAATATTTAAGTGTTGCCTATGAAGTGTAATAGCTGGATGTTGTCTATAAAGTGTAATATGCGCGTTGTCGATGAATTGTAATATTTAAGTGTTGCCTATGAAGTGTAATAGCTGGATGTTGTCTATAAAGTGTAATATGCGCGTTGTCGATGAATTGTAATATTTGTGTGTTCTCTATGGAGTGTATTATGTGTGTGTTTATGTCTATTAATTATAATATATATGTGTGTGTGTGTGTGTGTGTGTGTGTGTGTGTGTGTGTGTGTGTGTTGTCTATGAAGTGTAATTGTAATATGTGTGTGTTGTTGTCTATGAAGTATAATATGTCTATGTATGTCTATGAAGTATAATATTTGTGTGTTGTCTATAAAGTTTAATATTTGTGTGTTGTCTGTAAAGTGTAATATTTGTGTGTTATCTATAAAGTGTAATATTTGTGTGTTGTCTATGAAGTGTAATATTTGTTATGGAGTGTACTATTTGTGTGTTGGCTATGAAGTGTAATGTGTGTGTGTGTGTGTGTGTGTGTGTTGTTGTCTATGAAGTATAATATTTGTGTGTTGTCTATAAAGTTTAATATTTGTGTGTTGTCTGTAAAGTGTAATATTTGTGTGTTATCTATAAAGTGTAATATTTGTGTGTTGTCTATGAAGTGTAATATTTGTGTGTTGTCTGTAAAGTGTAATATTTGTGTGTTGTCTATAAAGTTTAATATTTGTGTGTTGTCTATAAAGTTTAATATTTGTGTGTTGTCTATAAAGTGTAATATGTATGTGTGTGTTGTCTATGAAGTGTAATATTTGTGTGTTGTCTATGAAGTGTAATAGTTGTGTGTTGTTGGCTATGAAGTGTAATATTTGTTATGGAGTGTACTATTTGTGTGTTGGCTATGAAGTGTAATGTGTGTGTGTGTGTGTGTGTGTGTGTGTGTGTGTGTGTGTGTGTGTGTGTGTGTGTGTGTGTTGTCTATGAAGTGTAATATTTGTTATGGAGTGTACTATTTGTGTGTTGGCTATGATGTGTAATGTTTGCGTCCTGTCTACGACGTGTACTGTGTATGTTTTATCGACGACGTGTATTATCTGTACCTTATCCACTACGTGAAATATTCATGTGTGGCTCACGAGGTGTAATTGTCCATTGTTCAACTGTCGCTTATGGTCTTACATTTCTCGTCATCTCCTTCAAGATCAATAATGTTTCTTGAAGTCGAAACTATAATTATATAAACATGTATGTGTGGAGACTCGTTGCTGTTACCAAGGAAATCCCACGTGTCAGACTAAGAAACAGGGTGAGACTAAAAACATGGAAAATGAGATGTCTGTATGGGAGAAAGCTTAAAGTAGTATGTGATGAGATTGAGAAGTTAAATATTTAAATTTGAGGAATTAGTGAACATCGCTGGGGAGGCAAGGGACATTTTAAAAATGAAAATGGAAGTTTATTCATGTATTCTGTTAGAGACGTCGGAGGCCAGAGCGGAGTGGCATTTTGTTTAGATAAAACAACTGCAAAAGCTTTAATGGGATATAACCCAGTTATTGATAAAATCCTCACTATCAGACCTAAAAGCCGTCCAAAAATCACAACTCTCATACGGATATATGCACCAACTTCATCAGCAGAGGAGGACGAAATTGAAGATATTTACAGCACATTGCAAGACACATTAAATAAAATTGGTCATAATGGTATAACAATAATAATGGGAGATTTTAATGCAGAAGTGTGTACGGGAAGAGCTGAAAATGAGGAACGCGTTTTAGGAACATTTGCATTGGGAAATATAAATGATGCAGGTGACAAATTAATTAATTGAATTTTGCACAGAAAATGGGTTAATGATAGCCACCACTTTTCAAACAACATCCAAGAAGACTACTACCAAAACCAGATAGATTATAGTTTAATTTATTTTTTTTAATGTTTGCATATCCTTTACAGGACATCGCTGTTAACATCAGCATCTTTCAGCTGATTGTTGTTTTCTTGGCAAGATCACGCTCAATAGTTTGCCATTGCTTTCTGAGCGGCCGGCTCACATTCCCAGTAAGTTACCGACGCGGAGAGAACCGCTTCCATTTCTCGCGCAATGTCACGCTACTCACGAGAGTATATTAGATTACGGAGAAAGTGGTGTAACCTCTAGACCACAGAGACCGGCATATTTTAATAAAAAGACGATGGAAATCAAGCATAACATCGACAAAAAAACCTTACAAAATGCAGACTGAGATACAGATCAGTAGTTATTAGAAGCAAATCTGAAAGTAAAACTCAAGCTTACCCAAGGACCAAGGCCACTTCGTTTTGATCTAAAAAAATACCAGATGCATACAACGTAGAAGTGAAGAATCATTTTGGGGCTGTG
The DNA here is from genome assembly GCA_014155875.1 of Cepaea nemoralis. Classification (NCBI taxonomy): domain Eukaryota; kingdom Metazoa; phylum Mollusca; class Gastropoda; order Stylommatophora; family Helicidae; genus Cepaea; species Cepaea nemoralis. The sequence continues at coordinate 586,618 of JACEFZ010016406.1, forward strand.
ATATCTTTGCAGGAGGATATGACACCTGACGAACAGCAGTACAAGATAAAGATATCATGATAACAGTAGCGCCAAAGATTTCATTCCGACCAAGACTAAGCAAAATAAGCCGTGGATTACATCAGACACGTTATAATTATTAAAGCAACGAAGGGAAGTGAAAGAGAAAGGAGGAGAAGCCGATAACAGTAGGGTGAAGTATAAATCTTTAACGCGAGAAATAAGAAAGAACACAAGAAATGACAAAACCAATATATACAAGATTTTTTTTCCGCATAACCTTTACAGGACATCGCTGTCAACACTAGCCTTTTACCGCTGTCGTTGATGTCTTGGCAAGATTACGCTCAGTAGTTTGCCATTGCTTTCTGAGCGGCCGGCTCACTTATCCCGTAAGTTACCAACGCGGCGAGAACCGCTTCCAGTTCTCGCGCACTGCGTTACCCTGCGTGGATAAACGGGATTACGGAGAAAGTCGTTTAACTCCTAGGCCAGGGAGACCGGCATATACAAGGTAGTTGTATTAAAATAGAGCAATATCATAAGAATGGAAGAGATTACGAAATTTTTAAAGAAATTAAGTTATTGACAAGAAAGGTTCAACCTCAATTAAATGTTATCTGTGACAAGTTCGAAAATACCTAAACAGAATCTGGTCAAATTCTAGAAATAGGCAGGAATACTGCAGTGGAATGTGTGATATGAATGACTGTGAAGATATGAATGACATACACGAACCAATTACAGACAGCTGTGGGATGTGGATTTTAATTTAAGAGAATATCTTGTTAATTTGTCTTGGGGATTTAATTTGATTCTCTATTATTTTAGCCACTTGGGGTGATCATGGAATTCTACCATAAACACAAGGAGGAAAATACTTCACTCCTGTTCATAGCTGTATTTATGAGTACTTCTCCATTCCCACTTATCACCCTCTAAAGTTTATCTAGTGCTAGAAGACGATTGTTCACAACATATAAACAACCACTGGTGAACACCATATTTACTTGATGTACACATCACAAATTTTGGACAAACAGTTCAACTATTAAATCAAGATCTGAAGTAACATACATGAAAGTGTAATAGTATTATTGAATTTCATGACAGGCATGGGAATGATTTTCATTATCAAAACACAATTACACCCTTTGTGCCCCAAGAAAACAACAATGTTATTATAACCAACACAACAACCACAAATTGGTTCTGCTAACTTGACTTATTTTACCTAGATAAAAGCACAACATTGGTCTAAGTGCAGAAAACCCAACATATAAAACAGTTGTTTCTGACACCCTTTACAATTCTCATATTTAAAAATAATGAGTTAGTGTCAAAATACTATATATATATAACACTATTTACCTTATACCTGGCATAGAAAAAACACATATAAAAAGCAGTTTATACTAATAATTAAACTAATTAATTATAGTATTCCTTTAGGCATTGCGGTTGGGTATTCTTCTCCAGTGCGAAGCAGTTAATGTCCATAATTATCCGGGACAGAAATAAATACTCTCAGTCATGATCTAATATCCACTGAAGATTGATGCTGAGTAATTATAATCCATATTAGGAAATAAATTCACCACATATCCCCTCCATTGGGGCTGAATTCACAAATCTTCTGTTGCGAATGGCTCGGTGTCGATGTGAAAATTTGGGCCTCAGGTTGATCATACTTCAGGAGTTCCACTTAAGCTCCGCAGAAGGTAATTCCTTTTATCATCAGGTCTGATGAAAAGTCGACGTCCATTCAGCTTCTCGGCTTATAATATCCGAATACCAAATTGGCTGACACAGAGGTTTCACCCACCTAGTCACCAGTCTATACCCTATTCCACAGTTGTTGGCATTTAGGCTGACATTGGACACACACAGAGTTCTGATTCAGCATTTTCATTTAAGTGTAGACATACAATGCTGCTTGTTATTCAATTGGTTCATAGGGAAATATTTCCAGGATTCTGCTGCATGGACCTGAAGAATATTACTTTCCACACATAACTAGGGTTGCAAGCCATCAGATGCTTTCTTTGGTTGCAGGCGTAAAGGCATTTACTCCGCTAGCTGCTTTCATATGGTCTTCTTGATGGTGTTCAGGTTTTGGATCCTTCAGGTAATCTGGTGTAGTTATGGTTTTCAGTTGGTACCTTGGTTGTACTGGCTTCTGTGGTTTCAATGTCTCTTCCCATTTGTTTGAGTTGGTGTTAGTATTCTAGAACTTGGTGTTGGGTGCCGCTAACCTTATGTTGACTTGCTGCTCTGTGACTTTTCTTTCGAAGGCTTATCTATTGTTGGATATCAACTTGGTAATCCAACCAACAGTTGAAGGGTTTTCACTGTTGCTAGTTTTAGTAACTTGTAGTAGGATTGTCCCATAGTTTCACTGAATTGGTTGAATGATGAGGCCATAGGTGGTACCTCTCAGAAGTAAAGCAGACGTTACACAGTTGTTAGTTACTCTGTTGATCTTCATCTTTGTAGATTATTAGATACTGAAGTCCATCCTGGATATTCCTACTGAAATAGGACTTCATCCGCAACGTTGTCAGTTTTCTTCGAATTGGTCTTTTGCTGGTGTTTGCAGCTTATAATTGCAGCAGTAAACATGGTTGTATTGGCCCAGACTGTTTTAGGACAGGTTGTCATTTATCCTTTACTGGCTGTTGACCCAGTTTCCAGTGGATATGGGAGGCAACGCAGTCCCACCAAATTCAACCACCACTTGCTTCTCTTCTATAGAAAAGGGATGACAAGAATACAACACAAGCATTAACCTACTGTGTTATGTTAACAGGGTTATGACATAAGTACAAACAAAAGTACAACCAACAAGAGGAGAAGGGGAAAGGAGTGGGTGTCCACGTTCCACTGTCCCTCGTTGCTTGATGTAGAGCCATTCTGACTCCATTAGTGAGTGAGGTATCTTTTCACTCTATGTTTTGTTGAGATTGTTACTATGAACTATTTGATGAGCGAAGCCATTCTGTCCATCCGAACATGTTGATATTGCCTCTCTCTCTCTCTCTCTCTCTCTCTCTCTCTCTCTCTCTCTCTCTCTCTCTCTCTCTCTCTCTCTCTCTCTCTCTCTCTCTCTCTCTCTCTACTTGAAGAGAATAACCCATCCATAGGCTATTTTGTTTCCCCTTATTTACTGACATGCACAAGGATTCTTCCATCAACCTCCTCATGTTCCCAAGGGTAACATTAAAATGCATATTCCCACAGTAAAGAGTAACAATCAGAACAGAGAAAAATTCTCATAACAGAGAAAGCCAACATGTACATTTCTCTGATATTAAGTACATGATAATCATACATAATAATTAATCATAATGATGATGCAAGGAGCCTATGTTTTTGGATTTCCTCAGGGGCTAATCCATAAACTAAAACAAACTATTTTCCCCCACTGTTTACCGCAGTATGAGGTTAGTGACCGCTGTGATATATTTTGCCAATTACTGCTATTATTCGGAGTGTATTTATTAGAATAACTTATGCCGCATGGTCCAGTCTTCTGAATATTGCAAGCAATTTATTCACATCAATCTTCGCTTCTGTTCCTACTACAGTGAGGTGATGGGGATTGAAGTAATACATCTCATCTCATCTCATTAGGTTCCTCTTATGCCTTACGGGAGAGTAACCTTGTATGAGCTTCATATATCGAGGTGCCCGTGGTCTCTGTGAGTCCCTCTATCCCTCGTTTACGTGGCCGGCCTCTTCTCTGCTTCCGTCTGGTCTGTAAATCATTGCTTGTTGAGGTAAACTGATAGTTGATAATCTAGTTTTATGACCAAACCATTTAACCTGCTGTTTTCTGATAAAATCTAGCTGCTATAACCCCAACTTTAGTCCTGATTTCTTCATTTATGATTTTCTCTCTTCTTGATACATTGAGTATTCTTCTCATGAATCTCATTTCTGTTGTGATTTTACTTTTCTCTTTTTCGGTCATTGTCCAGGTTTGGCATTGGTAGCATAGATTTGTTAGGAAGATTGTGTTGTATTGTGCTTTCTTTAGTGGCTATTAACACAGTGAGGAGTAATATTTATGTACTGTATTTGAAGCGTAACATGTATATGTTGTCGATGAAGTGTAATATTTATGTGTTGTCTACGAATTGTAATATTTAAGTGTTGCCTATGAAGTGTAATAGCTGGATGTTGTCTATAAAGTGTAATAGCTGGATGTTGTCTATAAAGTGTAATATTTATGTGTTGTCTACGAATTGTAATATTTAAGTGTTGCCTATGAAGTGTAATAGCTGGATGTTGTCTATAAAGTGTAATAGCTGGATGTTGTCTATAAAGTGTAATATTTATGTGTTGTCTACGAATTGTAATATTTAAGTGTTGCCTATGAAGTGTAATAGCTGGATGTTGTCTATAAAGTGTAATATGCGCGTTGTCGATGAATTGTAATATTTAAGTGTTGCCTATGAAGTGTAATAGCTGGATGTTGTCTATAAAGTGTAATATGCGCGTTGTCGATGAATTGTAATATTTAAGTGTTGCCTATGAAGTGTAATAGCTGGATGTTGTCTATAAAGTGTAATATGCGCGTTGTCGATGAATTGTAATATTTAAGTGTTGCCTATGAAGTGTAATAGCTGGATGTTGTCTATAAAGTGTAATATGCGCGTTGTCGATGAATTGTAATATTTGTGTGTTCTCTATGGAGTGTATTATGTGTGTGTTTATGTCTATTAATTATAATATATGTGTGTGTGTGTGTGTGTGTGTGTGGTGTGTGTGTGTGTGTGTGTTTGTCTATGAAGTGTAATTGTAATATGTGTGTGTTGTTGTCTATGAAGTATAATATGTCTATGTATGTCTATGAAGTATAATATTTGTGTGTTGTCTATAAAGTTTAATATTTGTGTGTTGTCTGTAAAGTGTAATATTTGTGTGTTATCTATAAAGTGTAATATTTGTGTGTTGTCTATGAAGTGTAATATTTGTTATGGAGTGTACTATTTGTGTGTTGGCTATGAAGTGTAATGTGTGTGTGTGTGTGTGTGTGTGTGTGTTGTTGTTGTCTATGAAGTATAATATTTGTGTGTTGTCTATAAAGTTTAATATTTGTGTGTTGTCTGTAAAGTGTAATATTTGTGTGTTATCTATAAAGTGTAATATTTGTGTGTTGTCTATGAAGTGTAATATTTGTGTGTTGTCTGTAAAGTGTAATATTTGTGTGTTGTCTATAAAGTTTAATATTTGTGTGTTGTCTATAAAGTTTAATATTTGTGTGTTGTCTATAAAGTGTAATATGTATGTGTGTGTTGTCTATGAAGTGTAATATGTGTGTGTTGTCTATGAAGTGTAATAGTTGTGTGTTGTTGGCTATGAAGTGTAATATTTGTTATGGAGTGTACTATTTGTGTGTTGGCTATGAAGTGTAATGTGTGTGTGTGTGTGTGTGTGTGTGTGTGTGTGTTGTCTATGAAGTGTAATATTTGTTATGGAGTGTACTATTTGTGTGTTGGCTATGATGTGTAATGTTTGCGTCCTGTCTACGACGTGTACTGTGTATGTTTTATCGACGACGTATATTATCTGTACCTTATCCACTACGTGAAATATTCATGTGTGGCTCACGAGGTGTAATTGTCCATTGTTCAACTGTCGCTTATGGTCTTACATTTCTCGTCATCTCCTTCAAGATCAATAATGTTTCTTGAAGTCGAAACTATAATTATATAAACATGTATGTGTGGAGACTCGTTGCTGTTACCAAGGAAATCCCACGTGTCAGACTAAGAAACAGGGTGAGACTAAAAACATGGAAAATGAGATGTCTGTATGGGAGAAAGCTTAAAGTAGTATGTGATGAGATTGAGAAGTTAAATATTTAAATTTTAGGAATTAGTGAACATCGCTGGGGAGGCAAGGGACATTTTAAAAATGAAAATGGAATGTCTCTTCCCATTTGTTTGAGTGGTGTTAGTATTCTAGAACTTGTGTTGGTTGCCGCTAACCTTATGTTGACCTTGCTGCTCTGTGACTTTTCTTTCGAAGGCTTATCTATTGTTGGATATCAACATTGGTATCCAACCAACAGTTGAAGGGTTTTCACTGTTGCTAGTTTTAGTAACTTGTAGTAGGATTGTCCCATAGTTCACTGAATTGGTTGAATTGATGAGGCCATAGGTGGTACCTCTCAGAAGTAAAGCAGACGTTACACATTTGTTAGTTACTCTGTTGATCTTCATCTTTTAGATTATTTAGATACTGAAGTCCATCCTGGATATTCCTACTGAAATAGGACTTCATCCGCAACGTTGTCAGTTTTCTTCGAATTGGTCTTTTGCTGGTGTTTGCAGCTTATAATTGCAGCAGTAAACATGGTTGTATTGGCCCAGACTGTTTTAGGACAGGTTGTCATTTATCCTTTACTGGCTGTTGACCCAGTTTCCAGTGGATATGGGAGGCAACGCAGTCCCACCAAATTCAACCACCACTTGCTTCTCTTCTATAGAAAAGGGATGACAAGGAATACAACACAAGCATTAACCTACTGTGTTATGTTAACCAGGTTATGACATAGTACAAACAAAAGTACAACCAACAAGAGGAGAAGGGGAAAGGAGTGGGTGTCCACGTTCCACTGTCCCTCGTTGCTTGATGTAGAGCCATTCTGACTCCATTAGTGAGTGAGGTATCTTTTCACTCTATGTTTTGTTGAGATTGTTTACTATGAACTATTTGATGAGGCGAAGCCATTCTGTCCATCCGAAACATGTTGATATTGCCTCTCTCTCTCTCTCTCTCTCTCTCTCTCTCTCTCTCTCTCTCTCTCTCTCTCTCCTCTCTCTCTCTCCTCATCTCTCTCTCTCTCTCTCTCTCTCTCTCTACTTGAAGAGAATAACCCATCCATAGGCTATTTGTTTCCCCTTATTTACTGACATGCACAAGGATTCTTCCATCAACCTCCTCATGTTCCCAAGGGTAACATTAAAATGCATATTCCCACAGTAAAGAGTAACAATCAGAACAGAGAAAAATTCTCATAACAGAGAAAGCCAACATGTACATTTCTCTGATATTAAGTACATGATAATCATAACATAATAATTAATCATAATGATGATGCAAGGAGCCTATGTTTTTGGATTTCCTCAGGGGCTAATCCATAAACTAAAACAAACTATTTTCCCCCACTGTTTACCGCAGTATGAGGTTAGTGACCGCTGTGATATATTTTGCCAATTACTGCTATTATTCGGAGTGTATTTATTAGAATAACTTATGCCGCATGGTCCAGTCTTCTGAATATTGCAAGCAATTTATTCACATCAATCTTCGCTTCTGTTCCTACTACAGTGAGGTGATGGGGATTGAAGTAATACATCTCATCTCATCTCATTAGGTTTCCTCTTATGCCTTACGGGAGAGTAACCTTGTATGAGCTTCATATATCGAGGTGCCCGTGGTCTCTGTGAGTCCCTCTATCCCTCGTTTACGTGGCCGGCCTCTTCTCTGCTTCCGGTCTGGTCTGTAAATCATTGCTTGTTGAGGTAAACTGATAGTTGATAATCTAGTTTTATGACCAAACCATTTAACATGCTGTTTTCTGATAAAATCTAGCTGCTATAACCCCAACTTTAGTCCTGATTTCTTCATTTATGATTTTCTCTATTCTTGATACATTGAGTATTCTTCTCAGGAATCTCATTTCTGTTGTGATTTTACTTTTCTCTTTTTCGGTCATTGTCCAGGTTTGGCATTGGTAGCATAGATTTGTTAGGAAGATTGTGTTGTATTGTGCTTTCTTTAGTGGCTATTAACACAGTGAGGAGTAATATTTATGTACTGTATTTGAAGCGTAACATGTATATGTTGTCGATGAAGTGTAATATTTATGTGTTGTCTACGAATTGTAATATTTAAGTGTTGCCTATGAAGTGTAATAGCTGGATGTTGTCTATAAAGTGTAATAGCTGGATGTTGTCTATAAAGTGTAATATTTATGTGTTGTCTACGAATTGTAATATTTAAGTGTTGCCTATGAAGTGTAATAGCTGGATGTTGTCTATAAAGTGTAATAGCTGGATGTTGTCTATAAAGTGTAATATTTATGTGTTGTCTACGAATTGTAATATTTAAGTGTTGCCTATGAAGTGTAATAGCTGGATGTTGTCTATAAAGTGTAATATGCGCGTTGTCGATGAATTGTAATATTTAAGTGTTGCCTATGAAGTGTAATAGCTGGATGTTGTCTATAAAGTGTAATATGCGCGTTGTCGATGAATTGTAATATTTAAGTGTTGCCTATGAAGTGTAATAGCTGGATGTTGTCTATAAAAGTGTAATATGCGCGTTGTCGATGAATTGTAATATTTAAGTGTTGCCTATGAAGTGTAATAGCTGGATGTTGTCTATAAAGTGTAATATGCGCGTTGTCGATGAATTGTAATATTTGTGTGTTCTCTATGGAGTGTATTATGTGTGTGTTTATGTCTATTAATTATAATATATGTGTGTGTGTGTGTGTGTGTGTGTGTGTGTGTGTGTGTGTGTGTTGTCTATGAAGTGTAATTGTAATATGTGTGTGTTGTTGTCTATGAAGTATAATATGTCTATGTATGTCTATGAAGTATAATATTTGTGTGTTGTCTATAAAGTTTAATATTTGTGTGTTGTCTGTAAAGTGTAATATTTGTGTGTTATCTATAAAGTGTAATATTTGTGTGTTGTCTATGAAGTGTAATATTTGTTATGGAGTGTACTATTTGTGTGTTGGCTATGAAGTGTAATGTGTGTGTGTGTGTGTGTGTGTGTGTGTGTTGTTGTTGTCTATGAAGTATAATATTTGTGTGTTGTCTATAAAGTTTAATATTTGTGTGTTGTCTGTAAAGTGTAATATTTGTGTGTTATCTATAAAGTGTAATATTTGTGTGTTGTCTATGAAGTGTAATATTTGTGTGTTGTCTGTAAAGTGTAATATTTGTGTGTTGTCTATAAAGTTTAATATTTGTGTGTTGTCTATAAAGTTAATATTTGTGTGTTGTCTATAAAGTGTAATATGTATGTGTGTGTTGTCTATGAAGTGTAATATGTGTGTGTTGTCTATGAAGTGTAATAGTTGTGTGTTGTTGGCTATGAAGTGTAATATTTGTTATGGAGTGTACTATTTGTGTGTTGGCTATGAAGTGTAATGTGTGTGTGTGTGTGTGTGTGTGTGTGTGTGTGTGTGTGTGTGTGTGTTGTCTATGAAGTGTAATATTTGTTATGGAGTGTACTATTTGTGTGTTGGCTATGATGTGTAATGTTTGCGTCCTGTCTACGACGTGTACTGTGTATGTTTTATCGACGACGTGTATTATCTGTACCTTATCCACTACGTGAAATATTCATGTGTGGCTCACGAGGTGTAATTGTCCATTGTTCAACTGTCGCTTATGGTCTTACATTTCTCGTCATCTCCTTCAAGATCAATAATGTTTCTTGAAGTCGAAACTATAATTATATAAACATGTATGTGTGGAGACTCGTTGCTGTTACCAAGGAAATCCCACGTGTCAGACTAAGAAACAGGGTGAGACTAAAAACATGGAAAATGAGATGTCTGTATGGGGAGAAAGCTTAAAGTAGTATGTGATGAGATTGAGAAGTTAAATATTTAAATTTTAGGAATTAGTGAACATCGCTGGGGAGGCAAGGGACATTTTAAAAATGAAAATGGAAGTTTATTCATGTATTCTGTTAGAGACGTCGGAGGCCAGAGCGGAGTGGCATTTTGTTTAGATAAAACAACTGCAAAAGCTTTAATGGGATATAACCCAGTTATTGATAAAATCCTCACTATCAGACCTAAAAGCCGTCCAAAAATCACAACTCTCATACGGATATATGCACCAACTTCATCAGCAGAGGAGGACGAAATTGAAGATATTTACAGCACATTGCAAGACACATTAAATAAAATTGGTCATAATGGTATAACAATAATAATGGGAGATTTTAATGCAGAAGTGTGTACGGGAAGAGCTGAAAATGAGGAACGCGTTTTAGGAACATTTGCATTGGGAAATATAAATGATGCAGGTGACAAATTAATTAATTGAATTTTGCACAGAAAATGGGTTAATGATAGCCACCACTTTTCAAACAACACCCAAGAAGACTACTACCAAAACCAGATAGATTATAGTTTAATTTATTTTTTTTTAATGTTTGCATATCCTTTACAGGACATCGCTGTTAACATCAGCATCTTTCAGCTGATTGTTGTTTTCTTGGCAAGATCACGCTCAATAGTTTGCCATTGCTTTCTGAGCGGCCGGCTCACATTCCCAGTAAGTTACCGACGCGGAGAGAACCGCTTCCATTTCTCGCGCAATGTCACGCTACTCACGAGAGTATATTAGATTACGGAGAAAGTGGTGTAACCTCTAGACCACAGAGACCGGCATATTTTAATAAAAAGACGATGGAAATCAAGCATAACATCGACAAAAAAACCTTACAAAATGCAGACTGAGATACAGATCAGTAGTTATTAGAAGCAAATCTGAAAGTAAAACTCAAGCTTACCCAAGGACCAAGGCCACTTCGTTTTGATCTAAAAAAATACCAGATGCATACAACGTAGAAGTGAAGAATCATTTTGGGCTGTGATATCTTTGCAGGAGGATATGACACCTGACGAACAGCAGTACAAGATAAAGATATCATGATAACAGTAGCGCCAAAGATTTCATTCCGACCAAGACTAAGCAAAATAAGCCGTGGATTACATCAGACACGTTATAATTATTAAAGCAACGAAGGGAAGTGAAAGAGAAAGGAGGAGAAGCCGATAACAGTAGGGTGAAGTATAAATCTTTAACGCGAGAAATAAGAAAGAACACAAGAAATGACAAAACCAATATATACAAGATTTTTTTTCCGCATAACCTTTACAGGACATCGCTGTCAACACTAGCCTTTTACCGCTGTCGTTGATGTCTTGGCAAGATTACGCTCAGTAGTTTGCCATTGCTTTCTGAGCGGCCGGCTCACTTATCCCGTAAGTTACCAACGCGGCGAGAACCGCTTCCAGTTCTCGCGCACTGCGTTACCCTGCGTGGATAAACGGGATTACGGAGAAAGTCGTTTAACTCCTAGGCCAGGGAGACCGGCATATACAAGGTAGTTGTATTAAAATAGAGCAATATCATAAGAATGGAAGAGATTACGAAATTTTTAAAGAAATTAAGTTATTGACAAGAAAGGTTCAACCTCAATTAAATGTTATCTGTGACAAGTTCGAAAATACCTAAACAGAATCTGGTCAAATTCTAGAAATAGGCAGGAATACTGCAGTGGAATGTGTGATATGAATGACTGTGAAGATATGAATGACATACACGAACCAATTACAGACAGCTGTGGGATGTGGATTTTAATTTAAGAGAATATCTTGTTAATTTGTCTTGGGGATTTAATTTGATTCTCTATTATTTTAGCCACTTGGGGTGATCATGGAATTCTACCATAAACACAAGGAGGAAAATACTTCACTCCTGTTCATAGCTGTATTTATGAGTACTTCTCCATTCCCACTTATCACCCTCTAAAGTTTATCTAGTGCTAGAAGACGATTGTTCACAACATATAAACAACCACTGGTGAACACCATATTTACTTGATGTACACATCACAAATTTTGGACAAACAGTTCAACTATTAAATCAAGATCTGAAGTAACATACATGAAAGTGTAATAGTATTATTGAATTTCATGACAGGCATGGGAATGATTTTCATTACCAAAACACAATTACACCCTTTGTGCCCCAAGAAAACAACAATGTTATTACAACCAACACAACAACCACAAATTGGTTCTGCTAACTTGACTTATTTTACCTAGATAAAAGCACAACAATGGTCTAAGTGCAGAAAACCCAACATATAAAACAGTTGTTTCTGACACCCTTTACAATTCTCATATTTAAAAATAATGAGTTAGTGTCAAAATACTATATATATATAACACTATTTACCTTATACCTGGCATAGAAAAAACACATATAAAAAGCAGTTTATACTAATAATTAAACTAATTAATTATAGTATTCCTTTAGGCATTGCGGTTGGGTATACTTCTCCAGTGCGAAGCAGTTAATGTCCATAATTATCCGGGACAGAAATAAATACTCTCAGTCATGATCTAATATCCACTGAAGATTGATGCTGAGTAATTATAATCCATATTAGGAAATAAATTCACCACATATCCCCTCCATTGGGGCTGAATTCACAAATCTTCTGTTGCGAATGGCTCGGTGTCGATGTGAAAATTTGGGCCTCAGGTTGATCATACTTCAGGAGTTCCACTTAAGCTCCGCAGAAGGTAATTCCTTTTATCATCAGGTCTGATGAAAAGTCGACGTCCATTCAGCTTCTCGGCTTATAATATCCGAATACCAAATTGGCTGACACAGAGGTTTCACCCACCTAGTCACCAGTCTATACCCTATTCCACAGTTGTTGGCATTTAGGCTGACATTGGACACACACAGAGTTCTGATTCAGCATTTTCATTTAAGTGTAGACATACAATGCTGCTTGTTATTCAATTGGTTCATAGGGAAATATTTCCAGGATTCTGCTGCATGGACCTGAAGAATATTACTTTCCACACATAACTAGGGTTGCAAGCCATCAGATGCTTTCTTTGGTTGCAGGCGTAAAGGCATTTACTCCGCTAGCTGCTTTCATATGGTCTTCTTGATGGTGTTCAGGTTTTGGATCCTTCAGGTAATCTGGTGTAGTTATGGTTTTCAGTTGGTACCTTGGTTGTACTGGCTTCTGTGGTTTCAATGTCTCTTCCCATTTGTTTGAGTTGGTGTTAGTATTCTAGAACTTGGTGTTGGGTGCCGCTAACCTTATGTTGACTTGCTGCTCTGTGACTTTTCTTTCGAAGGCTTATCTATTGTTGGATATCAACTTGGTAATCCAACCAACAGTTGAAGGGTTTTCACTGTTGCTAGTTTTAGTAACTTGTAGTAGGATTGTCCCATAGTTTCACTGATTTGGTTGAATGATGAGGCCATAGGTGGTACCTTCTCAGAAGTAAAGCAGACGATTACACAGTTGTTAGTTACTCTGTTGATCTTCATCTTTGTAGATTATTAGATACTGAAGTCCATCCTGGATATTCCTACTGAATAGGACTTCATCCGCAACGTTGTCAGTTTTCTTCGAATTGGTCTTTTGCTGGTGTTTGCAGCTTATAATTGCAGCAGTAAACATGGTTGTATTGGCCCAGACTGTTTTAGGACAGGTTGTCATTTATCCTTTACTGGCTGTTGACCCAGTTTCCAGTGGATATGGGAGGCAACGCAGTCCCACCAAATTCAACCACCACTTGCTTCTCTTCTATAGAAAAGGGATGACAAGAATACAACACAAGCATTAACCTACTGTGTTATGTTAACAGGGTTATGACATAAGTACAAACAAAAGTACAACCAACAAGAGGAGAAGGGGAAAGGAGTGGGTGTCCACGTTCCACTGTCCCTCGTTGCTTGATGTAGAGCCATTCTGACTCCATTAGTGAGTGAGGTATCTTTTCACTCTATGTTTTGTTGAGATTGTTACTATGAACTATTTGATGAGCGAAGCCATTCTGTCCATCCGAACATGTTGATATTGCCTCTCTCTCTCTCTCTCTCTCTCTCTCTCTCTCTCTCTCTCTCTCTCTCTCTCTTCTCTCTCTCTCTCTCTCTCTCTCTCTCTCTCTATCTCTACTTGAAGAGAATAACCCATCCATAGGCTATTTTGTTTCCCCTTATTTACTGACATGCACAAGGATTCTTCCATCAACCTCCTCATGTTCCCAAGGGTAACATTAAAATGCATATTCCCACAGTAAAGAGTAACAATCAGAACAGAGAAAAATTCTCATAACAGAGAAAGCCAACATGTACATTTCTCTGATATTAAGTACATGATAATCATTCATAATAATTAATCATAATGATGATGCAAGGAGCCTATGTTTTTGGATTTCCTCAGGGGCTAATCCATAAACTAAAACAAACTATTTTCCCCCACTGTTTACCGCAGTATGAGGTTAGTGACCGCTGTGATATATTTTGCCAATTACTGCTATTATTCGGAGTGTATTTATTAGAATAACTTATGCCGCATGGTCCAGTCTTCTGAATATTGCAAGCAATTTATTCACATCAATCTTCGCTTCTGTTCCTACTACAGTGAGGTGATGGGGATTGAAGGCACATCCTATCCGAACATTTATTTCTATCAAGCGTTTACTGTCTTTGTTCTTGAATTTATATTCTCAAACATGGCAATTCCTTAGCACTATTTTATGAAATGATTACATGTTCATCACTCATGTTGAGTGGTTACTAATCTGTTAACAAAAGGATTGTACTAAAATTTAGCACTATAGTTCCAAGTTACAGATTAGAATGTGGCAAAGCATTTTATCCTCTGACTAAGAGTCAGGAATATGCGTAATCATTTGTATGTCTCAGCATGGATAAAAATTCCTTTGAAAATGTTCTTTAGAGTTCAATCTCTATAGTGCATAGATTATTTGCAGATTTCTAAGCATAGATAGTGAGATATAGTTCACAATGCATATAAGTTTTAACATAGGAATATGAAGTTGTAAAGCATAGGAAAAATTACAGCGTGGCCTGAAATGGCGCTCAGTGGTAAAAATCAATCACTCTAGTTTTCAAGAATTGTTGAATTATCATTCTAACTAACTCTTAATTAAACACACTGGTATGTGTAATACATAAGTACGTATTAATAATGTAGATTTTAACATACCAATGGTTGCAGAGAATGATGGTTTTTAAGGCAAAAATACCTTCCCCACACCGGAAAAAAACCCGACGTCTTTCTCCTTTGTCTCCACTGACCAAAATGGACACTGTAGTGCCTTTGTTTGAAATCTAGCCGGTCTTGGCCAGGTACGTGAACCAAAATAAAGCCAAATAAATTAAGCTACCCTACGGGTTAGTTATTCTCTATTTTCTTTTCCCACAAGTAAGGTACTTAACAGTAATTATTTGGGATTAGTAATTTTTTAAAGGGCATCTATAGACGGATGTTAGTAGAGACGTTTTTGTATACCACAACAGCAAAGACAGAATCTGAACCCTCATTAGATGAAATTGCATGGCAGTAAAGAACTCGAGGAATGGTCAATCACCAGGATGTGATGAGATACCATCTGAACTAATTAGCGGGAGGAGAAGAAAGCATATTTGACCAAAAGATTGGAAGAGAACTATCTTAATTCCAACACCGAAAAGGGGCAACCTGAAATTATGCATGCAACTATAGAATTCTTGCCCTGATCAGTCATGGAAGTAAAATTCTACTAAAAATCATAAGGAGAAGACTTCGTAAGAAAATGGAAGAAGAAATTAACGTGGTTCAAGCTGGATTTATATAAGGAAGAGTGACAAGAGATCACTTACTAAACATGCGTTTAATAATATAGAAGTGAAGAGAATTTAATGTAAAACTATTCCCATGTTTTGTGGGTTATTCAAAGGCATTTGACTGTGTACAACAATAGAAGCTTTGAGAAACCGTGCGGGATATTGGCTTTCCACCACTCATAAAAATTTTCTATCTAGACCAACAAGGAGCAGTTAGAATAGATGGCGAGACATCAGACTGGTTTGACATCAAGCAAGGAGTCCGTCAGGGTTATGTGCTGTCTCCCTATTTATTTAACATGTACGCCGAAAATATAATGAGAAATGTCAGAGATTATATTACCAGGGAGCAATATCTTCTTCTTCTTCTTCAGCATTCCGAGCCATTGAGGTTCTTTGCTACAGATACAAGCCGTCTCCATTCGTCTCTCTGGTTGACCTGCTCTTGCCAGTCGCTGATTCCAAGTGTTTGTAGGTCCGTATGTATATTATCTCTCCACCGTCTAGGGAGCAATGTGATGCCCTAAATATCGGTTGTCATGAAATACCAGAGATACGATATGCTGATGAATATAGTATTACTATCCACATCACAGAATGGTATAGAAAAACTAATAACCTTAACCCAAAAATAGTGAAAATCACAATTCATATCTTAACATAGCAAAAGCAAAGATAATGCATGCAGATAAAACTAATTTGGAGATAGAAAAATATGTCAATAAGGAAAAATTGGAGGTAGTGGACATTTCGAATATCTTGGGTCATTGATTACAACAATGGAAACACAGTGGAAAAAAAAATAAACGACGAATATCTATTGCTCTTCAAAGACTAAAACAACTGAATAAATTATGGAGTGGGACAGACAGAACTACAAACATTAGAATGTTAAGAGCATTCATCTTTCCCATTGCAACAAACGTCTGTGAGACCTTGACATTTATAACAAAGCTGAACAGCGCATAAAAAAAAAAGTCGCTTATAAGTCGACAGGGTCGACTTCATTGCACCGGGTTTTATCCCATATGGCACGGTCTCTTTCCGCAGCGCGGAAAGCGTCGCACGAAGCACGAACTCCGTAGCTCTAGCGACGACTCACATGAGTCTCCGAAGAATTTCACCCGTGAACCGAAGGACGCGACCCGGAATCGAACCCACAACCCTCCCCCGATGTGTGTCCATCTTGTCGTGGTGGGGGAGCTTGCGTCTCCCATCGACCCCATGTGCTTGCCGATGGATGAAAACTACATATCGGACAGCTTATGGGATAGGGGCCAGAATAAGAGAGACACAACCTGCTGCTCTGCAGGTAGACTGAGGATAGCAGTCAAAATTTTACATCAGGCGCACTAAGGCAAAAGTTCTTGGTCCGGACAATACTCTAAGGCTCTCTGTCGAGGGTTTTAGGCTAAAGGCCTATAAGCCACAAACCCTCGGATGTGAGAGCCGGCCGAAACCCACCTACCGAAAAATAGAGGTGGCATACTGAGCACGCTACATGCCCATTTCTGATACTTGTTCGAAGGCTCTCAGCTGGGGGATATAAGGGATTCCCGGATGAGAGGGCCTGGCCGTTTCTCGTTCACTGCTGTACGGAGGTAAGGTGCTGAGCCGGCAGCATATGTATCCTACCTCGTGAGCGAGTACTAAAATGAAGAAAGTGTCCCAGTCGAATGAAATGGCTACGAAAACTGTCTGTATCTAACTCATAGAGTGTAGACAAAAGTGAAAAAAAGTCTAAATAACACGAAATGGAACGCACGGCTAGTGAATCCATTGCGTGGTCCGATGTCAAAAGCAAAGGCTTACCGAGAGGATGTCGCCCACAGTCTGACCGTTCCTGGTGTGTGCTTGAGCGACCAGTGGCAAGCGAGATGCCCAACACATGGAAGTGAGGAACTAAAGCAGCCATGAGCAGGACGTCGCAACTCCTTGGGTGAGCCCAGTCTCAGAGCAATATGTGCCGGCTCTGCAATTATGGAAGCTTACTTGGATAGCCTTGGAAGGTCCATGGTCTGCCCCTGCCTTCCCTTGAGGGTTATCCGTGATGTCGATGATCGTTCTATCTTGACCAGCTGAGATGTGGGCGATATCACAACAATAAGTCTAACGTGCCTTGAAACCCGAGGAAGGCTAACTTCATCAAAAATGCCCGCTGAAGCCGCTGAAAACTGAAATATGTTGGTCACTTAAAACGCCATGAAAGTTTGGAGAGTACAATAATGGAGAGGTATATGCCTGGGAAGAGAGGAAGAGGAAGGTCAAAGAGAAGATGGGTGCAGCATGTTGCTGATGATCTCCAGATGGGTGTATCGGAAGAGGGGCATCTTGCTTATGATAGAGAAGTTTTCCGGAAGGTTGTTATGGGAGCGAGGTTCTGCCAAGGATATGCTGCTGAATTAATGAATTAATGAACGTGGCTATGAACACAAGAGACATCTGGGTTTTCTCCGCAAGTGTACCAGACGTGTAGTTCATGAATCAATTGGTAAGTAAAGCAACATTGAAACAGTCGGTTTCGCATCTTGAGGTGTGTTGGGTACATGGTGCTAGCCCCATATTGTAGACCAGTCGACACTCCATGGATGATGTGGTCAATAAAACGACGCCGACTTTACTTCCAGTTAACTTCCTAGTGCCTATTTTGGGCTGGGTCGATCTGGACGGGAACAGTCAGTGAACAAATCCATCCTCCTGGAGAAACGGACACAAGAGCATCGGACCGACAGGCCAGCCCTTTCGTTACTGTGTTACCTCGGTTCCAGAATTCACGGATACTTGATGAATAACTGCCTGTATCTTTACAATGGTGCGGACTGCGGCAACGACAAAACATTTGTTAGAAAGAGAGGACTACACAGACATGCATAGTGAGTGACTCCGTGAGCAGGTAGAACATAAAGTCTTCCAGGACTACGGCTGTTACTTTGTGTGCGTCTGCGCGCGTGTGTGTGTGTGTGCCACAGTGTGTGTGTGTGTGTGCCACAGTGTGTGTGTGTGCCACAGTGTGTGTGTGTGTGTGTGTGTGTGTCCGTGTGTGTTTGTGTGTGTGTGTGTGAAAAGACAAACTGGTCTCAATGGAAATGAACAGGCGGTTGTTTTTCTCGTTAGGTGGCAATGTGGTGGGTCTATAAATGGACCGAAACAGATCTTAAATCCAACTTAATGCCCTGATACAACTGTTGATATGGCTGTGATACGGGAGGCAACTGTCCTGCTCAGGATAAGAGACTTGTGTCAAGCGGGGATTTGTGAGCCTTGAATAAAGCCGCCCCGAACTGGTGTAATCAGTCGTCTCACACGCTGAATTATTTCTACACGGAGATGTGAACATCAGTGGACATGTCAGACGTGTGATCATGTCAGCTATGTTTGATCATGTCATCATTTGACAGGGTGCATACTTGTTTTAGCAAATGGCATATTTGTATACGATAGACACGACGCAGATAATATGACTAACGGAGATGTTATAAACGAAGACAAGACAAACATAAAATGCATTACTTACGTCAGACACAGACAGCCAGGAGTCGTTGCTGACGCAGCGAAAAGAAGCATAATAACAAGTGGCACTGGGCGCGAGGTCACGGCGTCTGCCCAGGGCCGGGAATGTTTCTGATAACCTTTGGTATTTAATGATATCACGCGTGCTCCTGAACTCTTGGGTAATGAGCTCGGACACCTTGCTTCTCGGACAAGGGCGAAAAGCAGGAGGTCCATGTTATGCATGTCACAACTCCAGTGGCAGATGGAAATCACAAAGAGTAGGCCGTAATGCCGCTGACATGGGAACATTGTTAGGAAATAAACACTGCCAACGGGTAGATAGAGTCTGATACATTGGATGGAGTCTATCTAGAGGAAGTAGACTTTAAACACGCATGCCCAAGGCCACCAGGCAGATCGTGGAGGTGTATCATTATTTCTGACTCACTGACCTCGAGACAGGAGAGAAGAAGAAGCAGCTATATATGTCTGGTATCACTGCATCGAACACTGTCAGCATTGGCATTCATGAAATCACTGGAAGATGACAATCGCTGAGAGAAATATCTACCCCGAAGGCCGGCATTTGACGTGGATGTGTGTGATGAATGATTATGTTTCTACCCAGTCGTGTGTTCCTCACATGAACACCTACCAATGCACCTATTTGTGCGAATCAGCTTGCTCGAACGTCTTTCTCTTCCAGACACCGACAACCATGCCGGGTACGCTCAGACATGTACAGAAGGGTGGTTAGTAGCTAGATGTGTGTGGTACGTTCTCTGTTCCACAAGTTGTGAGTTTGAATCCAGTTGTAGACGATATCTTCAGAACTGTGTTCTACTACAGAGAACATCGAAATTGTCATCCATGGCCCCTGCACGTATTTAATCGCCCCTAACACCGATGACGTCATCCATGGCCCCTGCATGTATGTAATCGCCCCTAACACCGATGACGTAATCCATGGCCCCTGCATGTTTGTAATCGCCCCTAACACCGATGACTCATACATGGCCCCTGCACGTATTATATCGCCCCTACCACCAATGACGTCATGCATGGCCCCTGCACGTATTAAATCGTCCCTAACACCGATGACTCATACATGGCCCCTGCACATATTATATCGCCTCTACCACCGATGACGTCAAACATCGTACCTCCCACGGTGATGTCATATATTGCCTTCTACCCCCCATCCCCACCCGTCCCCGCGATAATGTCATACGTAGCCCCTCCAACTCCACCCTCCCCCCTTTCGATATTGTCGTCCGTCCACTAATCTCAGGAGGTAGACTCAATAGCACACCTTCTCTGACACGATCACAATAATGGGAGGTCCCGTATCCATAAGGGGAGTCTAACAATGTATCTCCAGTATGAGATCGTAAAGAGTAGGCTATACATTATGTGCTATGGCAAAATCAAACAAAATAGATAGAAAATAATAGTTACAGAATGTATTTATTCTGACAATAAAATAATAGTTAAGAATGCATTTATTCTGTCAAACGTAATTTGGAAGATCCTTGTAGTGGTGCGGAGTTCGTTCACTGAGCTGAAATTTCTTAGTGTGATCTATAAGAGGAAGCTGTGGCACACATAGATAGTTTAAAGATCCAACCCATCGATGTTGATGTAGAAATCTATCACAAACATGAGTTGATGCCATCAGTATTACATTTACATACGCTGAAGACCGAGGGATGAGAAGTTTACAGAATGTACAAAGAACGGCGCGTCCAGAAGCTTTTTTAAACATCTTGTGAGATATTTGCCAAGCACGACACACAAGCAAACTGTTGGCAAGTATACACAGCATGGGCACAAAGTAGTGCTGCCATTTACACCCGGCGCTTTCTATCTTTTAAGACCCTACAGGAAAGGACCATATGTTTGTTCCATTATCGAACTAAAAGAGCTTTAGAGACTGCTTCTATCCTCTCTGCATAGTATTGCGATTCTATTCACAGATCGCGAGAATACATTTTGGGAACCACTGAGGGAAGGGGAAAAAAGCGGATTGCCCATTTCCCTAAAACAGGAAACGGAGAGGGTCGATGCTGTCACATTTGGCTCGTTCTACTGATGTTCCCAGACATTCAGCTAAAACCCATGAGCTTTTAATGGTTCGCCGTAGGCTGGCTTCTGCCTAACTGTTATCTCATCCGCAACTTTGACGGTGTATGATTGACCGACTGATTGCCATTCAGTTTAGACCGAAACAAGAACCACCGAGTACTAACAGATGAGATGTTCTAATAAAGAATGAGGTTTCTTCAATTCATGTTTCCTTTGTTGGAGACCCTTTCCCGCCATCTCATCTCCAGCTGTCCTCTCTATCTCTACTCCCTGTTAATTTGCTACGCCTTCATTCCACATCCATTTTTTGGATAACTCTAGCATTGTGCCACACAAGGAGATTTTTGTCTGCCCCTGTTTATCGTCATTGAGGAACGTTTTCGTGTTTTTAGTTTTCCAACAAGCTCTTTGTGTGTTACGCTTATTCTTTCTTTCACTTTGAGATTGAGATTGTGAGAAAACGGTTGCAGTGTAATTCATATCGTACAGACGCTAAATTTGAAGCTAACATATGTCTTACAGACTCTAAGCTTTAAGCTAAAGCATATCTTACAAACGCTAAGTTTGAAGGTAAGGCATCTCTTACAGTAAGTTTTACGCTAAAGCGTGTCTTACAGACGCTAAGTTTTAAGCCAAAGCATGACTTTAAAACGCTAAGTTTGAATCTAAGGCTCATTTCTAAAGATGCTAAGTTTGAAGCTAAGGCATGCCATACAGATACTAACCTTTAAGTTAAATCATATCTTACAGGCGCTTAGTTTTAAACTAAAGCATATCCTACGAGGCCGGTCTCTCTGGCCGAGGGGTTACAACACTTTCTCCGTAATCCCGTTTATCACGCAGAGTCTCGTAGCGGGGCGAGAACTGGGAGCGGTTCGATCCCCGCTGGTGACTTGCGGGATAACTGAGCCGGCCGCTCAGAAAGCAATGGCAAACTACTGAGCGTAATCTTGCCAAGAAATCAACATACAGCTGAAAGATGCTGATGTTGACAGCGATGTCCTGTAAAGGATATGCAAAACATTTATTTATATCCTACGGGCGTTAGGTTTTAAGATAAAGCATGACTTGAAAACGCTAAGTTTGACGCTAAGGCTCATTTGTAAAGATGCTAATTTTGAATATATGGCAAGGTGCATGATGTTTATTCTAGGCTTATTAAGGCATATCTTACAGACGCAAGGTGTGTAGCTGAGGCATATGGTAAATGTGCTATGGCACAACTAAAAGACACTAAGTATCAAGCTAAGGCATGACATAAAGATACTAAGTATCAAGCTAAGGCATGACATAAAGACACTAAGTATCAAGCTATGGAATAACCCCCTCTCTCTAATTGAGTCCAGTGAACTTACTAAAAAGTTGGTTGCATATCCTTTACAGGACGTCGCAGTCAACCCCGGCATTTTTTGGCTGTTTGTGTTTACATTCAGTAATTTGCCATTGCTTTCTAAATGACCGGCACTCATACTATTGTATGAAACCAACGCAAAACGGCCTGCTGCCAAATCGCCCGCATTTGTGTTTCGAGCTCGGTAAGCGAGATTACTAATATCGTAGTAAGAAGCGTGCGTGGACTACGGTCGAGATCAAAGTGATGAAATCATTAAGCACATCCTAGCAAACCGTCCTTGTCATTATCGTACTTGGAAACGACTCGAACGTTATCCTATTCCCTTTCTCAGTGCATTTCATGCCAATGTTGTCTTCATATGTCCTGAGACCACCAAAGTCTTGGTCGGCAACCACACAATCGTTAGGGTTCAATTTCTTCCATGACTTGCTTCTAAACGACGTTTGATGTGGTCAAAGTACTCCAGTTTCCGAGGTATCGAAAATAGCGGTTGAATGCTGCCTAGCCGCTACTGTAGTCGCAATAAAACACACACAATATGACTAAGAAGCTGGGCGAATGGGGAAAAACACACAGATACAGGCCAACAGTTGGACTGCAGTCTTTATCGGCGGAACAACAAGAACAAAACAAAAATAGATAATAGACAAGATTATTTATCTCGATATTCCAGATGTTGTCCGATTGCTTGATCGTGTTAAATCTGAAATTATGAACCAATTCTCTTATATGTTGATATCTTGTAGCGTGTCTATATTTTAACACGATGTCCCTTGGTAGTTTGTTCCAAATGTGTTGTTTTTCTTGTGCACCTTTCATCGTCCTTTTTTGGTGCTTTACTTCTGTCAATACTTTTAATTCTTCGTTTACCTAGGTTGAGTACCAAGCATTTGGTGATAGTGACTTCTTCACATTCAGATTGTATTTATTGTTGTTTTTTCCCTGTCAATAAGCCGACAACTACAGCAACTGATTCCCTGTTATATGACGTTTCGCTGCCACTCTCGGATGTGTACTCATATAACGGCCTATCGCTTCCCACCCCAACAACAATAGCGGTTATGGGACTACGTTTACCTGTTTGTATTATCTATAACACTGTTATAGCTTATTCAGTGTTCATATTCAGCGCGGGGAAACATTCTTGAGAATACGTAGTAAAGACAGGTTTCACATACAGATGACGTAACATAGCCAGGATTCACATACCGAAGACGTAGTGTAGCCAGGATTCACATACAGAAGACGTAGTGTAGCCAGGTTTCACATACAGAAGACGTAGTGTAGCCAGGTTTCACATACAGAAGACGTAGAATAGCCAGATTTCACATACAGAAGACGTAGTGTAGCCAGGTTTCACATACAGATAACTCACAACAGAGACTGTCGGACATCGGCACAGCCGAATGGATAAGCGCGCTTGCTATTAAACCACCTGTGCCGAGGTTCAACCCCTACACTGGTCAGTTGGGATAAAATGTTGACTTATCATCACAAGTGCCTCAGTAGTCGGTTATGGTTCACATAATTGCGAGGGACACTGGTAATAAGGAAAGATAATCCACACGCAAAAATCCGTCCAGTGCTGCAAGAAGTAGTAGCATGTCTATGGTTTTTTTTTTTTTTTTTGCATATCCTTTACAGGACATCGCTGTCAACATCAGCATCTTTCAGCTGATTGTTGATTTCATGGCAAGATTACGCTCAATAGTTTGCTATTGCTTTCTGAGCGGCCGGCTCACATACCCCGTAAGTTACCGACGCGATTCGAACCACTGCTGATTCTCACCGTCGTCACGTTACTTTCGAGAGTATACGATATTACGGAGAAAAAGTTGCAAACCTCTAGGCCAGGAAGCCGGCGTCTATGGACTATAAAACAAAATTTTGTTGTGTATACCTTACGGCACGTTGCAGTCAACACCAGCATTTTTCAGCTCTTGTTGATGTACTAGGCAAGTGTTACGTTCAGTAGTTTGCCATTGCTTTCTGAACGACCGGCTCCCATACCAGCACGTTATAACACAACGCGACACGGTCTGCTGCACAAATCGGTGGCAGCTGAGCTTCGAACGCCTGCTACCCGACTCACGAACCGCGCTCTTGGCCACGGAGCCGGCCTATTGTCTATGCTGGAGTTTAAAAACAAATAAAAAGTTTACGAGCGGAAAAAAAAAACCAACACCGTGGAAGTGTGGAACGACAAGAGTGACCCCCGCGTTTTCCTATAAGTCAACTGGCCGAGTGGCTAGAACGCAGGAATCTCATTCGGGAGACCCGGGTTCGATCCCTTGGTAAGGTGTGGGATTTTGTTCTGTCGGGGGCAAACATAAAATCCTAACCTGAACAGTTCGCGGCGACTGCACTAGCCAGGCGGCCTTAATCCCTCAGGGTCAAAGACCCCTCTGCCATACACCGCAAGGTACTATATTGGCAGTAAATGACAATGACAGTTTTTTTCAGGGCTCAAGGTTCAAGGTTCTGGAGGGACAAGAGCCGCCCCATGAAGTTTCACGTCCTTGTGTGTCATTCAAATGACCGCCTCTGCTGGTGGCCAAGGCCAGATCAAGGTGCAGATGACTACACTTTGATCTTAGTCAAAAAGGCAGAGAAGCGATCAAGGACAAGCATTTGATATAGAAGGCCACTGAGCAAATTAGCCGTCCTTGACCTTGCGCGCCACACGATTGTAAATCCTCGAACACCGGATCGACTGGGCGAAGCATCCGAAAAGGCCACGTGCTGGCTGTGGTACGAGGGTTAGTTAATAAGTAAGTCACAAATGGCTGTCGAAAAATAACTACACATGATAACAACTTGAAATCAGTTTATTTTTATACATACATTGTCCCTTTATTTCTCAACATAATTTCCACCCACATTGATGTACTTATCCCATCTTTTTATCAGTCCTCCTAAACCGGCCGCATAGAACTGCGTGCTTTGTTTTCATTTACCGGCCATCGCACAGAACTATCTGATTTACTTATTGACTCGCCCTCGTAACGTTGTCTACCCGGCTATGCACCGCTTTACGGGACAAACATTTGTCAGCATAAATACTGACAACCCACCTTGACGGGAGACATTTCGAGAATGACGCTGAAGTTGAATGTGAAGTGAAAACGTTGTTTAGAAAACAGAGCACGCAGTTCTATGCAGCCGATTGGGAGGACTGATAAAACGATGGGATAAGTGCATCAATGTTGGTGGAAATTATGTTGAGAAATAAAGGGACAATGTATGTATACAAATAAACTTGTTTCAAGTTATCATATTTAATTATTTTTCTAAAGCCATTTGTGACTTACTTATTAACTTAATCTCGTACAATCGAAACCTTGTGGGAGACAAGTCATTGCAGTAATATGGTTCAAGCCCCTGTCTGCAAGTCCCATTATAGCTAAAGTCTAACATCAAAACTAGCCAATCTCTCAGCTAAGATCTAGAACTTGCACTGTCTCGTGTCGACTTTGTTGTGATCCCCCCAAAAGAGCCTGGGACTCCGCAATGTCGTCGAAACATCGCGTTGTAGTAATCACCGAAATCAATTAAATGTCGACCACGCCCTAGCTCCAACCAATGGTGATGTTAATCGTCTTGCAAGGACTGCACTCCTCAGCAAAGACGGGGTGATGGTTGAGGAGCCCAAACCCACAACCATGTAGCCCAGAGTTAGAGCTGGCTTCCTAGAGACGAGCAGGTACGGGGTACGAAGAATGGCAACATGGCAGAAACGTCATCTAATGGTGCATAGCGAGCCGCCGGGCGTGGAGGCGACGACAGAGAGGAACGGTCAGTGAAGAAGTTGGCTACTCATGGCCAAAGGTGCTAGAATATGTACAAGGGCACGAAGAGTCGGGTGCATAATGCTCTTTTCCTCGAGAGAGGGGAGGCTTGGGAGCAGGCACCTTCCGTAGTTGTGGGACAAGCACGAAGACAACGCAACGTCTCGATTCATTGTACGAACTCGCGACAGGAGAAAGACACCCGGAGTCATGACCTGGGTCCTCTCCTCCTCTCCCCAGAGAGTACCAGGAAGGTAAAGGGTCGAAATATTTCGGAAAGGGCGATCGCTTCTGACGATCAGTAGCTTCTTGTGGCACTTGCTCCGCGACGGAGTAGTTTTTATCACTAACTGTCCTTCCTAATTACTCTCTCTCTCTCTCTCTCTCTCTCTCTCTCTCTCTCTCTCTCTCTGTCTCTCTCTGTCTCTGTCTCTCTCTCTCTCTCTTTGTGTAAGTGTGTGTGTGTCTGCGTCTCTCTCTCTGTCTCTCTCTCTTTCTCTCGCCCCTCAAAACTCTACCAGCTTCAATAATACCCCCGCCCCCCTCCATACCTGTCCGTATATTTATAATGCTAACAGCATTGAAACAAACTTATTAGAGAAAGTAGACGTAAACAGTCAGTTTTGTTTAGGCACGTTGTGAAAAGAAATAAATTGGAGAATTTGGTGACAACTGGCAGGACTGAGGGGGAAAGAGCAAGGAAACTAAAGAGAAGTTAATGTCTAGTTGGCTTGACCACATGGCATGGTCGGGATAAGAACACAGAGCTAATCCACGACTCTGGTGATCGTGTGAGATGGAGAAATATGACCTCCCACGCATACCGGTATGATGATGATTATGAAAGAAACTTAATTCCATCAAATCAACTGAGAATTTGAAAATGCAATCTTCTGCAACAAGATATAAGGATGTTAAAGACATGGGTAACGTTCCATGTTTAAACCGAGCTACATTGCCCAGTCGCAGTCCCCCTGGGACATGGCAGATCCCTGTAACTACTGTCCGGAGATGAAAAATAGATCTCAATTATTCAGTAGGCAGCTCTAGTTTGCTGCATTGTCCGGCAGCTCATCAGAAGCTCGGCTCTCTGTAGATGCAAGCTGGCCGACACAATTCATGTCCAAATATCCCCCGTTTTCTATATGCAAATAATCTAATGGAGGGTTCAGTGTCAGCCCGAGATGGTAGATTCCTGCAGGAAAGTGTTATAATGTCTCTTCCTTTGCTGGTGTCTGTGCGTATGTATTGGTTTGAGGATGTGATGTAGCGGACAGTTTTTGTTTCTTTACGTACCACATATAATAAATTACACAGAGCTGTGTGATGATGCCAAGGTAGCGGGTTCAATCCCTACACCGGTCAGCTGGACTAAAATGTTGGCTTTTCCGCCTTGTCTTGGGGACGTAAATTACCAGTACCTGTGAAGGTGGAGTAGGGTCACCTAATGGTGAGGGATATTGGTAAAAGGGAACACTAATCCACACGGGAACATTACTATCCAGTGCACTAGACGTAGTAACACGTGTATGGACTACGTTTGAGTTCACAGCCAGCGAACCAAGAAACAAAGAAAGAAATATCAATTGAGCATCCATTTGAGGCCAGTAAGACAGCTCATAACTAAACACATGTCTATTGTTTGGCGCTAATAGACGTAGAAGGAAGAAGTAGAGACTAGAGGACGTACTAGACTGAACAAGAAAACAGGACTAAGATCTGTAGAGAGACATGAAAGCTTTCGCAAGTTGGCAGGGCAGCTGAAGAGATGATGATTCTGGTTTCAGCGGCACCCGAAAGCTCTATTAACATATATTATTGAAACATACAGAGATATCATCCAATAATCATTTTCCATCGACTTTAGACCCCTGTAATATGTGATAGCTGTAATTATGTTCTGTCTATTAAAACTATTGTACTACATGCAAAGATCCAATCCACTGTAATCAAATGATGAAAGCGGGCCTCATCCTATTATGTAGATAATATTAATATTAGGTAAGTATGTGAAAGAAGGGTGCGTGTGTGTCCGTACACTTTTGGTTGGGAGGCCACTGAGAGCATTAATTCGGCGTTATATATTTGGCAGAGATGTGATCTGAGTAAGGGGACAAGCTGTCTTGTCATTAACGCATTGTCAGTCTAACACCACTCTAGCCTTAGCAATATTCTGTTCGGGACCTTACGTCATACGCTTGAACTTCATCGCGAGCAAATTCCTTCGGCTACAGCCACTGTCGACATAATGTCAGTCATGACCGATTTAAATCTAATTGTTCCCATACCCGCCACACATCACTAATACGCGGTTTATGTGAAGAATTACATTCTGCCTTCTTCTGCTTCTTTCGTTCGCCTGAAATATGTTTATAACTGCAATGTTGTCTCTTGTATGAATCTAACAGGTTTTTTTAGTTCACTCAGCGGTCCTTAGAGTTTATCTTCCACTGTTGTCTCTCTAGGCCAGAAGGTTCGCTTGGATATGTTGTAATTTGGGCAATCCTGGAGTATGTGCTCTGCTGTCTGCGACGCCAAACCACATTTGCACATAGCTGAGTCACCAATCTTGAATTTTGTATACATGTGGTTGCGTAATCTATTGTGTCCTGTTCTGGGGCGCAGAAGAATTACCTATTCTGGTCTGTCCATAACGTGGTAGTCGTCTTGAGTAAGGTTTGGTGGCCTTCTGACTGATTTAATCATTCTTTCCCCCCCCCCCCCCGGACAACAACTGTGAGAGGCTGGCTAAACCTGGCGCGGGTAGCCGATTACCCAGAATGTGAAGACAGGATCCGTCAGACTGCGCGGAAGAAATCATTCCTGATTCAACGGGCAGGGCGGCGTTTACCTGCAAAGCGTTGTGGAACGTAATCAGCACGACAAGGCACGTAGAGCGCCCTGGTCAACCACTGCACCTGTATTCGTCTCCAGTCGTCTTGACTTGTCCTGCCACTGGATTCAGATGGGCTCAGGCGAGAGAGTGAGGTCGACGAATTGCGCAACTCTTTCTCACTTTAATCCAATTCATCGCGCAAGTCATTCTTCATCCAACGTCATATATGACCTTCAAGCCCTGTGGCGATGGGCGAGCGGCGAAGCGGCAGGGGTGAGTACGCTGGCAGCCGTAGTCGCAGACCTGCACACAGACGGCTCAATCCATATGGTCGTCTTCTACTGACCGGAGAAGCAGTTGGATTCGGCAGCCCCCTGAGCGACTGAGCAGCCTTCTATAAGAACACATTGCTCACCTCCATAGCATGAGGAAGGAGCTAGAAAAGGTGCCCTAAACATTGTTTGCTCCATCACTACCTAATCAGCTAGCCGCGGTTGGCGGGTACCCTAAACTGCAGTCGACATACAAACAAAGAAAAAACAGGTAAAGCTAAAAGAGCAAACCATATTCCCTTGACAATCGGAACTTGGAATGTACCACCCTACTTGACAGAGACGGCGCGTCGGGTCCAGAGAGACGAACAGCACTGATTGGGAGAGAGCTGGGCAGGTACAACATCGACATTGCAGCCTTGAGCGAGACACGACTTGCAGAAGAAGGTCAATTCTGTGAAATAGGTGCCGGCTACACATTTCCTGGAGTGGAAGGAAAAGCGAGGAAAGACGCCAATCCGGTGTGGGATTTGCCATTAAGTCGGCCCTGGTCGGCAAACTAGCTGGATTTCCAAAGGCTATAAACGACAGGCTCATGACCATTAAATTGCCCCTGCTGAATGGAAGGAAGCACGCAACCATTGTGAGTGTCTACGCACCAACTATGACCAATGAAGATGATGTCAAGAACAAGTTCTATGAGGACGTGCATAATGTATTAACATCTGTTCCCAAAGGAGACAAACTTATACTCCTTGGGGATTTAAATGCCAGAGTAGGCACGGACATCACCTCTTGGGGTGGCATTATTGGAAAGCACGGAGTCGGAAATTGTAACAGCAATGGACACCTCCTTCTTCAGACATGTGCCGAACACGATCTCCTGATTACCAACACAATTTTCCGTCTCCCCATGAGAAACAGGACATCGTGGATGCACCCTCGATCGAAACACTGGCATCTCATTGACTATGTCATCGTCAGGAGGAGTGACAGACAAGACGTTCGGGTGACAAAATCCATGTGTGGTGCCGAATGTTGGACAGACCATCGTCTCATTATCTCTAAAATAAACATTCACATCAAACCACCACGGCGTCCTCAAGGGGTGAAAATGCAAAAATAAAACTAAATGTCACCCGCCTAAACAGCAAGAAAATGCAGCTGTCGTTTGAAAATATGCTGGAAGACCGCCTCAAGCCCAATGCTGCAGCTAAACAGGATGCAGAAACAGAGTGGAGAGCCCTAAAGGACATAATTTACAACACTGCTATGGAAATCCTGGGTCCACTGTTGACATGATTTTCGCTGCAAGGCAGTTGCAAGAGAAATGTCAGGAACAGAACTCTGAAATGTTCTCCACTTTCATTGACCTTACCAGGGTTTTTTATATAGTCAGCAGAGAAGGACTGTGGAAGATTATGGCAAAATATGGCTGTCCACGAAAATGTGTCCAAATAGTGCGGCTATTTCATGATGGCATGCAGGCAAGAGTACAGGAAAATGGTGTACTGTCTGAGCCCTTTCCTGTCACCAATGGAGTGAAATAAGGATGTGTCCTGGCACCAACACTGTTCAGCCTCATATTTTCAGCTATGTTGACGAATGCCGAACAACGACATTGGAATAGACATCAACTACCGCATGGATGGAAAGTTATTCAATCTCAGAAGGCTGAAAGCTAAAACCAAAATTGACAGCGACACCGTCAGAGAGCTCCTGTTTGCTGATGATTGTGCTCTATACGCCAATTCAGAGGCAGACATGCAACATAATGTTTCAGCTTTCTCACATGCCTGTGCCAACTTTGGGCTCAATATCAATTTGGAGAAGACTGTAGTTATGTACCAGCCAGCTCCAGGGAATAATCACTCTGTGCTGAATATCAAAGTGAAAGGTCATAGTCTAAGTGTTGTGGACTAATTCACCTATCTTGGCAGCACTGTGTCACAAGCTGCCAGAATTGATGATGAAGTGAATGCAAGAATCTCCAAGGACATCGCGGCCTTTGGCAGACTGTACAAGAATGTATGGGACAGAAATGGAATAAGCCTGCAAACAAAGCTGAAAGTCTACAAAGCAATTGTATTATCCACACTGCTATATGCTTGTGAAACCTGGACTGTTTATCAGCGACACGCTAGGAAATTAAACCACTTCCACACAGTCTGCCTTAGGAAGTTACTGACGATTAAATGGTAAGACGAGATCCCAGACACTGAAGTCCTAGAAAGAGCGTCCATGCCCAGTATCCACTCTCTACTAATGAAGAATCAGATTCGCTGGGCTGGTCACTTGACTCGCATGCCAGATCACAGGCTCCCTAAACGAATTTTTTAACGGCGAGTTGCGTTGTGGTAAACGCTCCCAAGGCGGCCAGAGGAAACAGTTTAAAGACACTCTGAAAATCTAACTGAATGCTTTTGGAATTCATCATGACACCTGGGAGACTGCAGCCAGAGACCGAAATTCGTGGTGGGCATCATTACCCAAGGGTGCAGTCACTTGTGAGGCAACCAGGACTGCAAGAGCTGTGAAGAAAAGACAGAACAGAAAAACCACTGCAGAAAATCCTCCTCCAGAAACGTCAAGCATTCTTTGTCCACATTGTCAAAAAACATTTCAAGCGAAAATAGGCCTTAGCAGCCATCTCAGAACTCATGGCTCCATACTTTCAACCCCACTGGATGAAATGAATGGTCATCATCATTCTTGATGGACAAACAACACAACAATTTGGATATTCTATGTACACTCCCGCTCCTCCATTTCGAACAGCATTTTGTGCTGACCCATCTTTGTAGACTCGGATCCAGAGATCATGTGGGTATTCGTCGTCAAGGAAGCTGAGAGTGGCTGTACTGCGCTGCACACTGTTCTGTTCTTCCTTGTC
This sequence comes from Cepaea nemoralis, assembly GCA_014155875.1. Classification (NCBI taxonomy): domain Eukaryota; kingdom Metazoa; phylum Mollusca; class Gastropoda; order Stylommatophora; family Helicidae; genus Cepaea; species Cepaea nemoralis. Next base: position 618,772 of record JACEFZ010016406.1, read on the forward strand.
AAAAATTTCTTTCACGTTTGTCTGGATTTGTGGCGATAGTCTATGACAGTCTATGTTCATCTGCAGAGTTGTTTGGCCTGGTGGATGAAACTTCTTCTTTTCAACCGCCCCATAGCTAAGTTTTCAAATCGGTTCTTCATAGGTTGGCCTGGCAAGCTGAGGAACTTTTCTGCTTGTATTAGCGTTTTCGTATCATCTCTGCGCTCACTCAGTGCTTGTGCCCTCCCCATTTTCTCCATCGCTACTATAGGTTTGATCTCATCCTTCCTGTGATGACTCTAAGAGCTTGATTTTGCACCTTGTCCAGCTTTTTTAGTGTGGTTTTTAATGCTGAACCCGTATTCCAAGTGTGGTCGTATGCTCTGTTGATAAACTTTGCTAAGTATTTTCCCACTGGCTGCCCAAGTGGTTCCACATTCTATCTTACCAAGAGGTGGGGGAAACACTCTGATGCTGGCATTGCACAAATTAAGAATACCTTAATAGGATATATAATCCTTCCTCTGGAAACCAAATGGCAAAAGAAATAGAGAGATAGAGAAAGAGAGAGAGAGAGAGAGAGAGAGAGAGAGAGAGAGAGAGAGAGGAGAGAGAGAGAGAGAGAGAGAGAGAGAGAGAGAGAGAGAGAGAGAGAGGCGCAAAGAGACAATTAGGGGCGGAGATGAACAATTTGGGGAGGACATGGGTGAAGCTTCAGGAGATAGCAAACAAAAGGGGCTTGGTCTGAGTTAGCTGAGGGAAGGGGGCTGTGCTCCGTTGCATGATAAAGGGCAGAAGAAAAAGGAAGAGGAGGAAAAGGAGGATGAGGAGGAGAAGAAAAAGGACGTGTCTTCAATATTCTGTCATGTGGTATCCACGGAGTTTGTTTACTGGAAATACGGGGATAACACCCACAGCGCAAGAGTGGTCAGTATCTATGCCTCTCGGCACAGTGGTCCGGTTTCCATGGCCAGTAACGACAGGATGTGTCGGAACCAGTACGGCTCTAGTGCCGACTCAGCCTCCTCAAATAGGCAGCTAATAATGCACAGAATTTTCTAGAAAATGCCTGGAAAGCGCAGGTGGGCAGGGTGGAGACTGGTCATCCTATGTCATTATGACGTGACATACTGTGGTGAAACCCTAACACTTCACAGCTCTACGGCAGTACCTGCCTTTGCGCTACTCTTCCCGTTCACGTGCTGGTACCCTCACCATGTGGCAGGCTTGCACACAACACGTGATGATGTTGCTAACGTCAGAACTGAAAGCTTGTGACCTCCTGCCTGGCATTGAAGTGTTTACTTTAAAATTGGTCCAGGAAAAGAACACAAAAGATTATGAGGAGAAGAGAGGAGACAGACAAAAAAGGATCCGCTTGGCTAATGAAGATATCATGTTTAATCAATGAAAGATATTCTCAAGCCACCGCGACATGATAAATAAAAATACCAAATGCCCAGTGACAGCTACGGAAAAGGGGACGCAACCGTTGCACTTTAGTAATGAAGACGATGTTTTGAAAACTCGAATAAAAGCCGCGATTATTGTGTGCAAGAAGTCAGTCTGTTAGAAAGGCCCAGATCTGGCATGTGAAGACATGCTATTCTGACAGATAAAAGGCTGGAGAGGCAAAAACAGAATGTGAAACAACAACCGGAAAAGCTGAACGTTTATTTGAGATAATTAGGTAATACATGCAAGGGCACTTAAGGCTGGCTTTCTTCGCTCCTTAAAATGACATTATCAATTGTTTCACAAGAATGGCCAGCTTACAACAACGATTTCAACGTGACATGTCAAAATCACGTGCCCTCTCTTGGAGTGTGTGACATGTTTTCACTCCGCCCACATCACTGTTCTTAACTTGGTTCATGTCACAGGGATTGTCTTCGTTCATGGTAGAGTATTCTCTTTGTCTATGTCACAGGTATTGTCTTTGTTCAAATCACAGGTCTTGTCTTTGTCCATGTCAAAGTTCTTGTCTTCGTCCATGTCAGAGGTCTGTGTCAGAGGTCTTGTCTTCGTCCATGTCAAAGGTCTTGTCTTCGTCCATATCAGAGGTCTTGTCTTCGTCCATATCAGAGGTCTTGTCTTCGTCCATGTCAGAGGTCTTGTCTTCATCCATATTAGAGATCTTGTCTTCGTCCATGTCAAAGGTCTTGTCTTCGTCCATATCAGAGATCTTGTCTTCGTCCATGTCTCAGGTCTGTTCTCCCCCATGTAACAGATGTTGTCTACATTCGTGTTACACGTCCAAGTTGTGTCTTCGTCTGAGACAGAGACCCTTGTCTACGTCCATGTCACAAATTGTATCTACGTCTAAGTCAAATATGCTGCAGACGTTCATTCCACAGTTACTGCCTATGTCTATATCACAGGTTGTGTATACGTTCGTGTCACAGGTTTTGCCTATGTTAAAGTGACAGGTTTGTCTAAATCCATGTCACATATTTATTTTACGGTCTTGTCACATAAGCTATTCATAAGTTACTCTCTGATCTCTGCCGGCACCTATTGTTGTCTTCTCCGTGGATCTGAATAAGCCAGCTCTCCCACTCTTGTGGATGTTACACTCATAGTCATTCTATATGAATGTTACAATCGCAGCCATCCTATGTGAATGTTACACTCATCGCCACTCTGCGGATGTTACTGTCAGTGTCACTCAATAAAAATGTTACAGTTAGTGTCACTCTAAGTCAATGTTACAGTCAGTGTTACTCTGTGTGGATGTTACATTTATAACCAGTCTATGTGAATGTTACAATGATAGCCACTCATTATAAATGTTACACTCACAGCCACTCTATATGAATGCTAAACGTATAGCCACTTTATGTGAATGTTACATAGATAACTATTCCATGTGTATGTTACAGACATAACCAATTTATGTGAATATTTCAGTTATAGCCATTCTTTGTGAATGTTTCTGTCATAGAACAACCGCTATTTTACTTAACAGGCGGAGAAACAAACTGTTTCTGGGAAAACAGCACCAAACACATACACAAACAACATCAATGTAAACTAGCTAAATAGACAAAACAAAGAGACGGTTAAATCATGTGTCAAACAACAGATTACATGCATGCGAGCAGTTTTTCCAAAGTCAAGTGTTGAAACTTTGCTCACACATCATGACCGAGCATGGCTTGAGACGCGAAACACGTTTGGAGTGGTAACCAATAAGTTTTTTTGTTTTTTTTTTTGCAAATCCTTTACAGGAAATCGCTGTTGTTGATTTTTTGGCAAGATTACGGCTTACGCTCAGTAGTTTGCCATTGCTTTCTGAACGGCCGGCTCACTTATCTCGTAAGTTATCAACGCAGCGAGAACCGCTTCCAATTCTCGCGCGCTGCGTTACCCTACGTGGATAAACGGGATTACGAGGAAAGTCGTTTAATCGCTAGGTCAGCGAGACCGGCAACCAATAAGTAGAGAAAGAAATAGGCTGCGTTTCTCGGAAACACGAGCAAACACATAGAATCTGGAGAAGTGAAAGTTGAAATGACAGTTGATGGAAGAAATAATTATCGAGAAAAATCAAATATTTTGGTCATATTAAGTGATTCGAAACAATATGTCATCCACACCCAGTGGTCTTCCACAGTAATATGGGTGTATTATGATATATAACTCTGCAGTATAGACCTGGCAAGATCAGTGACATATGCCAGGCAAGACATCGTGCAAACTTTTGTTAATGGCGTCCATTTTAAGTGATTTTTAAAATTTAATTGCATAACCTTTACAGGACGTCGCAGTCAACCTCAGCATTTGTTGTTGTTTTTGATCTCTTGGCAAATTTACGTTCAGTAGTTTGCCATTAACTACTGAGCGTAATATTGCCAAGAAATCAACAAACAGCTGAAAGATGCTGCTGTTGACAGCGATGTCCTGTAAAAGGATATGCGAATTTTAAAAAAAAAAGTTTGCCATTGCTTTCCGAACGACCGGCACCCATACCATTTCATAAAAAACCAACGCAAGGCGGTCTGCTACCATATCGCCCGTAGCTGTGTTTCGAACGCGGTATGCGGGATTACGAACTGCGTCCGCAACCCCCTGGCCGTGGGTAAGAGTAGCGATGGGCTGAAATTTGCGTGTGGATTAGCTTTCCCTATCAACAGTGTCCCTCGCCATCAGGCGAACCCACTCCGACTTTAGAGGTATTTGTAATTTACGTCCCTAAGTCAAGGACGACAGGTCACCGTTTAGTCCAGATGTCCGGTGTAGGGGTTGAACCGTTGACCCCAGCATCAGCACACCGGATGTTTAAGAACAGGCGTTCTTATTCATTCGGCCATGCGGACCTGCATATGACACTCATAAAACTTGACTGCAAAGACTGGTTATAAAGTAATACGTGGGTACTGTTGAATATACAAGGGTTTAAATCCCGATGGTGGGGTGGGGGAGGCCTAAACGAGGACTTCCAAGTAAAATCACACTGAAATGCATGAAAGAACCACATCACGCCGACATGCATGAAATAACCACATCACACTGACATGCATGAAATAACCACATCACGCCGACATGCATGAAATAACCACATCACGCCGACATGCATGAAATAACCACATCACGCCGACATACATGAAATAACCACATCACGCCGACATGCATGAAATAACCACATCACGCCGACATGCATGAAATAACCACATCACACTGACATGCATGAAATAACCACATCACGCCGACATGCATGAAATAACCACATCACGCTGACATGCATGAAATAACCACATCACACTGACATGCATGAAATAACCACATCACACTGACATGCATGAAATAACCACATCACACTGACATGCATGAAATAACCACATCACGCCGACATGCATGAAATAACCACATCACGCCGACATGCATGAAATAACCACATCACACTGACATGCATGAAATAACCACATCACGCCGACATGCATTAAATAACCACATCACGCTGACATGCATGAAATAACCACATCACACTGACACGCATGAAATAACCACATCACACTGACATGCATGAAATAACCACATCACGCCGACATGCATGAAATAACCACATCACATTGACATGCATGAAATAACCACATCACGCCGACATGCATGAAATAACCACATCACACTGACATGCATGAAATAACCACATCACGCCGACATGCATGAAATAACCACATCACACTGACATGCATGGAAGAACCACATCACGCCGACATGGCTGAAATAACCACATCACACTTACATGCAAGATCAGTTATACCTTAGAGACTCAAAAGAAATTACATCACATCGACATGCAAGAGAAACAACCACCTGACACTGACATGCAAGAACCTACATCACACCGACATGCAAAAAACAACTACATCACACTGACATGCAAGAAATAACTTCACACTAGCATGCAAGAAACATACCACATCACACTGACATGCAAGAAATAACTACGTCACACTGACATGCAAGAAATAACTACGTCACACTGACATGCAAGAAATAACTACTTCACACTGACATGCAAGAAACATACCACATCACACCGACATGCAAGAAATAACTACGTCACACTGACATGCAAGAAATAACTTCACACTAACATGCAAGAAATAACTACGTCACACTGACATGCAAGAAATAGCTACTTCACACTAACATGTAAGAAATAGCTACTTCACACTGACATGTAAGAAATAACTACTTCACACTGACATGCAAGAAACATACCACATCACACCGACATGCAAGAAATAACTACGTCACACTGACATGCAAGAAACAACTACTTCACACTGACATGCAAGAAATAATTACTTCACACTGACATACAGGAACAGTTACATCATATAGACTCACAAGAAACAACTACATCACACAGACATGTAAGAAACAACTACATCACACAGACATGTAAGAAACAACTACATCACACAGACATGTAAGAAACAACTATATCACTCAGACATGTAAGAAATAACTACTTCACATTGACATGTAAGAAATAACTACATCACACTGACATGCAAGAAATAACTACTTCACACAGACATGTAAGAAATAACTACATCATACAGACATGTAAGAAATAACTACATCATACAGACATGTAAGAAATAACTACATCACACTGACATGCAAGAAATAACTACATCACACTGACATGTAAGAAATAACTACATCACACTGACATGCAAGAAATAACTACTTCACACAGACATGTAAGAAACAACTATATCCAATGTATATGCAACCACATCTGGGCGGGCGTTGTCGTGCAGTGACAATATTTCTTTTGAGAGGAATCCCGTTATTTCGATCGTATCGCGGGCTTGGGTTTGATCACTAGCATATTAATTTCGAGCATTAGTCATCGTTTCATTCCTATCCTGGAAATGTGCCGATAAAGAACCCTTTTCATCCCAAAGATGGTCATCATGACTTTCCAAGCGAATTCTTGCGTCTTAAATTTTTTATTTTTTTTTTCATAAACCTAGGCAACGGGTTCTACCCATTCTTGGACTATCCATTGACTCAAACAATTGTCTTCATGCTGAACCATCACTCTTCTCTAGATTTCACAAAAAACAAATAACGACTCGTTGTTCTCCCGCCAATATAAGTCGCTAATGGGGCAACCATTTTGTAATCGCTAACTGCGCAAACTGCTAGATGCTTACGACTCCTATTGGGATGCTTTTTAAGAGCCAGTTTGAGTCCTGAAATATCTTTTCCCGTTGTCTATACTTTTCCATGCACTTTATAATAAAATGTATGTTACTTAATGACTGCCCCTCATATTCCATTAGATCCCATACCCTACTACATCACTTAACTCCAACAGTTAATATATTCCATTAAATTCGATCCTCCACTACATCAAACAACTACCACTATTAATATATCCCATTACATCGTATTCCCTACTACGTCAAACTACTACAACACTGATCAGCTATCAATTATGACTGTTAATGCATTCAATTATACCCCATTTTCTTCTACATCAAAACAACTATCATTATTTATATATTCCACCACTCTCCATTCTCAAATAACAAACACTATTAATCAGTACATAACTCAGTGCACTCCGGCACTTTCAACGGTATTCACACTTACTTAGCCAGTGTTAGTGTTGCATATTTATTCAGTATCCTGCGGGTGTCTAAGTGCCTTATTCTCACATAACAGCAGTCCATAGTTGATTATTCGACAGACTCTCACAGCACTTGCTCACAAAGAGGCGAGTTAAAAGGCCAGATGGTCGACTTCATTACTCTGGGTGTTACCTCACCTGAGGAATGACAGGCCGCCTGCCAGGAACAATATACAGTGCATGAACTCTGTAGCTTGAGCAATGGCCCTTGGAGTTCTAATAACGAATCCGGACGGCTTGACCACTTCGTCACAGAGACCCCTAAGACATGTCCCCCAAATCATTGTCCATGCCACGACCAAATGCTTTCAAACGACCGACTCAGCTGGCTAGTCGTTCACTGCCCATGGTAGAACCAGACACTTTCATATTGACACATCAACTGGTTAATACTTCACTGCCCATGATAGAACCACATAAGCTTTCACCTCAACACATCAGCTGGTTAATCCTTCACTGCCCATGGTAGAACCACATAAGCTTTCACCTCAACAAATCAGCTGGCTCTTTCAGCAGTTAATAATTTCTGTCATTGAGTATGGTTTGGGGCTGCTGACAGTATAAAAAAGCCAGCTTGAAAGGTTGGAGCGCATACAGAATGCTGCCATGTGGTTAATACTGGGGTGCACAAAGGACACACCAATTATCTGCATGAGGCGTATCCTGGCGATACCTACAATGACGGATAGGCATAGGGTCCTTCAGGCCAAATGGTACCTGAGAGTTGCCGCAGACAGGGATCACCCGCTGCATGCAGCAATGGATATGGTAAAGGGTCATAGACTAAGACGAGGCAGGTCCTGGATGGCACAGGCAAAACTTTCTATAAGTCAGGTGTGTGATCTAGAGACCATCAATAGTGAAAGAGAGTGGGTTGAAGTTCCGGATGACATGACGGACTGGCACAATGTAATAATAACACTGGGTCGTGAGTGCAGAGAATGGGCAGCGGGCCGCACTGAGTTTGAAGTGCAACAGCTGATCCAGAGCAACACACATCAAGGTGACATAGTCATCTACACTGATGGGTCAGTGGTGAGAAACAGACGTAGTGGCTGGGGCTTTATTGCAAAGGCTAATGGGCGAGTCTTGAAAAAGGAGAGCCTGGCATATGAGACTACGACCTCCAGCATGAGAATGGAGGTGGAGGCAGTAACAGCGGCATTCCGGTGGCTAGAGGAGACTACTGCAACACACGTTGTGTTCATTACGGATTCAAAGAATATGCTTAGCAAGGTGGAGAAAGGAATGTTTCGTGTGGAATGGCTCTCGTCGCTTCAGAGGTCACAGATTGTGAGAATTGTATGGATATTTTGCCCTGGCCATGCGGGTGTACGGGGGAATGAACAGGCTGATAGGCTAGCAGGGAATGCACCTCTTGGTGGTATCTTGCCTATGGACAAGGGGGAAGTGGTCGTGCGCTTGTGGGACCAGGTGGAGAAGGCGGAGGAAGAGATTGAGAACCCATATGTGGAAAGAATGAGATTGCGGGGGATCGGCAGGGGTTCTGGAAGAATCTAAAAACTGAGAGGGAAGACCAGGAGAACATTTAATCAGATAGCGGTGAACGATTAGTAGTATGACTCTTCGCTGGCTGTTGAACGAGGGGACTGAGCACGTATGGGAATGTCCTGACTGCAGTGATGTCGGTTATTGACTCAACTCAACTCAACTCAACACATCAGCTGGTTAATCCTTCACTGCCCGTGGTAGAACCACATACACTTTCACCTCAACACATCAGCTGGTTAATCCTTTATTGCCCATGGTAGAACCACATAAGCTTTCACCTCAACACATCAGCTGGTTAATCCTTTACTGCCCATGGTACAACCACATAAGCTTTCACCTCAACACATCAGCTGGTTAATCCTTCACTGCCCATGGTAGAACCACAGACACTTTCAAATCAACACATTAACTGGTTAATCCTTCACTGCCCATGGTAGAACAGTTCCGGTCAAGATGGCGGCGGACGGTTGTGTTTTATTGTGACCGCTTTTTTTCGCATAGGAGATGGATATTTTCATCTCCTGCATGTAATGTGTGCGCCAGGATGTAAATCTGGAGTTTCTTCTCAAGATTTTTGCCGACGCTACGGAGTTCGTGCATCTGAGCGAAGCAATCCTTGAGTGAATTTTCGCAGCCTGTGTGTTTCTGTGGTGTTTGGTTTTTCAAACTGATGGAAAAGCGTTTGTGCTCCGTGCGGAGGGCAGTCAACCTAATAAGGCGACGGGGCGACGGGAAGGCCGTAAGCGACAAGACAGACGAGGTGGAACAAAGCGTTTTAGACTCAAATGCGACCATCTGGGCCTCAAAAATACTCGTATTCTATATTGGAATTATGCCAACGCAAAACAACGAGGCCCTATTCTAGAAAACCTGGTATGCAGGAACGACATTATAGCGCTTCAGGAGACGAGACTGGATGTTAATTCACTCTATATTACCGGCATCCAATGTTTCTACAACAGGCGATACCTGTAACGATTATGGCGATTCTCATTCGCGACAGTATAGTCGTTTCAGAGCTGGACATGTCGAGATGGGACAGTGACGACATACAAATACAGGCGGTTAGAGTTTAATCCGGTCTACCATTCGTGCTGGTTAATGTTTATGCCTGTAACGCGAGTGTGGATTCCCAGAAGTGGCAGTGCTTAAGTGACATATTATGTCACGAGAGGAATGTTATTTTCTGTGGCGATTTCAACGCTAACTGTATATCACGTAGTGATTCGGATCCTAGCCTCATCAAATAAAGGCTTAAAAAAGTATGAGGATCAGTGTACACTTAGCGCACGCTAGATATTTCTCTACATTTGAAAAGTAAAAATTCGACTGAATAAATCGCTGCTGGGATACTTTTCCAAATTAAAATACCTACTCACAAAAATCATATTTCTCTCACGTTTCTATCATATTTCTATTCTAGTGAATTAAACAAAGATCTATATTTGTGCTTTTTTGATTACACTAAGGCATTTGATCAGGTGAAACACGAAGAAATGTTTACAGTATTGGAAATGTTAAATATTGATGGTAAAGGTCTAAGAATAATATAGAAATGCACCGGTAACAAATAGCAACCATAAGAATTGCCGACGAATTAGGAACTTTTGAACACATTAAACAAGTCGTTAGGCAGGGTTGCGTACTATCGCCTGATCTGTTCAATTTGTACGGCGAAAAAAAATGAGATCCATTCAAGACATGCCAGGAATGTCGGTTGTGGGAATCATCATCATCATCATCATCATCATCATCATCATCATCATCATCATCATCATCATCATCATCATCATCATCATCTTCCACTTCTGCAGTCAAGTGTCGTGGGGAGGAATAATTTGCGCTCCAGCGCCCGGTGGGCGGCACTGAATAGTGTCATTCCGTGTAATTGTACAATGTCTTTCATTGTTGTGGGAATATTATAAACAATCCACGTTAAGCTGATGACTTGGGTTTGGTTGCCGAAAATGAAACAGTCACAAGAAATGATAGACACAATTCCAACGGAACATCAAAACGAAGAACTTAGTCTGAATAACAGAAAAACAGAAGTAATGACTATTAGAAATAAAAACTGTGTATCCAAATGCAACACAGAGATGAATGGAATCAGTCTGAAACAAGGCAATATATTTAAATGTTCGGGTGTTTTAATAACAGCAGGTGGAAGTTAAATGTAGAATAGCCCAACCAAAGGCAAGCATTTCACAAGATGAAGAATATTCTCTGCAATTTATATCGTCGATGGAGAATCCTTAAAAGCTATATTGAGCCCGTCTTGATGTACGGAAGCGAATCATGGACTATTACCATACAAGTGAGAAATTAATTGGAAGTTGTGCAGATGTGGTTTGATAGAAGAATAATGAGAACACCGTGGACGGATAGACAGAGAAATCCACTAAAGATATCTAGACAGAAATTAACTCTCAAGAGAACTTGTGACTAGCATCAGAAGAGGACAGCCCACATTCTGCGGGTATGCCATGAGAAGGGAAAAGTTGGAGTACTTCGTCACAACAGGAAGGCTGGAGGAGAAGAAAAGCAAGGGGAGACAAAGAGAGAAGATGTTGGACATTTTGACGTCATGGCATGGAGGAACGTCGGTATCAGTAATCATTCGCAGCACAAGAGACAGAGGACTGTGGAGGGACATGATCACCAAGGCCACGTGGCGAGGACTATGAGAAATAATTCTGGTATTTTGATATCCGTTGTGCTACAGAGTTCGTGCACCTCGTCAATAGGTTAATGTTGTTATCTCTGGGATCTATGTCCCCCAGAACATGCGTATTTGTTTGTCAGCAGGTTATACTAGCATTGCACTGTGTTGGTTTAAAGATTGTCAGCAAGTTATACTAGCATTGCACTGTGTTGGTTTAAAGATTGTTAGCAAGTTATACTAGCATTGCACTGTGTTGGTTTAAAGATTGTCACCAAGTTATACTAGCATTGCACTGTGTTGGTTTAAAGATCGTCAACAAGTTATACTAGCATTGCACTGTGTTGGTTTAAAGATTGTCACCAAGTTATACTAGCATTGCACTGTGTTAGTTTAAAGATTGTCAACAAGTTATACTAGCATTACACTGTGTTGGTTTAAAGATTGTCAACAAGTTATACTAGCATTGTACTGTGTTGGTTTAAAGATTGTCAGCAAGTTATACTAGCATTGCACTGTGTTAGTTTAAAGATTGTCAGCAAGTTATACTAGCATTGCACTGTGTTAGTTTAAAGATTGTCACCAAGTTATACTAGCATTGTACTGTGTTGGTTTAAAGATTGTCACCAAGTTATACTAGCATTGCACTGTGTTGGTTTAAAGATTGTCAGCAAGTTATACTAGCATTGCACTGTGTTAGTTTAAAGATTGTCAGCAAGTTATACTAGCATTGCACTGTGTTAGTTTACAGATTGTCAACAAGTTATACTAGCATTGTACTGTGTTGGTTTAAAGATTGTCACCAAGTTATACTAGCATTGTACTGTGTTGGTTTAAAGATCGTCAACAAGTTATACTAGCATTGCACTGTGTTGGTTTAAAGATTGTTAGCAAGTTATACTAGTATTATAGTGTGTTAGTTTAAAGATTGTCAACAAGTTATACTAGCATTGCACTGTGTTGGTTTAAAGATTGTCAGCAAGTTATACTAGCATTGCACTGTGTTAGTTTAAAGATTGTCACCAAGTTATACTAGCATTGTACTGTGTTGGTTTAAAGATTGTCACCAAGTTATACTAGCATTGCACTGTGTTGGTTTAAAGATTGTCAGCAAGTTATACTAGCATTGCACTGTGTTAGTTTAAAGATTGTCAGCAAGTTATACTAGCATTACACTGTGTTGGTTTAAAGATTGTCACCAAGTTATACTAGCATTGCACTGTGTTGGTTTAAAGATTGTCAACAAGTTATACTAGCATTGTACTGTGTTGGTTTAAAGATTGTCACCAAGTTATACTAGCATTGCACTGTGTTAGTTTACAGATTGTCAACAAGTTATACTAGCATTGTACTGTGTTAGTTTAAAGATTGTCAGCAAGTTATACTAGCATTACACTGTGTTGGTTTAAAGATTGTCACCAAGTTATACTAGCATTGTACTGTGTTGGTTTAAAGATTGTCACCAAGTTATACTAGCATTGTACTGTGTTGGTTTAAAGATCGTCAACAAGTTATACTAGCATTGCACTGTGTTGGTTTAAAGATTGTTAGCAAGTTATACTAGTATTATAGTGTGTTAGTTTAAAGATTGTCAACAAGTTATACTAGCATTGCACTGTGTTGGTTTAAAGATTGTCAGCAAGTTATACTAGCATTGCACTGTGTTAGTTTAAAGATTTTCAGCAGGTAATACTAGCATTGCACTGTGTTGGTTTAAAGATTGTCAACAAGTTATACTAGCATTGCACTGTGTTGGTTTAAAGATTGTCAACAAGTTATACTAGCATTGCACTGTGTTAGTTTAAAGATTTTCAGCAGGTAATACTAGCATTGCACTGTGTTGGTTTAAAGATTGTCAACAAGTTATACTAGCATTGCACTGTGTTAGTTTAAAGATTTTCAGCAGGTAATACTAGCATTGCACTGTGTTGGTTTAAAGATTGTTAGCAAGTTATACTGGTATTACACTGTGTTAGTTTAAAGATTGTCAACAAGTTATACTAGCATTGCACTGTGTTGGTTTAAAGATTGTCAACAAGTTATACTAGCATTACACTGTGTTAGTTTAAAGATTGTCAACAAGTTATACTAGCATTCTTTGTGTTAGTTTAAAGATTGTCAACAAGTTATACTAGCATTCTTTGTGTTAGTTTAAAGATTGTCAGCAAGTTATACTAGCATTGCACTGTGTTGGTTTAAAGATTGTCAACAAGTTATACTAGCATTACACTGTGTTAGTTTAAAGATTGTCAACAAGTTATACTAGCATTCTTTGTGTTAGTTTAAAGATTGTCAACAAGTTATACTAGCATTCTTTGTGTTAGTTTAAAGATTGTCAGCAAGTTATACTAGCATTGCACTGTGTTGGTTTAAAGATTGTTAGCAAGTTATACTGGTATTACACTGTGTTAGTTTAAAGATTGTCAACAAGTTATACTAGCATTGCACTGTGTTGGTTTAAAGATTGTCAACAAGTTATACTAGCATTCTTTGTGTTAGTTTAAAGATTGTCAGCAAGTTATACCAGCATTATACTTGTTAGTTTAAAGATTGTCAGCAGGTTATACTAGCATTTCACTGTGTTAGTTTAAAGATTGTCAACAAGTTATACTAGCATTGTACTGTGTTAGTTTAAAGATTGTCAGCAAGTTATACTAGCATTACACTGTGTTAGTTTAAAGATTGTCAACAAGTTATACTAGCATTACACTGTGTTAGTTTAAAGATTGTCAACACGTTATACTAGCATTGCACTGTGTTGGTTTAAAGATTGTTAGCAAGTTATACTAGTATTATAGTGTGTTAGTTTAAAGATTGTCAGCAGGTTATACTAGCATTGCACTGTGTTGGTTTAAAGATTGTTAGCAAGTTATACTAGTATTATAGTGTGTTAGTTTAAAGATTGTCAGCAGGTTATACTAGCATTACACTGTGTTAGTTTAAAGATTGTCAGCAGGTTATACTAGCATTACACTGTGTTAGTTTAAAGATTGTCAACAAGTTATACTAGCATTCTTTGTGTTCGTTTAAAGATTGTCAACAAGTTATACTAGCATTACACTGTGTTAGTTTAAAGATTGTCAGCAAGTTATACTAGCATTACACTGTGTTAGTTTAAAGATTGTCAGCAAGTTATACTAGCATTACACTGTGTTAGTTTAAAGATTGTCAACAAGTTATACTAGCATTACTTGTGTTCGTTTAAAGATTGTCAACAAGTTATACTAGCATTACACTGTGTTAGTTTAAAGATTGTCAGCAAGTTATACTAGCATTACACTGTGTTAGTTTAAAGATTGTCAGCAAGTTATACTAGCATTACACTGTGTTAGTTTAAAGATTGTCAGCAAGTTATACTAGCATTGCACTGTGTTAGTTTAAAGATTGTCAGCAAGTTATACTAGCATTACACTGTGTTAGTTTAAAGATTGTCAACACGTTATACTAGCATTGCACTGTGTTGGTTTAAAGATTGTTAGCAAGTTATACTAGTATTATAGTGTGTTAGTTTAAAGATTGTCAGCAGGTTATACTAGCATTGCACTGTGTTGGTTTAAAGATTGTTAGCAAGTTATACTAGCATTACACTGTGTTAGTTTAAAGATTGTCAGCAGGTTATACTAGCATTACACTGTGTTAGTTTAAAGATTGTCAGCAAGTTATACTAGCATTGTACTGTGTTAGTTTAAAGATTGTCAGCAAGTTATACTAGCATTGTACTGTGTTAGTTTAAAGATTGTTAGCAAGTTATACTAGCATTACACTGTGTTAGTTTAAAGATTGTCAACAAGTTATACTAGCATTACACTGTGTTAGTTTAAAGATTGTCAGCAGGTTATACTAGCATTGCACTGTGTTAGTTTAAAGATTGTCAGCAAGTTATACTAGCATTACACTGTGTTAGTTTAAAGATTGTCAGCAAGTTATACTAGCATTGCACTGTGTTGGTTTAAAGATTGTCAGCCAGTTATACTAGCATTGCACTGTGTTGGTTTAAAGATTGTCAGCAAGTTATACTAGCATTGCACTGTGTTGGTTTAAAGATTGTTAGCAAGTTATACTAGCATTACACTGTGTTAGTTTAAAGATTGTCAACACATTATACTAGCATTGCACTGTGTTGGTTTAAAGATTGTTAGCAAGTTATACTAGTATTATAGTGTGTTAGTTTAAAGATTGTCAGCAGGTTATACTAGCATTACACTGTGTTAGTTTAAAGATTGTCAGCAGGTTATACTAGCATTACACTGTGTTAGTTTAAAGATTGTAGCAAGTTATACTAGTATTATAGTGTGTTAGTTTAAAGATTGTTAGCAAATTATACTAGTATTATAGTGTGTTAGTTTAAAGATTGTTAGCAAGTTATACTGGTATTACACTGTGTTAGTTTAAAGATTGTCAACAAGTTATACTAGCATTCTTTGTGTTAGTTTAAAGATTGTCAGCAAGTTATACCAGCATTATACTTGTTAGTTTAAAGATTGTCAGCAGGTTATACTAGCATTTCACTGTGTTAGTTTAAAGATTGTCAACAGTTATACTAGCATTGCACTGTGTTAGTTTAAAGATTGTCAGCAAGTTATACTAGCATTACACTGTGTTAGTTTAAAGATTGTCAGCAAGTTATACTAGCATTGCACTGTGTTAGTTTAAAGATTGTCAGCAAGTTATACTAGCATTGCACTGTGTTAGTTTAAAGATTGTCAGCAAGTTATACTAGTATTACACTGTGTTAGTTTTAAAGATTGTCAGCAGGTTATACTAGCATTACACTGTGTTAGTTTAAAGATTGTCAGCAAGTTATACTAGCATTGCACTGTGTTAGTTTAAAGATTGTCAGCAAGTTATACTAGTATTACACTGTGTTAGTTTAAAGATTGTCAGCAAGTTATACTAGCATTACACTGTGTTAGTTTAAAGATTGTCAGCAAGTTATACTAGCATTGCACTGTGTTAGTTTAAAGATTGTCAACAAGTTATACTAGCATTCTTTGTGTTAGTTTAAAGATTGTCAGCAAGTTATACCAGCATTATACTTGTTAGTTTAAAGATTGTCAGCAGGTTATACTAGCATTTCACTGTGTTAGTTTAAAGATTGTCAACAAGTTATACTAGCATTGCACTGTGTTAGTTTAAAGATTGTCAGCAAGTTATACTAGCATTACACTGTGTTAGTTTAAAGATTGTCAGCAAGTTATACTAGCATTGCACTGTGTTGGTTTAAAGATTGTTAGCAAGTTATACTAGTATTATAGTGTGTTAGTTTAAAGATTGTCAGCAGGTTATACTAGCATTACACTGTGTTAGTTTAAAGATTGTTAGCAAATTATACTAGTATTATAGTGTGTTAGTTTAAAGATTGTCAGCAAGTTATACTAGTATTATAGTGTGTTAGTTTATAGATTGTCAGCAGGTTATACTAGCATTACACTGTGTTGGTTTAAAGATTGTCAGCAAGTTATACTAGTATTATAGTGTGTTAGTTTATAGATTGTCAGCAGGTTATACTAGCATTACACTGTGTTGGTTTAAAGATTGTCAGCAAGTTATACTAGTATTACACTGTGTTAGTTTAAAGATTGTCAGCAAGTTATACTAGTATTACACTGTGTTAGTTTAAAGATTGTCAGCAGGTTATACTAGTATTATAGTGTGTTAGTTTAAGATTGTCAGCAAGTTATACTAGCATTGCACTGTGTTAGTTTAAAGATTGTCAGCAAGTTATACTAGTATTATAGTGTGTTAGTTTAAAGATTGTCAGCAAGTTATACTAGCATTGCACTGTGTTGGTTTAAAGATTGTCAGCAAGTTATACTAGAATTATAGTGTGTTAGTTTAAAGATTGTCAGCAAATTATACTAGCATTGCACTGTGTTGGTTTAAAGATTGTCAGCAAGTTATACTAGAATTATAGTGTGTTAGTTTAAAGATTGTCAGCAAGTTATACTAGAATTATAGTGTGTTAGTTTAAAGATTGTCAGCAAGTTATACTAGTATTATAGTGTGTAGTTTAAAGATTGTCAGCAAGTTATACTAGTATTACACTGTGTTAGTTTAAAGATTGTCAGACAAGTTATACTAGTATTATAGTGTGTTAGTTTAAAGATTGTCAGCAAGTTATACTAGTATTATAGTGTGTTAGTTTTAAAGATTGTCAGCAAGTTATACTATTATTATAGTGTGTTAGTTTAAAGATTGTCAGCAAGTTATACTAGTATTATAGGTGTTAGTTTAAAGATCTGTCTAGCAAGTTATACTAGTATTATAGTGTGTTAGTTAAAGATTGTCAGCAAGGTTATACTAGCATTGCACTGTGTAGTTAAAGATTGTCAGCAAGTTATACTAGCATGTCACTGTGTTAGTTTAAAGATTGTCAGCAAGTTATACTAGTCTATTATAGTTTGTTAGTTTAAGATGTCAGCAAGTTATACTAGTATTATAGGTGTTAGTTTAAAGATTGTCAGCAAGTTATACTCGCATTACACTGTGTTAGTTTAAAGATTGTCAACAAGTTATACTAGTATTATAGTGTGTTGGTTTAAAGATTGTCAGCAAGTTATACTGGCATTCTTTGTGTTAGTTTAAAGATTGTCAACAAGTTATACTAGTATTATAGTGTTAGTTGGAAGATTGTCAGCAAGTTATACTAGTATTGCACTGTGTTAGTTTAAAGATTGTCAGCAAGTTATACCAATTATACTGTGTTAGTTTTAAGATTGTCAGTAAGTTATACTAGCATTGCACTGTGTTAGTTTAAATATTGTCAGCAAGTTATACTAGTATTGCACTGTGTTAGTTTAAGGATTGTCAGCAAGTTATACTAGCATTGCACTGTGTTAGTTTAAAGATTGTCAGCAAGTTATACTAGCATTGCACTGTGTTAGTTTAAAGATTGTCAGCAAGTTATACTAGTATTATAGTGTGTTAGTTTAAAGATTGTCAGCAGGTTACACTAGTATTATAGTGTGTTAGTTTAAAGATTGTCAGCAAGTTATACTAGTATTACAGTGTGTTAGTTTAAAGATTGTCAGCAAGTTATACTAGTATTATAGTGTGTTAGTTTAAAGATTGTCAGCAAGTTATACTAGCATTGCACTGTGTTAGTTTAAAGATTGTCAGCAAGTTATACTAGTATTATAGTGTGTTAGTTTAAAGATTGTCAGCAAGTTATACTAGTATTATAGTGTGTTAGTTTAAAGATTGTCAGCAAGTTATATTGTCAGCAAGTTATACTAGTATTATAGTGTGTTAGTTTAAAGATTGTCAGCAAGTTATACTAGTATTATAGTGTGTTAGTTTAAAGATTGTCAGCAAGTTATACTAGCATTGCACTGTGTTAGTTTAAAGATTGTCAGCAAGTTATACTAGTATTATAGTGTGTTAGTTTAAAGATTGTCAGCAAGTTATACTAGTATTATAATGTGTTAGTTTAAAGATTGTCAGCAAGTTATACTAGTATTATAGTGTGTTAGTTTAAAGATTGTCAGCAAGTTATACTAGCATTACACTGTTTTAGTTTAAAGATTGTCAACAAGTTATACTATTATTATAGTGTGTTGATTTAAAGATTGTCAGCAAGTTATACTAGCATTCTTTGTGTTAGTTTAAAGATTGTCAACAAGTTATACTAGCATTACACTGTGTTAGTTTAAAGATTGTCAGCAAGTTATACTAGTATTGCACTGTGTTAGTTTAAAGATTGTCAGCAAGTTATACCAATTATACTGTGTTAGTTTTAAGATTGTCAGTAAGTTATACTAGCATTGCACTGTGTTAGTTTAAAGATTGTCAGCAAGTTATACTAGTATTGCACTGTGTTAGTTTAAAGATTGTCAGCAAGTTATACTAGCATTGCACTGTGTTAGTTTAAAGATTGTCAGCAAGTTATACTAGCATTGCACTGTGTTAGTTTAAATGATTGTCAGCAAGTTATACTAGTATTATAGTGTGTTAGTTTAAAGATTGTCAGCAAGTTATACTAGTATTATAGTGTTAGTTTAAAGATTGTCAACAGGTTATACCAATTATACTGTGTTAGTTTTAAGATTGTCAGTACGTTATACTAGCATTGCACTGTGTTAGTTTAAAGATTGTCAGCAAGTTATACTAGTATTATAGTGTGTTAGTTTAAAGATTGTCAGCAAGTTATACTAGTATTATAGTGTGTTAGTTTAAAGATTGTCAGCAAGTTATACTAGTATTATAGTGTGTTAACTTAAAGATTGTCAGCAAGTTATACTAGTATTATAGTGTGTTAGTTTAAAGATTGTCAGCAAGTTATACTAGTATTATAGTGTGTTAGTTTAAAGATTGTCAGCA
The DNA here is from genome assembly GCA_014155875.1 of Cepaea nemoralis. Taxonomy (NCBI): domain Eukaryota; kingdom Metazoa; phylum Mollusca; class Gastropoda; order Stylommatophora; family Helicidae; genus Cepaea; species Cepaea nemoralis. Next base: position 638,400 of record JACEFZ010016406.1, read on the forward strand.
AGTTATACTAGCATTACACTGTGTTAGTTTAAAGATTGTCAACAAGTTATACTAGTATTATAGTGTGTTGGTTTAAAGATTGTCAGCAAGTTATACTAGCATTCTTTGTGTTAGTTTAAAGATTTTCAAGCAAGTTATACTAGCATTACACTGTGTTAGTTTAAAGATTGTCAGCAAGTTATACTAGCATTGCACTGTGTTAGTTTAAAGATTGTCAGCAAGTTATACAGTATACTGTGTTAGTTTTAAGATTGTCAGCAAGTTATACTAGCATTGCACTGTGTTAGTTTAAAGATTGTCAGCAAGTTATACTAGTATTAGCACTGTGTTAGTTTAAAGATTGTCAGCAAGTTATACTAGCATTGCACTGTGTTAGTTTAAAGATTGTCAGCAAGTTATACTAGCATTGCACTGTGTTAGTTTAAAGATTGTCAGCAAGCTATACTAGTATTATAGTGTGTTAGTTTAAAGATTGTCAGCAAGTTATACTAGTATTATAGTGTTAGTTTAAAGATTGTCAACAGGTTATACCAATTATACTGTGTTAGTTTAAGATTGTCAGTACGTTATACTAGCATTGCACTGTGTTAGTTTAAAGATTGTCAGCAAGTTATACTAGTATTATAGTGTGTTAGTTTAAAGATTGTCAGGAAGTTATACTAGTATTATAGTGTGTTAGTTTAAAGATTGTCAGCAAGTTATACTAGTATTATAGTGTGTTAGTTTAAAGATTGTCAGCAAGTTATACTAGTATTATAGTGTGTTAGTTTAAAGATTGTCAGCAAGTTATACTAGTATTATAGCTGTGTTAGTTTAAAGATTGTCAGCAAGTTATACTAGTATTACACTGTGTTAGTTTAAAGATTGTCAGCAAGTTATACTAGCATTGCACTGTGTTAGTTTAAAGATTGTCAGCAAGTTATACTAGTATTATAGTGTGTTAGTTTAATGATTGTCAGCAAGTTATACTAGTATTATAGTGTGTTAGTTTAAAGATTGTCAGCAAGTTATACTAGTATTATAGTGTGTTAGTTTAAAGATTGTCAGCAAGTTATACTAGTATTATAGTGTGTTAGTTTAAAGATTGTCAGCAAGTTATACTAGTATTATAGTGTGTTAGTTTAAAGATTGTCAGCAAGTTATACTAGTATTATAGTGTGTTAGTTTAAAGATTGTCAGCAAGTTATACTAGTATTATAGTGTGTTAGTTTAAAGATTGTCAGCAAGTTATACTAGTATTATAGTGTTAGTTTAAAGATTGTCAACAGGTTATACCAATTATACTGTGTTAGTTTTAAGATTGTCAGTACGTTATACTAGCATTGCACTGTGTTAGTTTAAAGATTGTCAGCAAGTTATACTAGTATTATAGTGTGTTAGTTTAAAGATTGTCAGGAAGTTATACTAGTATTATAGTGTGTTAGTTTAAAGATTGTCAGCAAGTTATACTAGTATTATAGTGTGTTAGTTTAAAGATTGTCAGCAAGTTATACTAGTATTATAGTGTGTTAGTTTAAAGATTGTCAGCAAGTTATACTAGCATTACACTGTGTTAGTTTAAAGATTGTCAACAAGTTATACTAGTATTATAGTGTGTTAGTTTAAAGATTGTCAGCAAGTTATACTAGTATTATAGTGTGTTAGTTTAAAGATTGTCAGCAAGTTATACTAGTATTATAGTGTGTTAGTTTAAAGATTGTCAGCAAGTTATACTGGTATTATAGTGTGTTAGTTTAAAGATTGTCAGCAAGTTATACTAGTATTATAGTGTGTTAGTTTAAAGATTGTCAGCAAGTTATACTAGTATTATAGTGTGTTAGTTTAAAGATTGTCAGCAAGTTATACTAGTATTATAGTGTGTTAGTTTAAAGATTGTCAGCAAGTTATACTAGCATTGCACTGTGTTAGTTTAAAGATTGTCAGGAAGTTATACTAGTATTATAGTGTGTTAGTTTAAAGATTGTCAGCAAGTTATACTGGTATTATAGTGTGTTAGTTTAAAGATTGTCAGCAAGTTATACTAGTATTATAGTGTGTTAGTTTAAAGATTGTCAGGAAGTTATACTAGTATTATAGTGTGTTAGTTTAAAGATTGTCAGCAAGTTATACTAGTACTATAGTGTGTTAGTTTAAAGATTGTCAGCAAGTTATACTAGCATTGCACTGTGTTAGTTTAAAGATTGTCAGGAAGTTATACTAGTATTATAGTGTGTTAGTTTAAAGATTGTCAGCAAGTTATACTAGTATTACAGTGTTAGTTTAAAGATTGTCAGCAAGTTATACTAGTATTATAGTGTGTTAGTTTAAAGATTGTCAGCAGGTTATACTAGCATTGCACTGTGTTAGTTTAAAGATTGTCAGCAAGTTATACTAGCATTGCACTGTGTTAGTTTAAAGATTGTCAACAAGTTATACCAGCATTATACGTGTTAGTTTAAAGATTGTCAGCAAGTTATACTTGCATTACACTGTGTTAGTTTAAAGATTGTCAACAAGTTATACTAGTATTATAGTGTTAGTTTAAAGATTGTCAGCAAGTTATACTAGCATTGCACTGTGTTGGTTTAAAGATTGTCAGCAAGTTATACTAGCATTCTTTGTGTTAGTTTAAAGATTGTCAACAAGTTATACCAGCATTATACGTGTTAGGTTAAAGATTGTCAGCAAGTTATACTAGCATTACACTGTGTTAGTTTAAAGATTGTCAACAAGTTATACTAGTATTATAGTGTTAGTTTAAAGATTGTCAGCAAGTTATACTAATTATACTGTGTTAGTTTTAAGATTGTCAGTAAGTTATACTAGTATTACACTGTGTTAGTTTAAAGATTGTCAGCAAGCTATACTAGCATTCTTTGTGTTAGTTTAAAGATTGTCAGCAAGTTATACCAGCATTATACTTGTTAGTTTAAAGATTGTCAGCAAGTTATATCAACATTATACTGTGTTAGTTTAAATATTGTCAGAAGTTATACTAGCATTATGCTCTTTGTATACAGATCGTATGCCGGTTTCGTGGCTTAGAGGTTATGACTTTTCTCCGTAATCTCGTATACTCTCGTCGGTAACGTGATGACGGTTCAAACCAGCAGTGGTTCGAATCGCATCGGTAACTTACGGGGTATGTGAACCGGCCGCTCAGAAAGCAATGGCAAACTACTGAGCGTAATCTTGCCAAGAGATCAACATACAGCTGAAAGATGCTGGTGTTGACAGCTAAGTCCTGTAAAGGATATGCTAAAAAAAAAAAAAAATACAGATCGTGGGCAAGATCTGCCATAATATCAACTTCTCAATATTTTGCGATAGCCAAATATAATCATTTTGTTATCAGGAGATTGCAGATGCAGGAAACTGTGTGAGCAGTCGTTTATTATCCTGTAAACAATACTCCTTGTACAGTTAAGTCTAGTGCTCTCTCTAATGTCACGACTAAACGAAAAACTGAACGAAACATTACCTAAACATGTCCACTTGTGTATTGATTCTCTTAACTGAATCCTTTTCTGACCACGTTATTATGTGTTTGTTTTGTGGATTAACCGACTCATGAACGAACCAGCTTTTGTTCTGTTGATGGATAGTTGGACGTGCTAAGATTGTGCTTCCAGATATCAGCTGCACTTTGTCCTCTTTGGCACAATACTATAGACCGTTGACAGACAAAGGGCGGTTTTTTTGCACAAAATCGTGGTGATTTTAAACGACTCGCTGAAACAGTCAGTTCGAAGGATGATCACTGGGGGTCTGGGTCAGCCGGAAACTTATGAAGTTCAAGTTTACAGTGAGCGCGAGCACTGATGTAAATCGTCAGCGACGATATGTGAGGATCAGTCTCTGGTTTCTTATTGTCTTTGAGTGGAGGTTTTTTCTACCTGTTGGTTGAAGTATTGTTAACACATGCTATCATATATAGTAGTCTTTCATTTGTGCTGTATTGGTGTTCACATTGTCTGTCTGTCCGTCTGTCTTGTTCTATCTGAAATGAGAGCCGATACATGTGAGTAATAAAAGAACTTTCTGCTTAATCACTAGGAGCAGCCAAGACTGTGTGGTCTTGTCGAATATGAAGAATCAAAACGCACACGTATGCAGCCATGAAGATTTTCGCCTATACAAACCATGCATAACAGAACCAACAGAACAAAGCAATGAGATATTCTACATATAATAAACTGAATGTAAATCATCGTTGACAGCTACACCAATCTTATAACTTGTCTCGATTCCTATTTTCAGTCTTCAACCATAGAGCAATGGAGCCTGTTGTTTACACCATAGGGCACTTAATGACCATCATTCTGCTTGGGTATTTGAGCTCACCGGTGACAGGCAACTGCCGATTCCCAACATTTCTGCTGAAACCAGACCCCTGGGTAGGAGACTACAAGGACGGCCGCATAGTGGCCTACGTGAAGGTATGGCTCATTTGTCTGTATGTGATTGTGAGGGCATGTCTGTACATGCCCATATTGATCAATCAGTCAAAGTGTCGTCTCCAACATGAAGGTTGTGTGGAATGGATACCATCACTTTATGTCTCTCTTTCTCATGGTACCCTCTAACGACTGCTGTTCATCTAATTCTTGATGTTATCTTCACACTTTTACCGTTGCATACCTGTTTGCTTACCTACACTGATCCATGTTCATTATGAGATCAGAATTACTTCTTGTTTAACCTACACATTCTATCGTTATCTGTTATAAATCTCTCCCATTAGCTCTATGTCTTTGTTAATCGCTTTCATCGGCCCACATTCTCTCTCTCTCTCTCTCTCTCTCTCTCTCTCTCTCTCTCTCTCTCTCTCTCTCTCTCTCTCTCTCTCTCTCTCTCTCTTTCTCTCTCGCTCTCTCTCTCTTTCTCTCTCTCTCTCGCTCTCTCTCTCTCTATCTCTCATGCTCTCTCTCTTTCTCTCTCTCACACACACACACTTTTGCTCATCTGCCGTCTTCTTCCTAGTCTCTATTATGAAGCATGATAGAGGGATTACCTCTAATTTAACCTCTACATGTTACTTGTCACTCTCGTTTTTGTAATCGCGTTCCTCGACTATTTGTATGAATCTCTTCCATCGACTCTCTGTCGTTGTTAATCTCTTCAGTCGAGTCTGAGTTTGTTTCTTCCATCCACACTCTGTCTTTGTTAATCTCCTGCATTGACTCTCTTGTTTGATGAAATGACTGTCATACTCGGGGAGTTCAATGCCAATGTAGGCAACGAAAAGGGGAGTGACGTGACTGGTGGCTATGGCCTGGGTAATAGGAATGAGAGAGGTGACAGCAGGGGCAGAATACCATGAAATGATAATAGGTAACACCTGAAAACACCATGTTCGATGATTATTTACGTGGAAAAGCCCTGGAGATAATATTCGCAATCAAATTGACTACATAGTGATTCCAAAGAGATTCAGAAGCATTTTAACAAGAGCAAAACCTAGACCAGGAACAGATGAACACAGGGACCATGTGTGAGTTATAGGAAGAATGAGGTTATGTCTTAAAAGCATAAAGAAAACCCCAAGGAACATCAAGTGAGATCTAGCATTACTTAAAACAGACAAAGAAATTAGAGAAAGGTACATGTTACTGTACAGAATAGATATAATGCCATGGAGATAATACAGACTATTGCAGGTCAGCATGGCCGAATGGGTAAGAACTGTGTTCTTAAACATCCGCTGTGCTGATACCGAGGTAAGCGGTTCAGCCCCTACACCGGAGAGTTGGACTAAAATGTTGACCTGTCGTCCTTAACTTGGGGACGTAAATTACAAGGACCTCTGAAGTCGGAGTGGGTTCGCGTGATTAATTAATTAATTCAGTAGCATGTCCTTTGCAAAACCTCGCTCCCATAACAACCTTCCGGAAAACTCTCGATCATAAGCAAGATGTCCCGCGTCCGATACACCCATCTGGAGACCATCAGCCACATCCTGCACCCATCTCCTCTTTGGCCTTCCTCTTCTTCTCTTCCCAGGCATATATCCCTCCATTATTGTTCTCTCCAAACTTTCGTGACGTTTCAAGTGACCAAAATATTTCAGTTTTGTTTGTTTTATCGTCTTTAATAGCCAACCTTCTTCAATATTCAGCTCTTGAAGTATGGATGCATTTGTTCTTTTCTTTACCCAAGATATTCTTAGAACTCGTCTATAACATTTATATTCAAATGCATCTATGCGCTGTTCAGCTTGTTTAGTAAGTGTCCAGGTTTCACAGGTATATGTTGCAATGGGAAAGATGCATGCTCTTAAAAATCTAATTATTGTAGTTCTGTCTGTCCCACTCCATAATTTATTCAGTTGTTTTAGTCTTTGAAGAGCAATTGATAGTCGCCGTTTAATTTCTTTCATTGTGTCACCGTTGTTGGTAATCAATGACCCAAGATATTCAAAATGTTCCACCACCACCAATTTTTCCTCATTAACATATATTTCTTTCTCCATAGTAGATTTATCTGTATGCAATATCTTTGTTTTTGCTATGTTAAGATATAAGTTGTGATTTTCACAATTCAATTAATTTGAGGCTATTAGGTTTTCTATACCATTCTGTGTTGTGGAAAGCAATACTGTATCATCAGCATACCGAATCTCTGGTATGTCATGACCACCGATAGTTTAGAGCATCATATAGCTCCTTGTTTATATCATCTCTTACATTTCTCATTATATTTTCGGCGAACATGTTAAACAAATAGGGGGCAGCACAAACCCTGACTCCTTGCTTGATGTTAAACCAATCTGATGTTTCGCCATTTATTTTAACAGCTGCTTGTTGGTTTAGATATAGCATTCTTATGAGTTGTATTACATGTGATGGGAAGCCCATATTCCTCGTGATTTCCCAAAGATTCTGATGTTGTAGACAGTCAAATACCTTTTAAAAATCCACAAAACATGAGAATATGTTTACATTAAATTCTCTACATTTCTCTATTATTAAACTCATGTTGAGAATAGAGTCTTGTTTCTCTTCCTTGTCTAAATCCAGCTTGAACCACGTTAGTTTCTTCTTCCATTTTCTTACGAAGTCTTCCCATTATGATTTTTAGTAGAATTTTTCTTGCATGGCTGATCAGGGCAACAGTTCTATAGTTGATGCATTATTTCAGGTTGCACTTCAATCTTTTGGCCAAATACCATATTCCCATATCTTTTTACATAATGCGTGATTAATTTGTATGCTTTCTTCCCCTCCCGCTTTAATTAGTTCAGGTGGTATCTCATCACATCTAGGCGATTTACATTCTTCAGGTTCTTTATTGCCCATGCAATTTCATCTAATGAGGGTTCAGGTTCTGTCTCTGCTGTCATTGGCTCATGTATCTCATTCATATTCTCACTATCACTCATATCATACATTCCACTGCAGTACTCCTGCCATCGTTCTAGAATTTGTCTACATTCTGTTAAGGTATTTCCTTATCTTGTCACAGATAACATTCAATTGAGGTTGAACATTTCTTGTCAATAACTTCATTTCTTTGAACGTTTCGTAATCTCTTCCAGACTTATGATATTGCTCTATTCTGGTATAGCAATAGTAATATACAAGTAAATGGGCATATTCTTAAGCAAGTGAATCGGTACAGCTATCTCGGAACAGTCATAACATCTAATGGGAGATGCCTTGAAGAGATTAGAACAAGAATTGCCATGGCGAAGGTAGCCTTTTGCAAGATTAAAAACATACTGACCAATAAAAAGATGTCATTTGCAATGAGAAAAAGAGTTGAAGTGCTACATAGAACCAGTACTTTTGTATGCATGTGAAGCATGGACAATGAGCAGACAAGCTGAAAAACATCTGATGGCTGTGGAAATGTGGTTTCTGAGGAAAATGCAAAGAATACCATGGACAGCCAGAAAGACCAATGAACAAGTCCTTCAAGAAACAAATGAAGGATCGTAAACTGATTAGACATAGACATAGACAGTCAAAATTTTTTGGACATGTTATGAGAAGAAATGAATTGGAGAACTTGGTGACAACTGGCAAGATCGAAGGGAAGAGACCTAGGAGAAGACCAAGAAGTAAACACCTGGATGGCTTGGCCACATGGCATGGTCGAGACAGAAACACGGAGCTGATCCACGACTCTAGTGATCGAGTGAGATGGCAAATCATAACCGCCCACGCTTATCGGCATGGCATATGATGGATGGATGGATGGATGGTACAGCAATCTTGTAAATATTGGTTTTTGTCCCTTCAAGTATTCTTTCTGTTAATAGGGAAAGCTAATCCACACGCAAAATTCAGTCCATCACTACTGTAAATAGTGTTTACGGACTACGCTTGAGTTCAAAGCGAATGAGCGTAAACAACAAAATACAGACTATTAACGGACAATGGGGCTTATTGCGGGAATTAATCCAACAGATATCAAAAGAAATCATTCCACCCAAACATAGAATTGCAAAATAGAAATGGATGATAGATGCAATTTTGCAGATGATGGATGAAAGAAGAAAGAAAAAGCAAAATAAAGAAGAATATTTACAAAATATAGTAAACAACAACAAGGTGGCTAAAGTTGTCTGACTGAATCAACGGTGCATGAAGATGAAATACAACTGGTTGTTCAACATCGAGGATCAGTGCGATATAAAGGGATAAGATGATATAGTCAATAGATTAGGAGCGGCTGGTCGAGTGGCTAGAACGTCGGATTCTCCTTCAGGAGACCCGGGTTCGAATCCTCGGTAAGGTGTGAGAATTTTTTCTGTCTGGGGCTAAAAGAAAATCCTAATCTGAACAGTTCGACTCAAAGATTCCCCCCCCCCCCCCTGCCATACACCGCAATGTACTATACTGGCAGTAAATGGCAGTTTGGCAATCAATAGATAGACGGAATCCCCCAATACTTGCAGCTGAAGATGCACTAAATCGCATGAAGAACAGAAAGGCACCCGGTACAGACAATTTACATTGAAAGAAGTTGAGGCTCAAGGTGATTTTGGAATCCACATATTGACAAATGTCCTAAATTACGTCTAAACTAGTGGGTACATTCCTGGTGATCTATTTAAACCATCTTTATACCTCTGCCAAAGAAACCACGCGTTTTAGAGTGCGAAGAGCATGGCACAATACGTCTTATGAATCATATGACAAAGCTTTTACTGAGAATAGAGGGACGCAGAGGTGTTTCCAAGGCACCAGGGCCGGGATCTATACTGGCCAAGACCTGCTGACACGTCCACGCCGTGCTTTCTTGGGCAACAGGTCCCTTCAGGGACCTGGCTAACATCAGTAGGATCGATGAATCCTCCGAAGTCGGAGTGTCTGCCTGTACGGCGAGGAACCACCAGTCTGCACACCAATAAGCCAGACATGGGACAACGGATACTCACGCAAATCTCAGTCCGGTATGACATCACACTGATGTTGGACAACAGGGTGTATTCATCCGACATACAGACTTCACTCTGGAGTTCACAGCCAGCGAACACAAGCAAGCACGCAAGCACCGAGAATAGTTATGAAAAGAATAAGAACCAAGATTAAACCAGAAATTAGTGGTGAACAGTGTGGATTTTTAGAGGGAAATGGCACAAACAATGTTATATATATTCTTAGGACACTATTAGAAACAGCTATAGTGATAAAAACAGATCTGTACTTATGCTTCATAGACTACACAAAAGCATTTGTACCAATGTGAAACATGAGCAAATAATACAACTACTAAAGCAACTGTATATTGACGGCAAAGACTTACACATAATAAGGAACAAAACTTAGCAGCAAACAGCAGCAATAAGAGTTAACAACCTTGTAAGACCCTTTCAGTATATAAAGAAGGGCGTCGGACAAGGTTGTGTATTGTCTCCTGATTTGTTCTCATTGTAGAATTGAACACATAACGAGATCTACAGACAATAAGTCAGGAATCTGGTTGGTGGAAATAATATAAATAACTAACGTTATGCTGATGACAGTGTCTTGATTTCAACAAGTCAGAAGGAAATGCAGGAAATGATAGATAAAGTGGTTGTAGAAAGAAAAAAAAATCAGTTGGCTTTAACTTGAATAATAGAAAGACCGGCGCCTTGGTGATATCAAAGAAACAGATTGTGCCTAAATGTGCAATTAAAGTAAGTGACGTTATTTTTGGGCAAGTGCAGAAATTCAGATATATAGGCACACGAATAACATCAGATGAAAGACTTAACACAGAGATAAAAAATAAAATAAGATAAATAAACTTTCTATCAAATTAAGAACATTTTATGCAATAGGTCCTTGTCCTTGAAAGTTAGAAAAAGAGTTCTTATATGTTATATAGAACCAATTTTAACACACGACTGCGAATCCTGGTCAATTAGTGTTTTTCTTTTTTTTTCATATCCTTTACAGGACATCGCTGTCAACATCAGCATCTTTCAGTTGATTGTTGATTTCTTGGCAAGATTACCTCAGTAGTTTTCCATTGCTTTCTGAGCGGCCGGCTCACATACCCCGTAAGTTACCGACGCGATTCGAACCACTGCTTATTCTCACCGTCACGTTACCTACGAGAGTATACGAGATTACGGAGAAAAGTCGCTAACCTCTAGGCCAGGAAGCCGGCGGTCAATTAGTAAGGAGGCGAAAAAGCTCTGGAAGCCTTGGAGACGTGGTTTACTGAAGAATGCTAAAAATTAATTGAACAGCCAAAATGATCAATCTGGACTTTTTGAGGGAAGCTAAGTTTCAAAGGCATCTTATTACAAACATCATAAAGAAGCAGTCATTTTTTTTTTTTTTTTGGGTGGCCACATTATGAGAAGACAAAAACTGGAACATGTTGTGACAGTCGGAAAGATTTGTGGAAAGAGCGAAAGAGGAAGCGTGAGAAAGTACTTGACAGTCTTTTGACATGGCACGGAAGGGAGTCAACACTCTAATTGAACCATGCCGCCGGAGATTGCAATTTGTGGAGAGGCATGATTGCCCTCACCAACCGGCCAGGCACTGGATGACGATGATGATGTTGATGTTGATGATGATGATGATGATGATGATGATGATGATGATGATGATGATGATGATCGACTCTCTGTCTTTGTCCCTTCCACAACCTCTCTGTGTGTCTTGTGGTATGTTACGGTGTTACTTATGTGTAATATGTCTATCTGGTCAGGCCAGGGTATGTGTCTGTGTGGTAGGCTATGATGTTACTTATGTGTAATGTGTCTATCTAGTCATCCCAGGGTGTGTGTGTGTGTGTGTGTTTGTGTGTGTGTGTGTCTGTGTGTGTGTGTGTGTGTCTGTGTCTGTGTGTGTCTGTGTGGTAGGTTACGGTGTTACATATGTGTAATGTGACTATCTGGTCAGGCCATGGTGTCTCGGTGTGGTATGTTACGGTGTTACATATGTGTAATGTGTCTAACTGGTCAGGCCATGGTGTCTCGGTGTGGTATGTTACGGTGTTACATATGTGTAATGTGTCTATCTGGTCAGGCCATGGTGTCTCGGTGTGGTAGGTTACGGTGTTACATATGTGTAATGTGTCTATCTGGTCAGGCCATGGTGTCTCGGTGTGGTATGTTACGGTGTTACATATGTGTAATGTGTCTATCTGGTCAGGCCATGGTGTCTCGGTGTGGTAGGTTACGGTGTTACATATGTGTAATGTGTCTATCTGGTCAGGCCATGGTGTCTCGGTGTGGTATGTTACGGTGTTACATATGTGTAATGTGTCTATCTGGTCAGGCCATGGTGTCTCGGTGTGGTAGGTTACGGTGTTACATATGTGTAATGTGTCTATCTGGTCAGGCCATGGTGTCTCGGTTTGGTATGTTACGGTGTTACATATGTGTAATGTGTCTATCTGGTCAGGCCATGGTGTCTCGGTGTGGTAGGTTACGGTGTTACATATGTGTAATGTGTCTATCTGGTCAGGCCATGGTGTCTCGGTGTGGTATGTTACGGTGTTACATATGTGTAATGTGACTATCTGGTCAGGCCATGGTGTCTCGGTGTGGTAGGTTACGGTGTTACATATGTGTAATGTGTCTATCTGGTCAGGCCATGGTATCTCGGTGTGGTATGTTACGGTGTGACTATTCTCAGCCTCCCTTAAAGCACCCGGTAATATAGGGCAATATTAATGTAAACCGTTGATGTTTAGATGAACATTACTGAATACCATACTCCATCTTGTTGAGTGCGGGGAATCTCTGAGCCATTGTCCCAGGAACTATATGTGTCCATTGTTCCCTGGGTTCCATGGTCTTGCTAGCCGTGACTGCTTTGTCTAATCTATTTCTATAGTATACATCCATCTTCTCTTCGGTTTCCATGAATTGTTTCCGTGGAATGTGCAAATTGTATGTCTTCTAAACATATAGTTATGAAGAAGAATAGGAAAAATACTATGGCGGTGAATGCAGAAAATAAAGAAATATTTATTTTAAAAAAGCATTAAGACAACATGACCGAGCAAGATCAATGCACTATGGCCAGCCTCCTGTTCTATTTCCGCTGTATCTAAATGTCAGTTCTGTTTGCTGTGTGCTTGTTGCTGCTTGTCAAAATAATGTTTGGAATCCATGTGTGTAGTTTACTCCTCCGCCTTGTCCTGGTTATATCATGCTGGCTGCTGTCACGTGTCAGTAGGCCTCTATTTCTTTATGGAGTCTGTCACGTGTCAGTAGGTCCTTATGTCATGATGGCTGCTGTCACGTCTCAGTAGGCCCTTATGTCATGATTGCTGCTTTCATGTGTCAGTAGGCCTTTATGTCTTTATGGAGCCTATCATGTATCAGTAGGCCTTTATGTCATGATGGCGGTTTCACGTGTCAGTAGGCCCTTACGTCATGCTGGCGGCTGTCATGTGTCAGTAGGTCCTTATGTCATGATGGAAGCTGTCATGTGTCAGCAGGCCTTTATGTCATTATGGAGGCTATCATGTGGCAGTAGGCCCTTATGTCATTATGGCGGCTGCCACGTGACAGTAGGCCTTTATGTCATTATGGAGGCTGTCACGTGTCAGTAGACCCTTATGTCGTTAAGGAGGCTGTCACGTGTCAGCAGGAACTTATGTCATAATGGCGGCTGTCACGCGTCAGTAGGTCCTTATGCCACGTGTCAGTAGGCCCGTATGTCACTTGTCAGTAGGCCCTTATGCCACGTGCCAGTAGGCCCTTATGTCACGTGAAAGTAGGCCCTTATGTCACTTGTCAGTAGGCCCTTGTAACAAAATGTTGCCCGTCATTTGCCAGACATTGCGATCAAGCCCAACCACAGGTTGATGTTATTTTAAGCAATTTTACGTCCAGTAGTTGCTCATGTTTTCTGAACGAGAAGTCAATGCTGAAGTCCAACTGACAGGTGTAAGTGTTGAGCCCCCTTCCGTGATATCAGCGTTCTGGAAGTTTGAGCACAAGCGCATTAAACCGCATGACCACGTAGATCTCTAGGCCCTTATATAGTCATCAAGTACATACACTTTCTTTGTGACTCAAGTCTTACTCTGACACCAGCCATCCCTCTCCATTCTCTCTGTCTCTCTGTCTCTGTCTCTACCTCTGTCTCTCTCTCTCTCTCTCTCTCTCTCTCTCTCTCTCTCTCTCTCTCTCTCTCTCTACCTAAATGTTACTGTCTCTTCTCTCCATTCATCTATTTATCCAATCATCCATCCATCCCTCGAACCATACGCCTATTCATCCACCTAATAATTCAACCATCAACATACTGAACCATCCATCCATTCATCGATATATCCACACATCCGTCCATCAAACCATCCATCCCATCTATCCACAGATACACCCACTGACACATGCAGGGTTGTTACGGATCTCTACTAATGTTCCACGACCAGTGCAGTCTGAGATCCGAGGGTCAGATCCCAACCTGGGCGATACTGGCCGTACCTCCTATAATGTGTGCTAGTTGCTAGCCAACTTGACATGCCCAGTATACCCAAATGTTTATTTTAATAAATATGATCATTGACACAGGTTACTATGGTTACATGTTAATTTAAAATGGGCATAATTACTACTGATTACTCTGGTCACATGTTAATTACAAATCGGGATTTTAAACAAACCGTCAACTGTCATTTACTGCCAATATAGTACCTTGCGGTGTATGGCGGGTGGGGGGGGGGGGGGGGGGGGGGTTTGAGCCTAAGGAATTACGACCGCCTGGCTAGTGCAGCCGCCGCGAACTGCGCAGGTTAGGATTTTCTGTTTGCCCCAGACAGAAAAAATCCCACACCTTACCGAGAATTCGAACCCGGGTCTCCCGAAGGAGAATCCGACGTTCTAGCCACTCGGCCAGTCGCTCCTCCGGATATATCGAATATTAATATCGGACATATGGCTGACTCCACCACAAGAGTATTAATCTGAGGCTGCGATTGCCTTAATTATAATTTATCTTCTGGGGTTGGACGGGGCAAAAGTAATGGAAAAATGATACGACGTAGCACATACACTGAAGAAATCTAGAGGTTTCAGAAGCGACTTACCATTGCGGATCGCTCCTTTTAGGAAATAACAAGAAGCAACTTAACTGCAGACGTTGTCTCTCTTTCAACACAAATTCCAACAGCCAGAAAGTCTCCAAGACACCCGGTGGAAAGTGTACCAGAAAGAGCTTGCAAAGAGACAAATGTGTGGTGACTAAAAGACCAAGTTCACAGGGGTGAGATCTGTGAGTCCCAACAAGCTCAGCGCTTTGAGCAAGCGACAAAAGACAGTCAGTCATGATTATGAAGGATCTCTGTGTCACAGGGTTGTTAGAGAAAGAATCATTCGTGCTTTCCTCATTGAGAAGCAGAAGAATGTAGTAAGAGTTTTCGGGACACAAGAGGTTAGCTAGAAACACTAAGGATTCTGTTAGATTCAAATTTTAAAAACATTTTAACGAAAAAAGACAGTTGTCGACCTTTTGACCTAGGTCAAAGTGTAGTATTTGCACCTGATCTTGCCAGGGCCATAAGCAGAGGCAGTCAACCGAATGGCGCACAAAGACTCGGGGACCTGAGGGGGTGACTATGGCCCACGCGAGACTTTATTTAATTTCTTTTTTAAACACGGTGGCACAATCCTCGTCGGCTCAACAGTTAACAGTGACAGAGCTGAATGTCCAGAAGAAATCGAGGAGCAGCATACCTTCAAAATGGAAATGTACAGTGACATAGTTGCCAGGTCTCAGACAGAAAGGTTTTACCGTCAGACTACTCACCGTAGAGGCTGACGCAAGAGGTCAGGTTTCCAAACCCGAGAACGATGCGTTTAAGCAGTTAAGTCTAAAGTGTCAGTCGATAACTCTGGCACTAAAGCGACTGGGCGAGGCTGCGGGGTAAGCCTCGTGGTGGCTTGGGAACAACCGGAGACTGTGAGCTGGTCCAAGTCTCTGTCTACAAAACGATCCGTATCTCATCCAAGAGAAAGCTAATAGGCCTCGCAAAAAAGACTGAAACAATCTTTACTATCTCGTGCCGACCCAGTAGCCATCCCACAAAGAAGAACAGTACACCTGAGCCGGAGATGCTATGGAGTGATTCACAGACCACAGCGGGGCAAACACTAGTCTAGTCACTAGACTAGTATTTGCCATGCTTCACTAGACGCTAGTGAAAAGTCGTCCAGCAGAGACAGAGTAGTATGTAATTTTGATAATACAGCGAAAATCGGAGGATATACTAAGAATAAAGAAGGAGGTGCGGGAGGATACGGATAAAATAGTAAGCGCAAAGAAGGAGGATATAACTCATGAATAAATAATCGCCTGTTTTTGCACTGTTACTTCCCTTTTTAAGAATTGTATTTATTTATTTATTTATTTACCCATTAACAACGAATGACACTAAGTCATAACCACTACATCTAATAATACCGGCCATCTTTACTTTTTTAAGGTTTTAATTTGAAGAGCTGTAACCGGTATGATAGTAGTGTTCGATGGCACTTACCTAGCTACCCCTTTACTCAACCACCCATTAACAATGAATTTCACTTAGCCATACCCACTAAGCCCAGTAATACCGACCATCTTTACTTTTTTAAGGTTTTCATTTGAAGAGATGTAACCCGTATGATGATAGTGTTCGGAAGCAATTACCTAGCTCCACCTCCACTCAACCACCACTTAACAACGAATTTCATTAAGCCATACCTACTACGTCCAATAATAACCGTAATATTTAAATGAAAACTTTTAAGAACGAAATAATAAATAAATAATTAAATAAATATATACAATTCTCAAAAAGAGAAGTGACAGTGCAAAAAAAACAGGCAATTATTTATTCATGAGTTATATCCCCTGCACCTCCTTCTTTGCTCTCACTATTTTATCCGTATCCTCCCGCACCTCCTTCTTTATTCTTAATATATTCTTCGATTTTCGCTGTATTATCAACATTACATACTACTGACAGGCGCTGGGAGGGAAACCCCGGCCCACGGCAACATGAATTAGCTCAGGGTCAGGGCTAGCTTCTGCTGCGTGTGCATTAGTGCGACTCATTCAGCCGTGGACGGGAAGCGAAGAAGGCAAGCTAACGGCAAGGACGTCCACTGGAGTATAGCAAACAGAAATTTAAGAGATGGCGACAGAGGCAAAACGGCCACTGGAAAGGAGCTGGCTGTCTTACGGTGACATTAAAGGTGCCGTGATAATTAGGCGGTCACAATGTATAAGGTGTAAAGTGTTCACCTCCCTAAGGGCGGGATGGCTTGTGTGTATGCATACATTGCGACGCATTTGTGAGATACGTGCGGGAAAAGACTAACACGTCTAAAAGCTGGACAACAGGATCCGAATACTGATCATGATTCGGTGGGCCCTTCCCCAGAGAGTGCTAAGAAAAACCATTTGAAACATTCACTGAAGAAGGAGCTTTCTGGTGATCTGAAGCTTCCTTTCTGCTTTCTCCGCAGGAGAGTTTATACTGCTGGTTGAGAGGTGGTTAGTTGCCACTGGCTGCAATGGTTACAAGACAGTTAGTCTCATGGTAGATACTGTTATAGGGGCGTAAGGTGTTAGGCCTTGATCTATGCTAGGTGATGCCTTAATGAGTTAGACATGAACAGTTTCCTTTATTGCCGCTTACCAAACAATTCTTAAACTGACCCTGTACCCATTCCGTCGCTGGGTCGACCTCACAGCCGAGCTAGTCGAATACAGGAATGCTGCCGCTGTTGTTGATTATTGAACCTATTAAGCAAGTGCACAACCACTATGACGCCAGGGTTTATACTCTGTACAAGCTATAAAGCAAGTGCACATCCAATATGACGCCAGGGTTTCTACTCTGTACAAGTTGTAAAACAAGTGCACAACCACTATGACGCCTGGGTTTCTACCCTGGCCATATGGCTACTAAACAACTATTGCACTAGTCACTGAGCTAAGCTAATCGGTCATCGTAACTCTCATTCAACAGCTTTTAGCGTGGGCTGTGACAGCGCGAGGACTATAACTGGTTACTTAATCCATGTTCCTCTTGTCATTCAGCCCTTCTATTCCCTGGTGAGGTGTTGCTTTCACCGTAGTTCTGCTGTATTAATGGTATTATGTTTTGTTCCTGTGTGTTGCAGCCAACATTAATCAGCCTTATCGAGAGAAACATCAAATTCTCGCGAGAATGTGTCCAGAAAACCGCCGACAACAAGTTCCTGGTCATGCACAGGGAGGAGAACCAAAGCATCAAGTTTCTGTGTATGCAGTTTGTGCCCAGAGGCGAGAACATCGTGCAGATTAAAGTGAGAAGACGGCCGCAGTCTTTTGTTCTGACACTGTGCAACATTTGTTTGTTCTGACACTGTGCAACATTTGTTTGTCTGTGACATGTGTTTGTCTGTGACATGTGTTTGTCTGTGACATGTGTGTTGTTTTCTTTTACTCGAGTATCGTCCCCACACGTGCTGCTACAACTAGTAGATGCTACCATTAGTGATGTTACAGTGGAGTGATGTTGCGTGAGGGAAAGATTTCCCTGTTACTAGTGTCCCTTGCCATTAGACCTCTTCGTCTGTTGATGTATTTGTAATTTACGTCAAGGACACCGGCGCTGTGACTTGGGGCAGTGAACGGGGTTCACGATTCCCCGACATACCTGTTCAAGAGTTCGAAATCAAAGGCAGACTTGCGCTGATTTTCATGATATGGGCGTCGGTCGTTCAGAAAGCAATGGCAAACTTCTGAACGTAAAAATTGCATAGTAAGTCACAAACAGTTAAAAATGCTAGGGTTATTAGCTACGTCCTGTTGAAGACATGCAACCAACTTCAGTCGAGAACTGGTAGTCCACATTGAAGTCCAACAGAGCGGTGTGTAGAATGAAGCACACATCCTGTAGTGAAGTCCAACAGAGCGGCGTGTAGAATGAAGCACACATCCTGTGGTGAAGTCCAACAGAAGCGGCGTGTAGAATGAAGCACACATCCTGTAGTGAAGTCCAACTGAGCGGCGTGTAGAATGAAGCACTACATCCTGTGGTGAAGTCCAACAGAGCGGCGTGTAGAATGAAGCACACATCCTGTAGTGAAGTCCAACAGAGCGGTGTGTAGAATGAAGCACACATCCTGTGGTGAAGTCCGAATGAGCGGCGTGTAGAATGAAGCACACATCCTGTAGCGAAGTCCAACAGAGCGGCGTGTAGAATGAAGCACACATCCTGTAGTGAAGTCCGACTGAGCGGCGTGTAGAATGAAGCACACATCCTGTAGTGAAGTCCAACAGAGCGGTGTGTAGAATGAAGCACACATCCTGTAGTGAAGTCCAACAGAGCGGCGTGTAGAATGAAGCACACATCCTGTAGTGAAGTCCAACAGAGCGGTGTGTAGAATGAAGCACACATCCTGTAGTGAAGTCCAACAGAGCGGCGTGTAGAATGAAGCACACATCCTGTAGTGAAGTCCAACTGAGCGGCGTGTAGAATGAAGCACACATCCTGTGGTGAAGTCCAACAGAGCGGCGTGTAGAATGAAGCACACATCCTGTGGTGAAGTCCGAATGAGCGGCGTGTAGAATGAAGCACACATCTTGTAGTGAAGTCCGAATGAGCGGTGTGTAGAATGAAGCACACATCTTGTAGTGAAGTCCGAATGAGCGGCGTGTAGAATGAAGCACACATCTTGTAGTGAAGTCCGAATGAGCGGCGTGTAGAATGAAGCACAGATCTTGTAGAATATCACAGCTCACAGAGTCTTTCTGGTGACTGCCGAGTCCATCAACGATGAACTGTATTTTTCGTGGATGACTTTTGTGTTGGCATTCTGGCGGCGGCATTATGCATAGTGTACCTGTGCGGGCTGTTGGATTGCCGACACTCACGTCTGTTCCACATTTTCACATTGGACAGTGGGGAGCATTTTGTGTGATATTCACTGGCACAGGAATGGAGCATAATGGCGACGATCCCGTTGCCGTGAAGTTGGAACCGCGACTAACTAACTAACTAACACATCCTGTAGTGAAGTCCAACAGAGCGGCCTGTGGAATTAACCTGTTTATTATTTATTCTCAGACCTGTTTGTTATTTGTCCTCAGACCTGTTTATTGTTTGTCCTCAGACCTGTTTATTGTTTGTCCTCAGACCTGTTTATTGTTTGTCCTCAGACCTGTTTGTTGTATATGTCCTCAGACCTGTTTATTATTTGTCCTCAGACCTGTTTATTATTTGTCCTCAGACCTGTTTTTTGTTTGTCCTCAGACCTGTTTATTGTTTGTCCTCAGACCTGTTTGTTATTTGTCCTCAGACCTGTTTGTTGTTTGTCCTCAGACCTGTTTATTATTTTTCCTCAGACCTGTTTGTTGTTTGTCCTCAGACCTGTTTATTATTTGTCCTCAGACCTGTTTGTAGTTTGTCCTCAGACCTGTTTATTATTTGTCCTCAGACCTGTTTGTTGTTTGTCCTCAGACTTGTTTATTGTTTGTCCTCAGACCTGTTTATTATTTGTCCTCAGACCTGTTTATTGTTTGTCCTCAGACCTGTTTGTTGTTTGTCCTCAGACCTGTTTATTATTTGTCCTCAGACCTGTTTATTGTTTGTCCTCAGACCTGTTTGTTGTTTGTCCTCAGACCTGTTTATTGTTTGTCCTCAGACCTGTTTATTATTTGTCCTCAGACCTGTTTATTGTTTGTCCTCAGACCTGTTTATTGTTTGTCCTCAGACCTGTTTGTTGTTTGTCCTCAGACCTGTTTATTGTTTGTCCTCAGACCTGTTTATTATTTGTCCTCAGACCTGTTTATTGTTTGTCCTCAGACCTGTTTATTATTTGTCCTCAGACCTATTAATTATATGTCCTCAGATCTGTTTATTGTTTGTCCTCAGACCTGTTTATTGTTTGTCCTCAGACCTGTTTATTGTTTGTCCTCAGACCTGTTTATTGTTTGTCCTCAGACCTGTTTATTATTTATCCTCAGACCAGTGTATTATTTGTCCTCAGACCTCAAACCTGTTTCCGAAGCAAACCCTGGAACACTGCGAGGACTCTAGCATGGCCTTGGATCCATTTCCTCTGGTAAACTCCGGCCAGACTCCAGAAAGTCACATGAGCTGTCCGTTTACAGGTATCGTATTCGCCGATTGACTTCAGTAATGATTAAGTGTATTCGTGTCACATTGTTGCCAGGCTTGCGGTGCTGACTTGGCCCCCTGAGGTAATAACGATTATATTAAAACGCTGTTTGTGCTAGAAGTCACTGACCTACAGCGTTAACAGATAAAGGACCCAAGTTGCATGACATGACACCGGTATTATGGTAATATTGCAGTCACACTATATTTACTTAAAACACATCAGTCAACCGTAAACAAGGGTAAAGATTAAAGTTCGACGCGCTGGGCATTCATTTTTATACTTCCAAAATGGAAAGAAATAGTGTGTTTGAGGCAACTCGGATTATTTCCATGTACATCCCACAAGCCTGATTTTACTGCTACAAGGCTACTCGTTGTAGCTTTTTAAAGAAGCAATGTGCTAATGTTGGAGTTAACAGCCGAGGTAGAGACACTTAAACAAGGAAAGCCTATTATTGCAAGGCCTGGCTGGTGATAAATATGATAAGGGATGCCCTAGTCGACGATGGAAGCTGAGCATTACAGAAAGACTGCTTGAGCGCTGTTAGGCAAGACCGAGTTGTATTCATATTGCTTGCAATGGAGTCGACGGTCTGGGCAAAACATGTCACATGATAAAGATGATGACTATAGCAAATTATGACGTAAGACTTACGTGCTTGATGGTATTCAGTAGTTGGTGCCCTTAATTTTGATTCTGTGTTTCTTGTCGTCTACAATAAATTGGGAACTTAATGGAAAACCGCCATTGACTAGAAATTTGACCATTGGTGCTTGTCGCTCTATCTGGTGAAGTCAAATTTCTGCTTGCATGGCCATGTTACAGCAGGTAACAGCCAAAGGAACGACCACATTAGAGTAATTAACAGCCGAGGAAACTACACGGATACGACCATACTGGGGCAGTTAACACTCTAGGTATCTATATAGGCACAACCATGTTGCCAGCAGTTAACATTCTAGGAATCTATATAGACACGACCATGTTGCAGCAGTTAACATACTTTTTTACGCATATCCTTTACAGAACATCGTTGTCAACACCAGCTTTTTCCCGCTGTTGTTGATTTCATGGCAAGATTATGCTCAGTAGTTTGCCATTGCTTTGTGAGTGGCCGGCTCACCAACGCGGCGAGAACCGCTACCAATTCTCGCGCGCTGCGTGACCCTACGTGAATAAACGGGATTACGAAGAAAGTCGTTTAACACCTCAGCTAGGGAGACCAGCAGTTAACATACTAGGAATCTATATAGACCCGACCATGTTGCAGCAGGTAATATTCTAGGAATCTATATAGACGCGACCATTATGTAGCAGTTAACATTCAAAGAGTCTATATAGACACGACCATGTTGCCACAGTTAACAGTCAAGGAAGCAACACGGACGCGGCAACGTTAAAGCAGCTAAGAACTGATTAAGATAAACGATGGGTGCTGCACGAAGATCACAACTGAGCTACCCCCGCTTGATGGACTCATCTGCCCTCATTTTAAAACACGTTTCCGGCAGCTTCTACAGGTCTAGTTACTCTGTGATAGGTGACAACAGTATCCTTTCTAGTTACTCTGTGATAGGTGACAACAGTATCCTTTCTAGTTACTCTGTGATAGGTGACAACAGTATCCTTGTCGGCAACGGTGAGGACACAAACCAATTACTTATGCTGACACAGCCGACAGTATACTTACTGGGTACTTTGGCGGTCGAGGTTCCATTCATAGATAAGGGGATTTGTGTTTCATGAGAACATCTACGGCTCCGGTGTTGACTCTGACTACACAAGCTGTAAACCACGTGTTATCTGACGTTGCAGTAAGTTACAGAGCTGGTGGCCCTACGTCATACAACCATGTCCTCGTATATGTGCTGATGTGTTTCTGTAGCATTTTACATTGTAGTGTCATGTGTAGGCCTCATTTTATCCTTGATGTCCACGATTTGTGTTTCCACAGGCGGCTATAACATGCACGTCTTCCTGCCCAACGACAGTGCCGTGTGTAATAATAAGCTCATGCTCCTCATGAGAATGGAGAGCGAGTGTGACAGAGGCGAAGGAATCACTTTTGACTTCAGGTGCCAATGATTTTCTTTATCATTCTCATTTTATCTCTCTCTCTCTCTCTCTCTCTCTCTCTCTCTCTCTCTCTCTCTCTCTCTCTCTCTCTCTCTCTCTCTCTCTTTCTCTCTCAATCACTTTCTCTCTTCTAATGTGGCGAAGGCAATTCGCAATCCCTTTACACCACGTTCGAAACACCGAAGCAGACCGCCTTGCGCTGGTTTTCATACAATGATATGAGTGCCCGTCGTTCAGAAAGCAATAGCAAACGAATTAACGTAAACGTGCCAAGATATCATATACAGCCACAAAATTCTGGGGTTGACTGCAACGTCATGTATAGGATATGCAACTTATTTAACATTCTCTCTCAGTCTCTCTGTTCCAGTCTGTTCCCCTCCTCTTTCTGTCTCAAACTATTCTTGGAGAACTTGGTGACAACTGGCAAGATCGAAGAAAACAGACCCAGGATGGCATGGTCGAGACAGAAACACGGAGCTGATCCACGACTCTGGTGATCGAGTGAGATGGCAGAACATGACCGCCCACGCTCTTATCGGCATGGCACATGAAGGATGGATTATATATATATATATATATATATATATATATCCATCCTTCATGTGCCATATATATATATATATATATTCATTCATTCAGTAGCATGTCCTTTGCAGAACCTCGCTCCCATAACAACCTTCCGAAAAAAACCTCTCGATCATAAGCAAGATGTCCCGCGTCCGATACACCCATCTGGAGATCATCCGCCACATCCTGCACCCATTTTCTCTTTGGCCTTCCTCTCCCTCTCTTCCCATGCATATACCCCTCCAATATTCTTGACGTTTCAAATGACCAAAATATTTCAATTTTTCTTTGTTTTATCGTTTTTAATAGCCAACCCTCTTCAATATTCAGCTCTTGAAGTATTGATGCATTTGTTCTTTTCTTTACCCAAGATATTCTTAGAACTCGTCTATAACATTTATATTCAAAGGCATTTATGCGCTGTTCAGCTTGTTTAGTAAGTGTCCAGGTCTCACAGGCGTATGTTGCAATGGGAAAGATGCATGCTCTTAAAAATCTAATTTTTGTAGTTCTGTCTGTCCCATTCCATAATTTATTCAGTTGTTTTAGTCTTTGAAGAGCAATTGATAGTCGTCGTTTAATTTCTTTCATTGTGTCACCGTTGTGGGTATCAATGACCCAAGATATTCAAAATTGTCCACCACCTCCAATTTTTCCTCATTAACATATATTTCTTTCTCCTTTGTGGTTTTATCTGTATGCATTATCTTTGTTTTTGTAATGTTATATACATCCATCCATCCATCAAGTGCCATGCCGCTAAGCGTGGGCGGTCATGTTTTGCCATCTCACTCAATCACCAGAGACGTCGATCAGCTCCCTTTTTCTGCCTCGACCATGCCACGTGGCCCGGCCTTCCAGGTATTTACTTCTTGAACTTCCCTTTGGACTCTTCCCTTCGATCTTGCCAGTTGTCACCAAGGTCTCCAATTTATTACTTCTCATAACATGTCCAACAAGTTTTGACTGTCTACGTCTAATGTCTCTAATCAGTTTACGATCTTTATTTGTTTCTTGAAGGAACTTGTTCATTGGTTTTCTGTCTGTCCATAGTATTCTTTGCATTTTCCTCAGAAACCACATTTTCACATCCATCAGATGCTTTTCAGCTTGACTGCTCATTGTCCACGCTTCACATCCATACATAAGTACTTCAGCACTCTTTTTCTCGTTTCAAATGATACCTTTTTATTGGTCAGTATGTTTTTCATCTTGCAAAAGGCTACCTATGCAATGGCAAGTCTTGTTCTTCTTCTTCTGCGTTCATCCGAAGACTTTTTTCGGATGTGATTGCTTTGTGCCTATTTACAGGAGAGCTGCGTTCTTGCGCCGTTAGGACGACACATCCGACTTCTGCGGGCATGTGTTTACCGGGTTAACCTTCCCCGGGGGTTTCTTAGGACGTTTGACTCTCACTGTTGTGGTGTCGTCCCCCATCCAAGCTGGCCCATTTAGAACAGAGGAAGACATCCTGGTCAGCCCTCAAGGGAAGGCAGGTGCAGACCATGGGCATTCCCCGCCATCCAAGGAGGCTTCCATAATTGCAGAGCCGACACATAGCGGTCTGGTACTGGGCTCACCCAAGGAATCGTCACGTCCTGCACATGGCTGCTTAGCCTCACTTCCGAATATTGGGTCTTCCAGTCACCACGGGCTGTTCCTCCGGAAACCAGAAGAATGCAGTCTGCTGATGACATCCACACAGTGAGCTTTCGATTCGGACTTTCCACTTAATGGATTTGCTATTCAAGCAATATTCCATTTCGTGCCACTAGGACACTTTTCCCACCTTTTATGAGGCCCACACAGTGAGCTTTTGATTCGGACTTTCCACGTAATGGATTTGCTATCCAAGCAATATTCCATTTCATGCCTCTAGGACGCTTTTGTAACCGACATACCTGTGGTATGAAGTGTGGCAGTCTTCTTCTTCTTCGTTCATCCGGAGTTTTTTTCGGATGTGATTGCGTTGTGCCTGTTTACAGCAGAGCTGCGTTCTTGCGCCGTTAGGCCGACACATCCGACTTCTGCGGGCATTTGTTGACCGGGTTAACCTTCCCGGGGGTTTCTTAGGACGTTTGACTCTCACTGTTGTGGTGTTATCCCCCATCCCAGCTGGTCCATATAGAACAGCCAAAGATCCTGGTCAGCCCTCAAGGGAAGGCAGGGGCAGACCATGGGCATTCCCCGCCATCCAAGGAGGCTTCCATACTTGCAGAGCCGATACATAGCGCTCTGGTACTGGGCTCACCCAAGGAATCGTCACGTCCTGCACATGGCTGCTTAGCCTCACTTCCGTATATTGGGCCTTCCGTTCACCATAGGCTGTTCTTCCGGAAACCAGAAGTATGCAGTCTGCTGATGACATCCACACAGTGAGCTTTCGATTCGGACTTTCCATGTAATGGATTTGCTAGCCAAGCAATATTCCATTTCGTGCCTCTGGGTCTTCATGCACCTTTAAATGTCAACCTGTATATAGTTAAAGTAATCTGCGGTCAACTTTAGCTTGTTGATATCTCCATAGAGCTTGTCCTCAAATGAAGCAGGTGTGGGCCAAAATATCTTTCTCTGTTCTGCATACGTTAGGCAATCCTGCAGCAAATGTTTTTCTGTCATTTTTCCAGTTCTACAATTACATTCATCGGTATCTCCTATCTTTAGTTTATTGAACAAGTGGTATTTCAGCCTGTTATGTCCTGTGCGGAGTATGAAGATTGCTACTTGTTCTCTTCGGTCGAGTTTGTAATATGCATCATCCTTCTGAGGGCCTGGATGCTCTGATTCCCATTTGGTTCTATAAGTGCTTTTTATCAACCTCTTTGCCTCATTATAGGTTATGTCTATGTCAGGCTGTGGTAGTCGTCCGCCCTCTTTTGCCAGTCTGTCAGCCTCTTCGTTTCCAGGTATACTGCAATGTGATGGGATCCACTGTATTACAACTTTTTTTGGATTTCTGGCATAGACCATGGAGTGCTGCTCTTAGGTCAGTTAGTTCTGTGCTGTTATTGCTCTTCAGTATTGAGACAGCTGACTTTGCATCTGTGAAGATAGCTATTTGCTTCTCTTTATTTTCCTCCATCAGGAGCATTTCTGCTGCAGTTTTCAGAGCCTCTACCTCCGCTTTGAAGTTACTTGAGAATTTTCCAGTTGCCATTGAATGTGTTTTTTTCACTCCATTTTTTAAATTTAGGAGAATTCCTCCTCCTCCATTCTCTATTGAATTTTTGGCTGATCCATCTGTATATGCATGGGTCCAATTCCTGCTTGGGTAATGTTCTTTTATGTAGTTTAGGGTTATTTCTCTTCTTTCGGTTTCATGCTGAGTGTTCTTTTTCTCAATACCAGGAATGTTTTCTATCATCTCAGGCAGTTGCTGCTGTCTCCAAGCTGGGAACTTGTAGTGCATTAGTAATGGGTTTGACTGTTGATATGTTAAGTATAGGACTGCCCTAATCTTTCGTTTTGCGGTTTCTGCACAGTTGCTACGCTTCAGTCTTCCCTTTCCAAAACCATTAAATCTGTTGTACATAGGGTGGTCTGTCAATCTTCTAAATTTTTCTGCTTGTTGCTGGGCTCTGCTACCTCTTCTATCCTGCATTGGTTGTAAACAAGTGCTCTTTTCTAGTTCGTTAATAGGCGTTGTCTTCAGGCTCCTAGTTATGAACCGCATTCCTTGATTTTGGACTCTACTTATTTTGTTCAAGTTTGACTTTAGCTGCTGTTGCTCAAGCTGCGATGCCATATTCCAGTCCTGGCCTCACCCGTCCAGTGTATAACTTCTTGAGATCTTTCTCATCTGCTCCCCCACGTTGTACCTGCAAGCTTTTTAATGACTGCCATTCTTTGCCTTGCTCTTGTTCGATTGTTCTCAACTTGTGTCTTCCATGTCAGGCGACGATCAAAGGTAACTCCTAGATAGTTTGGATTTTCTTCATGGCGCAGTATTTGTCGATTCAATACCAGCTTAGGGTGCTGAGTTTTATTTGAGAGAGAGAACATTGTGCATGTTGTTTTCTCCACACTTATCTTCCCTAACCATGATTTTGACCTCTAGCGTTATTAAGGTTTGCTGTATTCTGCTGTTAGCTGTACTAATACATTCTTCAGATGTCCATATGGCTAGGTCATCTGCATAGAGGATGTGTGTACTCTGGCTGGAAAATTTTCTGTGATGTCATTTATATATGCAAGGAATAATATTGGTGAAAGAACTCCTCCTTGAGGGACACCTTGCTACAACAGCATCATTTTGCTGGTTTGTCCTTCTACTTTTCTCCTTGACGTTCTGTTCTCAAGGTAGTGGCTGATCCATTTATACATTTTTCCCACAAACATGCATGTTTTGCAGTTTTAATTTCAGTCCTTCCTTCAATACTTTATCAAATGCTTTTTCTAAATCTATCCAGACCGCTAGTGTGTGCTTTTTCTCTTGGAAGGCTTCCTCTGTTTCCTGAGCTATATAGGTTATTTGATCTTCAGTGGATCTGTACTTTCTGAACCCTGCTTGGTGTGGTGTTAAGAGTTTGTTTTCTTCCAGACTCCATGTTGGCCTGCCATTGATAATGCGTTCCATTAATTTTCCTACACAGCTAAGTAGACTGATAGGTCGATAGCCATTTGGTTCTTCCAGGTCTTTTCCTTTCTTTGGGACTGGTAGTAGTATAGCTTCCTTCCATGCCTGTGGGATTCCTCTCTTCCAGCTGTAATTTAGGACTGCAATTAGTTTCTGTAACGTGCGTGTTTTTACCCCAAGGCATGGAGAGGTAGAGGCTAAGAGTATAATAGAACAATCGATGTTACACTGGTCAGATAAGAGGTATGCGGATGTTGGGTCAGAAATGTGGAGTAAGAAATTCCAACACAATGGCTGAACCCAACACCGTGATTGTTAAAGCCCGTACGCGTCAATAGGAAATTACTAATGAGAGGCAAGAACGTGTTGTGGAAAGAATAGACAAAGGCAATACCCCAGAAATGTAATGTTGGGGAAAGGTTTTAATTGGGTTCAAGGGGTGAAACAGACCTTCACGGGTGCACCCAGGGAGAGTGGATAAAGACAGAAGTCTGGGCAAATTGGAAGACAGTTAATTTTGAGTTAAGTCAGGGAGACTTAGCGAGAGACAGTTGAGTCTGGGGCTAAGTGAGGGAGACTTAGCCAGACAGTGGAAGTTCTGAAGCTTAGTCAGTTATTCGGTGTTTGGGCTACGTTAAGGAAACTACCCAGTTATTCGATGTTTGGGCTACGTTAAGGAAACTATCCAGTTATTCGGTGTCTGGGCTGTGGAGGGAAACTTAGCCAGGTATTCAGTCGAGATCGGACACGATAAAGAGTCCGATGAAATTAAGTATATCACAAGGCCGATCGAAGATAGAAGAAATGGTGTCATGTTTTCATCATGTCTACGAATTGATGTGCACGAAAATGGTGTTATCCAGTGTCTATAGCATAAGTATATCTGCAGAGTGTTGATACAGACATACCACTAGACACAACCACAGCCACATCTATCTGTCAATAACGTTGTGACAAGAGAAGATTATCTGGGGACTCGTCGCTGATGAACCGGGGGTGGACAGTAGTGAAATAACTGCACGAACATTAGTGTGATATTTGAAACGAGAAGAATTATCTGAGGGCACGTCCGTTTAGCAATTCTTGTTCTTATCTCTTCAAGGCATCTCCCATCAGATGCCGTGACTATTCCGAGATAACTGTACCGATTCACTTGCTTAAGAATGTGCCCATTTACTCTTATATCATGCGCAGGATCTGCAACAATTAGTAGATGCGGTTGTTGTACACAGTGAGCAACTGGGGTTAGAATTAAATTGTAACAAAAAACACAGGTTATGGCAGTCACTGGGAAGAACGAAATACCACAATGTAATATACCGGTAAATGGGACTATTCTCCAACAAGTGAATCGGTACAATTATCTCGGAACAGTCATAACATCTGATGGGAGATGCCTTGAAGAGATTAAAACAAGAATCGCCATGGCGAAAGTAGCCTTTAGACCAGTGTTTCCCAACGTGGGGCCCACGCCCCACAGGGGGGCAATTCGATTGTTAAGGGGGGCAATTCGAAAGTGGAAGAAATTGGCTGGATATAACAAAACGGAGAGACTTGAGACTGAAGTTAACTAAATTGGTACCTGACACTAAAATCTCTTTGCAGCAAGCATCAAGCGCAAGGATCTCACTAAATTTAAATAATTACTAATAATTAAAATAATACAGAAAAATTTTTCATTAAAATTATTTTGTACTTGAATTTCAGTTCTCCATTATATGTTTTGAAAATGTACTTACTGTGTTTGCGCAATAATTTCCTAGTGATTTCCTAAAACCTATCGGTCCTTTGGCTAGGATCGGGTGCATTTGCTGCTCTCCCCCCAGTAGTGCGCCATTTTTGAATATTAAAAATGAAGCATATGTTGGGGGGCATAATAATTTTAGAAAGGCTTAGGTGGGGCATAGCAAAAAAAAGGTTGGGAAACACTGCTTTAGACAGATGAAAAATGTTCTGACCAATAAAAAGATATCAATTGAAACGAGAAAAAGAGCGTTGAGGGGATGCATAGAGCCTGTTATTTTGTATAGATGTGAAACTTGGACAATGAGCAGTCAAGCTGAAAAACATCTGATGGCTGCAGAAATGTGGTTTCTAAGAAAAATTCAAATAATATCATGGACAGACAGAAAAACCAATGACCAAGTACTACAGGAGACAAATGACAATCGTAAATTGATTAGAGAAATTAGACGTAGACAGTCAAAAATTTTTGGACATATTATGAGAAGAATTGAATTGGAGAACTTAGTGACAATTGTCAAGATCGAAGGGAACAGACCAAGAGGAAGACCGACAGGAAAATACCTGGATGGCTTGGACACATGGCATGGACGAGACAGGAACACTGAGCTGATCCACGACTCTAGTGATCGAGTGAAATGGCGAGTTATGACCGCCCACGCTTTCCGGCATGGCACATGATTGATTGATTGACTCTTAAATCACATTGTGGTATTTTCTTCTTCCCAGTGACGACCATAATCGGTGTCTTCTTACTATTCAATTCTAAACCTAGTTGTTCTTTGTGTGCAACAACCGCATCTACTAAAAGTTGCAGGTCCTGTTTTTTGTCTGCAATCAAGACTGTATCATCTGCATATCTAATGTTATTGATGTATCGTCCCCCAATGTTGATTCCTTCCATGTCTTCTATTTTTCTAAAAATATGTTCACTGTACGGGGGAAAAAAGATCTGGAGACATTAAACATCCCTGTCTCACGCTTCTTTTAATAGGCTGATAGTGACCTACATGTCAGGTCTTAGTTAGATATGACTGAGCAACCGTATGACATTAGACGGTAATACCTAATTCTGTTAGCGCCGAATGGTGGGCGACGTTTACCAAACCCGACACTCCACATTGTGCCAAAGGCTTCGGGCGGAGGAGCTCAGTTGGGAGGGTACAAGCATTATCCTAGTGCGAGGAAATGCAATCTAAAGACTGAATGTCATGGCAGAGCAGAGCAGGCCCTAAGCCTTGGCTGGCAACTGGTCTAGGGTCGAAGCTCCGACAGTCGGAAAGTTTGAGCATTGCTTTGCTGATCCGGCAGCTTCTGCAGCTTGTCTTGTTCCAGACGTATTGGTGTTAGCTTTCCTCTGGCGTACACTAGAGAGGGATCATACTGCATGGGCAATACATGGTCTCTAAATTCAGCGCAGGCTTTGTGTTATGGAGCGGATAACTCCATTTTACAAACTGTCAAGACGGCACGGTGCCAGTCAGTGACCTACAACATTATCAATTCTGATAGCAGCTTGTTGTTCCTAATATATGTTTTTTTTTATGTCTAAGGTCTTGTCCATCAATTTTTAAATCATCAAGCATCCTTATCATGTCGACATAGTCTCACTTTATCGAAAGCCTTTGTGTAGTCAATAAAGCAAAGATAGAGATCTTTGTTTACTTCTATAGAACGTTCAAATTCAATTACTGTTTCTGTACCCTTGTTGGTGATGATAGGGAGTATGAAGTATTTTCAGAAGAGTATTCTCCTTTTTCGGGTTGTATTTTCTTCCTGAATCTTTGCATGATAATTCTCAGCAAACTCTTCGTGGTGTGGCTCGTTATACTAATTGTTCGATGTTGATCACATTCCAAGGCTCCTGGTTTCTTCGAGATTGCAATAAATATAGAATTACATAATTCGGGAGGTATATCTCCAGTTTCATATATTGCGTTCAACAGTCTGGTGACTTTGTCTATACCATATTCTTCTAAGGCAATGATCTTTTCTATTGTGATGTTATCTGTACCCAGGATCTTGCCAGTTTTCATATGGTTAAGAGCATTCTGAACTTCCATCTCCAAAATTGATGGGCCTTTATTTTAATTCCGATGGATCATATTGTTCTTATCTTGTATCATCATGAAGGTCTTTCACATAATCTGACCATGCATGTACACTCTGATCTTTCTCTATTATGATTTTGCCATCTTTGGTTTTAAGGCAACCCGTTGATGTGTGTGTTCTTTTGTTAGTGATGTCATTAATTTTTTTGTGCATTAATTTGGTATTCCTGGTGTTATGTTGGATTTCAATTTTCCTTGCAATTTTCCTCAAGCCACGTTTCCTTTGCGTCTTTGCATAGCTTCCTAATTTACCTGTGAATCTATTCATATTTGTCCTTGTTATTTTTGTTATTTCCTCTTATTTCCATAAGTTTTAAGATGTCTTCCGTCATCCATTTCTTGCGTCCTATTATCTTTATTTTTGGATGGTGTCGTGGATTTCCTTTATAGTGTCGTCCCTGGAGTGAGGGGAATCAACACCCATATTATTTTTAACCCCATATCATTATTCTGGAGAATCCACCAGATTCCGTCCACCACACTCCTTCAGTCAAAGGATACCTCTGTCTCTCTCTCTCTCTCTCTCTCTCTCCACTTGCTCATGCCCCCTCTCACACTTCCCCAAAACAACATACTAAACAACTCTAGCTTCCAAAAATTAATAACACATTAATTTGTGTTGTATGTGAGAAGCGTATGTGTAGAATGTATGTCGTGTACTCTAGTGTATCTGCAGAATCAGACCGAACAGCTCAGGAGCAAACTCTGATCATCCCTGTAAGGACCACACAACATCATCATAGTTCAATACACGATAACCTCACCAAACGATGTGTCCCTCCTGCTAGATGTTGACTTCCTCCAGTAGGTTTTGATAACCCAGATACGTGGTCACCAATCACGGATATAGTCCGATACTGATCCTGAATCGATCACACCCCATGTTATTAAAATGTCCCTACTGTTCTGTGACTTAAAACATCCTTGCCTTGTGAAAACACGGAACACTGTCCCTTGAAATAACGTGATTTCATTTCCTAAAGGTCCTACCGTTTCACAATTACACTGTTATTGTGTACAGTCCCACAGGAATCTAGTAATTTAGTAAAAGCACCAGGTGCATTGTTCCTGTTCCTTAGAAACTCAGTATGGTTCTTTCTACATGTGATGTGGAAAACAATCTCTAGTGTTCTGGTCACGTGTGGTTTTGAAAAATAATCTTACTACTGACTTCCATGATCCCTATCACTAAGAAGTCCTCTGCTGGATACTTATATGTTTTGGCTCAACCGAGCCATGTTCATTCAGACCCTTTTTATCATGGGCCCAGTGCAAAAGCTGCTGAATAAATCTTCCTGCACTAATTTATCCAGGATAGTAAACAGTGATGTTTCAGCTTCTTTTCTTCCTAACCTGAGGGAACCTGTGAAAGAGAGAGAACACACCTGGTGAGAGCAACCGGACTGGTGAGCCGACGGCCTCACTCAGATATATGACAGTAAACCAAACTCTGTCATGGGGCAGAGGAGCTCATCACAACGGTCTAAATTAGGGTAAGACAAGGAAAGACCAAATGTAAAGTGCAGAACCCCAGTAGACCCCCACTGGAAGATCCCACCATTGGACATTTCCCCTATCCCCCAACCATCCTCAGTCCTTCTAAATATCATCCCACTTCACTATTTCCAACCAGCTGAGCTAATTGACCTCTCACACTAGTTAGTTTTAACAATGCGATTGCCTACTGTCGCCGACACTCCTTGAATACCTAACCACAAAGCAACAACACTATGTTCAAGTTCTAGCTCTATCAATCACTAGACTATCCTACATTATTTACATCTAAATGTTATTTAGTAAATAACTTATGAACATTCAGCTCTATCCTGAATCGAATCTACACTTTGCCATGAAAGACACATGTTCCTCAACGTGAATTGATACAGAACACGCTAGATTCTTTTCTATATTAAAACCGAGCTAGTCAGACACTTCAGCCTAGGTCAACTCCCTTGTTCACACTAGCGGTAACAAATTATGTTTTTCATACAGTCGGGGATTGTCCGAGTGACGTCAATCGATGTAAACACCAGGTGGCCTCAGCGGCAGACAATCTGTTCCCAACTTCACAAGAATAGTTGTCTCCCCTCCTACCACGAACACAACAGGCTTTTTCTCTCGAACGATGACACATCAAACAATGCCGACAGATTCCCCCTTTCCTAGGGAACTCTCAAAGACTTGTAGTTTCCTTTGATCCGACGTGAGTGTTTCTCCACTAGTAACAAACAATTGCAGCTGTAAATACAGACTGCCTCCGTTAGTTTATCATCTTATCGTTAACGACAGTGGCCCCGTGACAGATGGTTGTTTGTGCAGCTTGGTTGACGGATTTCTTTTATATTGCCCTTTGGTCGCTGACATCTTGAAATAATATTTCCATATCGAACAATGCATCAAATCTGTTCTTTACCTCTACATTGAATTTATCTTTTATCTTCTCACTCTTCAGTGCTTGTAGATAAAAGTTTGTGTTTCTTGGTGTATATTTGACTTTCTTTAATTTTATATGTATATTGCTTAGGATTAATCTATGGTCGCTGTATTTCTGAGACTTTTAAGGCATTTCGACATCATTCTGTTGATGAGAATGTAATCAATCTGGTTTCTAAACTTGTGAACAGGACTCCTCCATGTCCATAATCTCCTTGGGTGCTGTTGATACCAGGTGTTTCCAATAATCACATCATGTTTTTTTTGCCAACTGTACAAGTCTGCAACCTCTTTCATTCTGTTCCCCTAGTCCATACTTGCCTACTATGCATCCGTCCTGTTGATTTCCAACTTTGGCTTTCAAGTCACCCATTATGATATTTACTTCAGAATTCTTGCATTTCTTGAAGGCATTCTCTAAATCCTTATAAAAATCACCAATGCTGTCATCACTACTGTCTGCTGTTGGTGCATAAACATGTATCACGTTGACATCAAAAGGTCTTCCACTCAACTTCACAAATAACACTCTGTTACAGTCCAATATCCTTTGATCGATTCCTGTCCACCTGGTCTAACTTATACCTAACAGATCATTTAGTCTTCTCATTTCATTCTTAATGTTATCAAATTTTCCATCCCCACTCATAGTTCTTACATTCCAAGTTCCTACTTTCAATGTTGATGATACTCTTTGGCACAAAATCGCCTGATGACGGTCTGGAGTCATCTGGTGCACATGACTACCACTACCGGGCGAGGCTGCTTCTATGGAGCACCCATTTACGCCGTTTCTCTGATTATCGATGAGATCTGCAGTACATGATATTCTTGGCATCTGTAAAGAAGGTAGTTTGACATTGCTTTCCTTCCTAACAGTGACCATACTGGTCGATGACCATAGCCATTGTTTACCACAAAAGGAGATCCACTGCCTACCGTCGTGAAGCTGGAGACCATAACCTCCAACTATCTGTTGGCTGCTCTTCAAGCTTCATCCACTACCTGCACACATGGCTTCACGTAAACCTAATCAGGGGGCTAAACGGGTATTCCACCTTGCCCTAGGGTGTCCCGTAGACTAGCGGAGGGAAGGAGGCACCTTACCCCACCTTTGAAATGGAATAACCATACCCCGCCACCTCATATTTATATATATATATATATATATATATATATATATATATATATATATATATATATATATATATATATATATATATATATATATATATATATATATATACTGCATTTGTCCAGGATGGAAGACTGTGTTCCCAAGGATCTTCCCAGATCGCACAAACAGCAAGCTCGGTGTGTGGCCCACTGGACACAGGACAGCTACACGTTCATTATACTGCAGGTAAGTGGCCTAGACAGATGGCCGGTTGCTGTCTCGTGTGATCATGTTTCTTTCTGACATGTCTATAGTGTGAACTTATGAGTCACTTAGAGATGAGGTGTCCGCTTTTATTTCCAGATAGTCTATACAGTTGTGTAGGTTATCTCTCGCATTTGGGCATTGTACAGGGATAGACCGAACAGGCTAAATGCTTCCAGCATGAGAACACCTACTTCCAGTGGAATACTCACGGCAGACTTGGAGTGCGGCCTCAGTAACACTAAGAGCATCTCTCCCGTCAAGAGGGGGTGCTCATTCACATATTTACCTAGCCATGTGGAGAGGGAACGAACGAACGAATGAACAAACATTATTTTAAAAGGGTAACAAATTGGGCACGCAGGCCCGTCTTACATTCGGCCCTTTCAATCACTCATCTTTCATTCATCAAATGTGCATGTTACATTAACATAGGGGAAAAAAACATTGTCAAATGAATTTTGTAAGCATAAACAATGCATATTACGCATGATACATTCACATGAGAAAACCAAAAAAAAACATTGTCAAATGAAAGTTGTAAACATAAACAGTGCATATTCCAATGTTGTGAGACACATCCCCCATCCACCCTCATATCCCGCAGCCACCAACACATCCCCCACCCACCAAACCTCCCCCACCCACCCACACATACCTCCACGCACTCACACAGAACCAGACAAACATACATTCCCCCACCCACACACATTTCCCCACCCACACACATTTCCCCACCCACATACATTTCCCCACCCACACACACATCCTCACACACCAAGAAGAAGAAGAAGAAGAAGAAGAAGAAGAAGAAGAAGGAGGAGGAGGAGGAGGAGGAGAAGAAGAAGAAGAAGAAGAAGAAGAAGAAGAAGAAGAAGAAGAAGAAGAAGAAGAAGAAGAAGAAGAAGAAGAAGAAGAAGAAGGAGGAGGAGGAGGAGAAGAAGAAGAAGAAGAAGAAGAAGAAGAAGAAGAAGAAGAAGAAGAAGAAGAAGAAGAAGAAGAAGAAGAAGAAGAAGAAAATGGGAGAGGAGACAGCGATGTTAAAATAATAATACAACACAGGAAATGTGCGGAAGTCAAAAGACATTTCATGAACACTAAACAAAGTATGTAACACTGACGTTAAATCAGTCATGGGTGAGAAACATGGAGAACCCGGTACATCAGTGACTAGTAAACTGCAAACAGTCATTGACTGACGCCTGCGCAGAATAGAATGACTAACATGGTATAACAGAATCACTGTTGCGGAATTTAGGGTAAGACTTAGATTCCAGCGAGTTCAGTTGAGTTGAGCTACGAATTCACATAACTGCACTCAGGACATTCCCATACGTGATCCGTTCCGTCGTTCAACAGCCAGCGAAGAGTTACACTACCAATCGTTCTCACCGCTATCTGATTGAAAGTTCTCCTTGTCTTCCCTTTTGAGATTCTACCAGAAGCCCTGCCAATCCCCCGCAATCCCATGCTTTCCTCTTACGAGTTCGGAATCTGTTCCCCCCCATGATCCCACAGGCGCACGACCACCTTCCCCTTGTGCATAAGTAATCAACCACCAAGAGGTGCATTCCCTGCAAGCCTATCAGCCTTTTCATTCCCCCGCACTCTCGCACGTCCAGGGCAAAAAATCCATACAATTCTCACAATATGTGACCTCTGAAGCGAGGTGAGCCATTCCACAGGAAACATTCCTTTCTCCGCCTTACTAAGCATACTCCTTGAGTCCGTGATGAAGACGATATGTGTTGCAGTGATCTCCTCTAACCAATGGAATGCCGCTGTGACTGCTTCCACCTCCTTTCTCATGCTGTCGGTCGTAGCCAAACTATTTTTTTAAGAATCGTCCCTTACCCGTTGCAATGAAACCCCAGCCACCCAGTGTTTTTCACCAACGAAACAAGCGGTGGTGTCATTAGTAGTACACACTGAGAAAATCTAATAATAGTACAACTAGAAAGTCCTTCTCAAGTCCACAGAGAAAACGAAGCCGAGGAAGAAGTAAGAACACATGGGAAAGATAGTTAGAAAGGAAGATAAATAATATGTTAAGGACTTGAAGCAGCGGCAGGAGACAGAAGAAGACCAGTCGTCGTCACGTGAGTTTGTTGAGGGTTTATGCACCAATGAGGGTTAAAGATCAGGACAAGAAGTTTTTATGGCTGTTTGTGATTGACTAGGCAATCAGTTTGCCATTGCTTTCCGAACGACCGACGCCCATACTATTGCTATTCACATGGATCTCTGTTTCCAAATAGTCTGCAGTTGATTTCGAGTATGCGGGGTTGCGAATCGTGTTCGTTACACCTTTGCCACAGATGTTGGCTATTGTAAAACAGTCAGTAAAAACACAATCATTGACATCGTGTTTGCTGTGAAACAGTTCCCTTCGGTAACTAAACACTCATGCCAACTTTCACACTGCTCCTGGTACCAAATTCTTAGCTAGCTCGTCGCATTGGTGCTCACGCCGTGGTCGTTCTTGGTCTGATGTTCCTGCAGCGCACATCAGAATAGAGAGGCAAGCCAGTAGTGATACATCGGGAATATGACAAGGGTGTCCCAGGCCCATAGTGATTAAATCTCCCTTCCAGTGTCAGTCACATGACTTTCTGTTCTGGACATAATTGTTTGGGGACAAGGAGTATACAGGTCATTATGCATTACACACTGGCAACTTGTTATATCCAAGCTTCTGAGTCCATTGTTTTCAACGAAGTATTATGTCAACTCGAGCAACGTTATCAGATTTCCATATATTTTCTAAGTTTAACGAGAATGACTTCATGGAAAAGCTACTCAAAAACTTTAATTTCTTCATTTCCATATGACCAAGTACTTTCTGAAGCAAAGTTAATGTTAATGTCTCAGCGTGTGGTCTCTGAAACAAAATTTAACATTTGGCATTTATACTTTGTTAAAGTAGGACATTTTCAACTCCGACGATGCAGCGTGCACGATACATAAACCTATATGACTTCAGTTAGAGAGTAACTGAGAAGGATACACCAGCAATGTTGTTTCGTGAAGTACCATCTTATTATAAAACTACCATTTCTATTGAAGCCAGAATCGACTTTTCCGTGGACATTCCTTGAAACTACTTGAAGGTAACCTGCTAATTAAGTGACTAAAGTACATTAGTGAATGCTAGAAATAAGAAAGAGACAAACAGCTTTTTTTGGTCATGTGATGAGAAGAAAGGCACTGGAGAACATCGTGACAACTGGAAAGATCAAGGGAAAGAGAGGCAGAGGCAGACCAGGAGAAATGATGCTGGATGGATTGCGACGGTGGCATGGAGGAATATCAACGGGAGAGTTGATTCCAGAAAACCAAAGACCTAGACCTGTGGAGAGTCATGAACGCTTACGCGAGTCGGTACGGCACTTGATGATATATATATATATATATATATATATATATATATATATATATATATAATATATATATATATATATATATATATATATATATATGTGTGTGTGTGTGTGTGTGTGTGTGTAATATATATCCATCCATCCATCATGTACCATGCCGATAAGCGTGGGCGGTCATGTTTTGCC
Organism: Cepaea nemoralis; assembly: GCA_014155875.1. Lineage (NCBI taxonomy): Eukaryota > Metazoa > Mollusca > Gastropoda > Stylommatophora > Helicidae > Cepaea > Cepaea nemoralis. Next base: position 677,398 of record JACEFZ010016406.1, read on the forward strand.
ATCTCACTCGATCACCAAAGTCGTGAATCAGCTCCGTGTCCCTGTCTCGACTATGCCACGTGGCCAATTCATCCAGGTATTTACTTCTCGGTCTTCCCCTTGGTCTCTTCCCTTCGATCTTGCCAGTTGTCACCAAGTTCTCCAATTCATTACTTCTCATAACATGCCCAAAGCAAATTTGATGTCTACGTCTAATGACTCTAATCAGTTTACGATCTTCATTTGTTTCTTGAAGGACTTGTTCATTGGTGTTTCTGTCTGTACCGTGGTATTCTTTGCATTTTCCTCAGAAACCATATTTCCACAGCCATCAGATGTTTTTCGGCTTGTCTGCTCATTGTCCACGCTTCACATCCATACAAAAGTATAGGTTCTATGTAGCACTTCAACAATCTTTTTCTCGTTTCAATTCTTCTTCTTCTTCTTCTGCGTTCATCCGGAGTTTTTCTCCCGGACGTTATTGCGTTGTGCCTGTTTACAGCAGAGCTGCGATCTTGCACCGTTAGGCCGACACATCCGACTTCTGCGGGCATTTGTTGACCGAGTTAACCTTCCCGGGGTCGTTTCAATTGATATCTTTTTATTGGTCAGTATGTTTTTCATCTTGCAAAAGGCTACTTTCGCAATGGCAATTCTTGTTCTAATCTCTTCAAGGCATCTCCCATCAGATGGTATGACTGTTCCGAGATAACTGTACCGATTCACTTGCTTAAGAATATGCCCATTTACTCGTACATCACATTTTGGTATTTCCTTCTTCCCAGTGATGACCATAATCTGTGTCTTCTTAAAATTTAATTCTAACCCCAGTTGTTCACTGTGTGCAACAACCGATATCTCACGATGTTCTTTATGATAAGTGCGTGAGATGGTCGTTGTCTAGGTAACGATGCTCCTGGTGTGTCAATTGAGCTATCTAACTGTCTCACAATGCAACTCACCCCAGTAATACACATCCATCAGTCATTGAACAAGATTGAGTTGGCGCACATAATCCTTTAATACCGAAAGAACACGTACAAACGGACCACATCTCTATATCCAGAAACAATATAATCCATAGAATATAAATATCCTCCTCACAATTTAACACGTACACATCACTGTCTTCTCACGGCCTGCTTCATCTCAAATCCATTCGACAGGTAATCCAGCTCCTATCCACAGCTGGACCTCACACAATACACCCACACACATGGGTCTAGTCTCCACTAACTATAAAACCACTCTGGGTTAGGCCTCCATTAACTATCCAACCCCCACTGGGTTTCAAGCCTGTATTCACCACTGGGAGAACAACACAACAAAGATCTGACCGCAGTCAGTCTAAACTCCCACGTATTAGCCCACCGATCAGCTCGGCGCTAAAACATCAACTGCCTGAAGTCCCTTGACTTCACACGAACCGAACCTCAGTCGGTCTCAGCTTCCACTGACCAGTCAAAGTTTTCCACTGTCTTTAAACCCTGCTGTGTAGCCCCTCCCTGGGCTCCCAACAACATACACCCCAGTCTAAAACTGTCTTTCACCCCATCCATCCCCGGGGGTCTCCACTCACACCCGCTCCATTATTTCTCAGGGTTGATTGTTTTTCTCGTAGCCAGGTCACTCACCTCAATGTTAATGACCCAGGCATATGTCACGCATCAACTAAATGTTGCAGGTCCTGTTCACTGTCTGCAATCAAGACTGTGTCTTCTGCATACCTAATGTTATTGCTGTATCGTCCCCCAATGTTGATTCCTTTCATATTTTCTATATTTCTGAAAATATTTTCACTGTTCAGGGAAAAAAGATCTGGTGATATTATACATCCCTGTCTCACACCTCTTTTAATAGGCTTCATTATCAATCATTATGACAACTTGCTGTTTCCAATATTTGTTTTTTACAAGTCTAAGGTCTTTTCAATCAATTTGTAGATCTTCAAGCATCCTTATCATGTCGACATGTCTCACTTTATCGAAAGCCTTTGTGTAGTCAATAAAGCAAAGGTGTAGATCTTTGTTTACTTCCATGGAATGTTCAATCACTGTTTTCAGTATACATACAGCATTTACTGTACCCTTGCCTTCTACAAACCCATATTGTTCTTCTCCTATTTCGGGTTGTATTTTCCGTCCTAACTCTTACTCTTTGCATGATAATCCTCAGCAAAATCTTCGTGAAATGGCTTATTACACTAATTGTTCGATGTTGATCACATTCCAAGGCTCCTGATTTATTGGGGATTGTAATAAATATAGAATTACATAATTCAGGATGTATGTCTCCAGTATCATATATTGCGTTCAGCAGTCTCGTGATTTGGTCTATTCCATATTCTTCTAAGGCATTGATCATTTCTGTTCTGATGTTATCTGTACCCGGGGTCTTGCCAGTTTTCATATGGTTAAGAGCATTCTGAAATTCCCTCTTCAAAATTGATGGTCCTTCACTATTATTCCGATGATCATATCGTTCTTCTCTTGTATCATCATAAACGTCTTTCACATAATCTGACCACGCATGTAAAATCTGATCTTTTTCTATTATGATTTTGCCATCTTTGGTTTTTAGGCAACCCGTTGATGTGTGTGTGCTTTTGTTAGTGATGTCATTAATTCTTTTGTGCATTAATTTGGTATTCCGGTAGTTGTGATGGTTTTCAATTTCCTTGCAATTTTCCTCAAGCCATGTTTCTTTTGCCTCTTTGCATAGCTTCCTAATTTTCCTGTGAATCTCTTCATATTTTTCCTTGTTATTTTTGTTATTTCTTCTTATTTCCATGAGTTTTAAGATGTCTTCCGTCATCCATTTCTTGCGTCCTATTATCTTTATTTTTGGGATGGTTGTTTCTGCAGCTTGGTTGACTGATTTCTTTAATATTTCCCATTGGTCGTTGACATCTTGAAATAATATTTCCATATCGGACAATGCATCAAATCTGTTCTTTACCTCTACGTTGAATTTATCTTTTATCTCCTCACTCTTCAGTGCCCGTAGATCAAATTTTGTGTTTCTTGGTGTATATTTGACTTTCTTTAATTTTATATGTATATTGCTTAAGATTAATCTATGGTCGCTGTAGCAGTCTGCGCTTGGTATAGTTTTCGCGACTTTTAAGGCATTTCGAAATCTTCTGTTGATGAGAATGTAATCAATCTGATGTCTGATCTTATGATCAGGACTCCTCCATGTCCATAATCTCCTTGAGTGATGTTGATACCAGGTGTTTCCAATAATCACATCATGCTCTTTTGCCCACTGTACAAGTCTGCAACCTCTGTCATTCTGTTCCCTTAGTCCATACTTACCTACTATGTATCCGTCCTGTTGATTTCCAACTTTGGCATTCCAGTCACCCATTGTGATATTTACTTCATAATTCTTACATTTCTTGAATGCATTCTCTAAATGATTATAAAATTCATCAATGCTGTCCTAACTACTATCTGTGTTGGTGCATAAACTTGTATGACGTTGACATCAAAAGGTCTTCCACTCAACTTCACCAGGTTCACTCTGTCCGATATCCTTTGATCGATTTTGATCTCTCTGTATCCATTATAATTGGTACTCCTCGCTATTGTTTCTCTCCACCAGAATAGATTATTCTATATTCTTCAGATGTTATAATGCCCATTCCTGTCCATTTAGTCTCACATATACCTAACAGGTTAATATTTAGCCTTCTCATTTCATTCTTAATGTTATCAAATTGTCCGTCCCACTCAAACATCTGGAAGTCAAAGACACTCAGCAAACACACGAAACTTAAAATCCTCAACTCTTGTGTAATTCCAGTGCTAACGTATGGTTGTGAAAGATGGAAATCAACGTTAGCTTTAGATTTTAAAAAATTCGACAATTTTGAGAACAAATGTCTTAGAAGAATTCTAAACCTTCACTGGACAGATTTTAGAACCAATACGCAAATAAGACAAGAGACTAAGCAAGATATTGTATCCAATTTTATAAGAAAACGCTGTTGGAACTACATCGGCCATGTACTCAGAATGGACAAGACAAGACTCCCCTACCAAGCTCTCATATGGACACCGGCAGGGAAAAGAAAACGGGGAAGAACAAGAGAGACCTTGCTTAGAACCATCATCAAAGAGGGCTCATTCAACGGTCAAATAAACATCCAGGATCTACAGCAGGTGGCAGCGAACCGCCAAGCATCGAGAACCATGACTTCTGCCCTATGCGCCGCCTTGGGTTCAAGAGGAAAGACTAATTAACTAACTCATATTTCTTACATTCGAAGTTCCAACTGTCAGTGTTGATATTCTTTTGCACTCGGTCGCCTGCTGACGGATCTGGAGTCTATCTGGTTCACATGACTACCTGTACCGGGCGAGGCTGCCCGTACTGAAGCACCCATTTACGGCGTTTCTCTGATTATCGATGAGATTGCAGTACATGATATTCTTGGCATCTGTAAAGAAGGTAGTTTGCCATTGCTTTCCTTTCTAGCAGTGACCATACTGGTCGATTACCGTAGCCATTGTCTACCGAAAAAAGACATCCTCTGCCTACCGTCATGAAGCTGGAGACTTCTTCTTCTTCTGCGTTCATCCGGAGTTTTTTTTTTTCGGACGTGATTAGGTTGTGCCTGTTTACAGCAGAGCTGCGTTCTTGCACCGTTAGGCCGACACATCCGACTTCTGTGGGCATTTGTTGACCGGGTTAACCTTCCCGGGAGTTTCTTAGGACGTTAGACTCTCACTGTTGTGGTGTTATCTCCCATCCAGCTGGCCCATATAGAACAGCCAAAGGCATCCTGGTCAGCCCTCAAGGGAAGGCAGGGGCAGACCATGGGCATTCCCCGCCATCCAAGGAGGCTTCCATAATTGCAGAGCCAACATACAGCGCTCTGGTACTGGGCTCACCCAAGGAATCGTCACGTCCTGCACATGGCTGCTTAGCCTCACTTCCGTATATTGGGCCTTCCGTTCACCATAGGCTGTTCTTCCGGAAGCCAGAAGAATGCAGTCTGCAGATGACATCCACATAGTGAGCTTTCGATTCGGACTTTTCACGTAATGGATTTGCTATCCGAGCAATATTCCATTTCATGCCTCAGGGAGGCTTGTGTAACCGACATGCTTGTGGTATGAAGTGTGGCAGTCTAAATACTTCTTCATGCACCTTTAAATGTCAACCTGAATGTAGTTAAAGTAAGCTGCAGTCAACTTGAGCTTGTTGATATCTCCATAGAGCTTGTCCTCAAATGAAGCAGGTGTGGGCCAAAATATCTTTCTCTGTTCTGTATATATTGGGCACTCTTGCAGCAAATGTTTAGCTGTCATTTTACCAGTTCCACAATTACATTCATCGGTATCTCCTATCTTTAGTTTATTGAACAAGTGGTATTTCAGCCTGTTATGTCCTGTGCGGAGTCTGAAGATTGCTACTTGTTCTCTTCGGTCGAGTTTGTAATATGCATCATCCTTCTGGTGGCCTGGATGCTCTGTTTCCAATTTGGCTCTGTAGGTGCTTTTTATAAACCTCTTTGCCTCATTATAGATTATGTCTATGTCAGGCTGTGGTAGTCATCCGCCCTCTTTTGCTAGTCTGTCAGCCTCTTCATTTCCAGGTATACTGCAATGTGATGGGATCCACTGTATTACAACTGTTTTGGATGTCTGGCATAGACCATGGAGTGCTGCTCTTAGGTCAGATAGTTCTGTGCTGTTTTTGCTCTTCAGTATTGAGACAGCTGACTTTGCATCTGTGAAGATAGCTATTTGCTTCTCTTTATTTTCCTCCATCAAGAGCATTTCTGCTGTAGTTTTCAAAGCGTCCACCTCCGCTTTAAAGTTACTTGAAAATTTTCCAGTTGCCACTGACTGTGTTTTTTTTCACTCCATTTTTTAAATTTAGGAGAATTCCTCCTCCTCCATTTTTTATTGAATTTTTGGCTGATCCATCTGTATATGCATGGGTCCAATTGCTGCTTGGGTAATGTTCTTTTATGTAATTTAGTGTTATATTTTCTTCTTTCGGTTTCATTCTGAGTGTTCTTTTTCTCAATACCAGGAATGTTTTCTATCATCTCAGGCAGTTGCTGCTGTCTCCAAGCTGGGAAGTTGTGTGCATTGTAAATGGACTTGTCTGTTGATATGTTAAGTATGGGATCTGCCCTAATCTTTCGTTTTGCAGTTTCTACAAATTTGCTACGCTTCAGTCTTCCCTTTCAAAAACCATTAAACCTGTTATACATAGGGTGGTCTGTCAATCTTCTAAATTTTTCTGCTTGTTGCTGGGCTCTGCTATCTCTTCTGTCCTGCATTGGATGTGAACAAGTGATCTTTTCTAGTTCATTAATAGGCGTTGTCTTCAGGCTTCCAGTTATGAAGCTGGAGACCATAATCTACAACCAACCATATATATGTGTGTGTGTGTGTGTGTGTGTGTGTGTGTGTGCGTGCGTGCGTGCGTGTGTGCGTGCGTGTGTGTGTGTGTGTGTGTGTGTGTGTGTGGTGTGTGTGTGTGTGTTTCTAGCATTGTCTCACACTGTTTCTAAATACTCCTTCTCAATAAACTCAAGCCTACGAATGTGATGGACCTAGCACCTCACAAAGCCACAGCCGGCTGCTGTTACACGGCTTGTTTAATTTTAACGGACGTGTTGGTGTAGAGGATAGGACGTTACGCTGACCACGGCATTTAACACAGTCGGATTCCTTTTCAATGTCTGCACTTGTCGTTCGCTATGGCGGGGAAAAGAGGGGAGGGGAAGAGAAGACCGGCCACCTGTACCTCTGTGCACTCAGGCCTGCAGATGTGATGGTTCTAGCACTCCACATACCATCGGCATATTCCTGCAAGGAGACTGGTTGTCCTCAATACCCGACACCCCAGAGACAACATTCTGACGTCAGCTATGCTGTACCTAATCTTGCATTTTACACTGTGGTGTTAACCCCACCATTCATCGCAGGCGTGTCCACACAACTGCTTAAAAGTAAAGTACCACAACAGGAAACACTGTAATGCTGAGTATAGTTAAGTGTATGTGTGAGTGGTGTGTGTGTGTGTATGTGTGTGTGTGTGTGTGAGTGAGTGAATGTGTTTGTGCATGTGTGCTCGCGAATGGGTGAGTGAGTATTATACATTACTTATTCCCTGCGAGGTCTCATCCTGTTGTGTGGTGTTGTCATCGTCCAGCACACAGGTGTGGCCTCCCAGTGGTTCTTTCTGTTTGCATGTGTGTGCATGTGTATGTGTGTGAGTGTGTGTGTGTGTGTGTGAGAGAGAGAGAGAGAGAGAGAGAGAGAGAGAGAGAGAGAGAGAGAGAGAGAGAGCGTATGAGTGTGTGTAACCTTACGTGTGAAGGCTACACATTCCCTGTGAGGTCTAACCCTGTTGTGTGGTTGTATCATCTCCCAGCACGTGGATGTGGCCTCCCAGTGGTTCTGTCTGCGTACAACCGATCCCCTGAGCAACATCAAGAACGCTTACTTGTGGCTCAAGGTCATATGTGACACATCCGACACACCTTCGTCGGAAGTCTCTAACAATTACCTTAGACTGGAGCTCAAGAAGCGCATCTTCTCCAGCACCTGCGAGGATGAACTGGAGCTGTGCCAGCAGATCACCCACTACTGCAGCGTCGAGTACAACCGGCACTGCGCCCACACCTGCGGCCAGTGCGCAACTGAGAACCATATCGGAATCTGCCCTTTCGACGAATCGTTCAGAGGGAGGTGACTGAATTCCCCTTCCTCTTGTCTTATGCTAGCAAGACTATTTGGGTCTTTCTTTGTCTCTGTTTAAGTCTTCTGTGTATCTTATATTTTCCGTAAATGTTTGGCTGTCAGGTTTCCTATGACTAATAGATATTAAAGTAACTGAACACGTGACCATTAAATGAACATATACATTAATGGGAGATTAGCTGAGAGATTAGTATATATAAAAAGTTCCAAATGTTGCAGTATTGTAGCCGGGGCGCAGAGTTGGGGTGAGCGCCCAACCTTGCATAAATACCCCAATGGCTCGTGCATTCATCACCACTGCAGCAAAAGTCCAACTCCTGGCCTTCAGGTGGCGGAACTGTTTTAACTAACAGGAGAAGGGGCGGCGGCGAGTCTCTGGCACTGAAAAATAACCAGTACGCTCTAGATGTGTACGCACGTACCTGCATGCACAGACATGTATGTGCGCGCCTACACATCTAAACTCAAGTCTGCTTTAGCAAAGGAAAGGTAACCAGCCAGGAGGCGCACCACAGAAATCAGGATGCCACGCAATTACGCCATGCAATATGTCGACTACTGCTAAATGTTATGGTGCTCACCCTGCTTTGGACCTCCTAGACAGGTGCAATGCCGGAACCTTTGCCTCGAAAGGGGTCAACCACAACTACTGGAGGTCCTTCTCAGATGTCCTGTGGAGCCAAGGGACCTGATAATAGAGCATCTGGCCATACCAAACAAAGACTAACAATAATGCACTGGAACACGGAGGGAGTCAGCAACAACAAAAAAATAGAACTAGAAAACATCTTGGACAAAGAAAAAGTAAGCGTATGTTGCTTACAAGAAACTCACCTCAACGAAAATATAGCCTTCAAAATGAGAGGCTATCAGTGTTACCGATGTGACCGAAAGGACAGGCGAAAGGGTGGGATACTGACTCTTGTATAAAAAAATAACATCACTGCTTCCCAAATTGAAGTTTACATAGAATAGGCTGAGTATCAGATACTTAAACTTAAGACAGGCAATACTGAACTACATCTGATCAATTATTACTGTCCAAATGACCGCCCACAGGCACTGGACACAATACCATTAACATAAAAAAATGATTGCGTGTGGCAATTTCAACAGCCACTCACAAAGCTGGGGCTATGATCGCATGGACCAGAGAGGAGAAAGACTGGAAGACTGGCAGGATGAGAATAGATTCATATTGATTAACAAGCCGTCTGACCCACATACCTTCTACTCGAGATCATGGCACACTACAACTACACCTGACCTGGCTTTTCATTTACCAGACTTGGAGTGGAACATTAAACGAATTGTTGGGAAACAACTTGGTGGCAGTGACCATCAGATAGTCTTTCTAACTGTAGAAAATGAGCTTGTAAGTTAAAGCAGCACCCTCTCGAGGGGGAACTACAAGAAAGCAGACTGGGCAATGTACAAGCATCGCACCAGCATATTGGTTAGAAACCTGAACACTGAGAAAAACATAAATAAAGTAGTTAAAGAGTTTGGGAAATGCATACTACAGGCAGCACGAGAAACAGTACCAAGAGGATCCCGTAAACATTATAAACCCTACTGGAGTAGTGAGCTGGGACAGCTGCATAATGATTGGGAAGTGTTTAGAAAGCAAGCAGAAGCCAAACCCAGTCAACAGTACCACAATAAATACCAACACGCAAAAGCCAAATTTCACAGGGCCAAGCTGCAGGCTTAACGCAAAACCTGGCAGGAGAAAACAAAGTCACTGAACTTCGACAGAGACACAGGAAATTATGGAAGCTAATAAAACAACTTAACGATGAGGGTACAGGGAGAAACTCAATAATTGCACTACATAAAGACGGAAACATCTTAACAGGAAAGCAAGCAGCTGACCATTTTGCGGACTCATTCGCACAAGATAACAATATCGACATTAGTCCAGAGAAACAACACGAGATTCGAGAGAAATGGCAACATATAGGACAGAATGAAACAGTACATGAGGTTCTGGAGGCACCTATCACAATCAGCGAACTGGAGCTAGCCATATCAAAATTTAAAATGAGAAAGTCACCGGGAGCTGATGGTATCTCCAGTGAAATTATCAGGAACCTAGGAACAGAGGCCAAAGCAAAGCTGTTGCAGATCTTCAATAACAGCTGGATCTTAGGCAGTGTGACAAGATCGCCTTGGGTAGTGAGAGTTAACCACCCCCGAGGTGTCTCTAGCACTCCCGTGTATTCTAACCCCAGGGGTTGGACAGGTAGATACACTGTTTACTCTGTGGTTGACCTCGTATTAGTTAATTATGTCTACAAGCCCCTCCAGATTCTAGACCCCCACTAACTACCTACTCCCGTGGACCAATGAACCCGGAGGCATCGTCCGAGACCACACTCAATAATTATACAAAGAGTAAGTCAACATACACAAAGTTTATTCTACCCTTGAGAATATAGAACTGAAATGAACATCCTGATAGAATAATCTATTTACACAAATAGAGGATAGAGTAGAGACAGAATCAGAGATATGGTTACTTCATCATAAGGCTGAGAAGTAGATTGGATGCAGATGTCCCGTCCAGTCGGTCCGCCACTCACCCGGCTTCCTTCCAGTGAGATGACTAGAACCTTGGAGACCACTCCGTCCCCAGAGCTTGGATCGACAACAAGAGAGTTACCCCTGGACCTCACTCAACTGGACGAACTGCAACTTCATCACTTCCTAATGAGTCACTGCTAAGTTAATAAACAGTTCTCTGTAAACAGCCTGGCTGGGAGACAATCCTCCTGGAGTTGACCCCAGTTACTCTTGACTTCAATGAATGTCTGTAGCCAATGACCAATCTAATGGTCCCTCATTAGTATCAAGTACCCCTGGTTGGGTAATAGCCAATGACCAATCTAATGGTCCCTAAGTCGTAGTACATTACCCCTGGTTGGGTAATAAGCCACTGACCAATCTAATGGTCCCTAAATCATAGTACATTACCCCTGGTTGGGTAATCAGATAGTTCTGCCGATACGACTAGAGTCCTACAAGAAAACACAGTTCAAAGTCTTCATACTCTATAAGTACACCATTAGAATCACACATCTATTTCATATGGAGACAACACTGTTCAGTCTGGACAATAATTAGTTGTCCATTACACCTTATAACACTTGCCATTAGTCTCTATACGTAAGCTGGTGTAGGTCTCATCATGACCTGCCACTAAAGCTGGCGTAGGAACAGTACAAGTTTATAGATTAATCTTTCCGACGTTTAGGCGGAACCACAATAGACTGTGTACAGTCTGGTGTCTCGTATCATTGAGCATGATTGCTCAGGTGGCTGAACTTCTCCTTGCTGAAATAGAGTATCTTCTAAGTCAGAAAAACAACACAAACCATCACATCCCACATGTGCACTTTCAGGGCACCGAAATCACTTGATGATAACCTTCACTCATGATGATGCACCCTGTCACATGGTGTGGTTTAGTCAGGCGAGGTAAGTAAAGGATTCTACCCTTCGCTGTGGTACACGAAGTGGTTTCAGGCAGACAACAAGTGTAGTCGACTGGTTCCTCAACAGGCAACTCCTGAAAGGAAGAGCGATCGGTGAGAGTATTCTGGCCCAAACATTGGTCCACATGCATCCTACCACTGACTACTCAACCCTCAGTCATGCTACTTAGTTATGCAAATAACTAAAGCATTATCTCTATATTGAGAGTAGTAAAGCATGGGTTTCTGTCAATGTCAGCTGGCCACAAAGAACAGCCCGTCAAAAGAGTAAGTAATCGGAATGACGAGTCTGATCGTATGTCTCACCTATCACTAATCATCTACCAGTTGTCGCTAACGTCACTAGTAATAGTAATCAGTTATCATAGTTCTAAATTAACAGAACTAAACATTAAGGTGAAGAGTCCCTGGACTCGTTCCTTACATTGGACATGTTCAATAATAAACATAATACTGATCACTGTACCATCCCTCGGGATATAGGAATAATACATGATCACATCAAGTATTTACACACACCGTTCTGCTGGTGGGACATCCTGCCCACCCTCTAGCAAAACTCTTCTTATCAGACTCTTCCCTAGAGTCAAGAAGCCTTCTTGGTAAAACATGTTCCCCACATGTTCCAAGGGTTATGTTCCAGCTCTGCCCTTCCAAGTGGATTAGCCTTGGCCTGGACCGAACTTCATAGCTGGCCTTGTCTGCCAGCACCATACTTTCATAACTTGCTTTCCAATCCCCATATCCCATATGTCCCCGTGTCTCATGCAACCTCCTTTTGTCCTTCCATACCACTAGCACCTCAGCACTCATTCGCACTTGTGCAAGCAGGAAAGAACAGGACAGTAAAGACAAGAATTTAGAACGCGTGTTGACATCGCGACGGTATGCATTGTTATCCCGCGTCAAACCACTCGGCATTCAGTATCGCTCCAAGAAGTATCACATAACATGGACTAATATATATACAGAATGACACATCATATATACATATATCTATCATCAATGAAGACTTACCTTCTCACAGAATTCCAGTGTCCCACACAATGAATTCACTATTACATTATTACACAATAGTTACATCAATCACTGTGGTAAAGCACTAAGTTCTCTCTTTACTTAGTGGCTATGCACAACACTGTCTGAATCTCCACCTACCAACTCACCTTGCTATCTAACAGTTCCTTCTAGCTTCAGCTACTGACTGACATAAGTCTAGGTTCATATCATGCACTATTAACTATGTCCTATTATAACACAGCAACATAGTATATGCAACGATTTGCCACACATGGTAAATACCAGTTGAACACAAATCGCCAACATCACAGGCCTACATTTCAAGCCGGTAATTCACTACACACGCTTGTCAACAAACGCAACACACGGTCTAGTTGTCAGCGACGTTATCGATCGGTTTCTCATTAGTGATGCAAAGACACCCGCATATTTAATGAGGTTAGAACGATTGCGTTTTGTGAACAATTACAAAGTTAAATTAATTAACCAAGTAGATACCTGAATAAGTAGAACCAGCCTCCAGTCAGCTACCAGAACTGTTCAAGGGCACATCTGCCGCATTGTGTTAACAGTCAGCTGCAACTTGGTTGAGGTGAGACGCTATACAAATGGCTTAACAGAGCCCTGCGTCTTCTCTCCGTGAGAGTCAGGAAGTGAATGCCTATTCTAGCCGCATTTCCCCAACGTGCAAACTCATGCGCACGAGAAATGAGAGCTCCTTGAGAAAAGTCAACTTCTCGGACAACATTCATTCCACGCCTAGAATTTCCAGATCTCTCTGCACGGGAATTCGCTGAAGCACCCGGCAACCCGGTACAGTCAAATCCCGGTGATTCGAGATGATTCTAGATGGAAAATTCCTATCGGCTTCCCTCAGTCTATTTATAACTGGGAAAGTCCCCGATAACACGCCAAAATAGTGCGGGATTCCGACGACAACAGACAGATGAGCGCGGTTTCGTCACAGGCAGTATTCTACAAGCCTGGAGAGAAGCAATCATGATACCCCTCCTAAAATCAGGGAAAGATAGTTCCATTGCCTCCAGCTACAGACCAATTAGCCTCATCAGCTGTCTCTGCAAAACTATGGAGCGCATCATCAATCACAGACTGCAGTGGTACATTGAAAGTGAAAACATCCTTGTGCCACAGCAAGCTGGCTTTAAACAGTGCTACGCTACGGAAGATCAGACAACCTACCTCTCTCTAGAAATTGAGGATGCATTCCAAGACAAGAATCTGGTGCTTGCCGCATGGATAGATCTGAAGAAAGCCTTTGACAAAGTCTGTAAAGAAGGTCTGACGAAGGAACTGAGAAACTGTAAAGTCAGTGGAAGAATGTACAAATGTGTGAAAGTATACTTGCACAACAGAAGAGCCCGAGTACAGATAGACGGACTCAAGAGCAAGAAAGTTCTACTGCCCCACGGTGTTCCCCAGGGCGGAGTCTTGTCCCCCACACATTTTCTAATCTTCATCAATGATCTTGTTGCTAATCTACCGCATGGAATCAAAGCGGCAATGTACGCTGATGATCTGGTTCTTCTTCTTCTTCTTCTGCGTTCATCTGGAGTTTTTTTTTTTTTTTCGGACGTGATTGCGTTGTGCCTGTTTACAGAAGAGCTGCGTTTTTGCGCCGTTAGGCCGACACATCCGATTTCTGTGGGCATTTGTTGACCGGGTTAACATTCCCGGGTGACCTGGTTCAACAGAGCACAAATAAACATGCATAAGTGGCCACCAGGTCGTTACAAAGAGTTGTAGATGCATTTGTTGCATGGGCAAATAAATGGTGTGTCAGCATAAACACTGACAAGTGCAGCACCACTTTATTTACCCTCTCTCCAAAACAAAAGGCAGGGTTCATCCAGATAAATTAAATATCCCTTAGAGAAGATAAAGAACCAACATACCTTGGAATTAAATTTGATGGCAGGCTGACATGGAGAAAGAACATCAAAAAAGCAGTAGCACAAGCCAGGAGAAAAATAGCCATTCTGAGAAAACTACGTTGAACCACACGGGGAGCCAGTGGGAAAATACTTAGCAAAGTTTATCAACAGAGCATACGACCACACCTGGAATACGGGTCAACTGCGTTGTGTTCAGCATCAAAACCACAATACAAGAGCTGGACAAGGTGCAAAATCAAGCACTTAGAGTCACCACAGGAGGGATGAGATCAACCCCTATAGTGGAAATAGAGAAGATGGGGAGGACACAAGCACTGAGAGAGCGCAGAGATACAAAAACGCTAATACAAGCAGAAAAGTTCCTCGGCTTGCCAGGTCACCCTATGAAGAACAGATTTAAAAACTTAGCTATGGGGCGGTTGAAAAGAAGCAGTTTTATCCACCAAGCCAAATGACACTGCAGAGAAACCACCGATCTGCCCACAGTTGGTATCCTCCTGAAACTATACCAGAGCGAACTCCATGGAAAGATGAACATAGACTATCACTACAAATACAGACAAAATGAGAGGAATATTTGTCAAGGAAGAACAGAACAATGTACAGCACAGAACAGGCACTCTCAGCTTCCTTGATGAAGAATACCCAGAGGACCTCTGGATCCGAGTCTACACAAATGGGTCAGCACAAAATGATGTTCGAAATAGAGGAGCGGAAGTGTACATAGAATACCCAAATAATACTGGGTTCAGGATCCTCGCCGGTGCTACGGAGTTTGTGAACTGAGCTGAGATTCTCCGGACTTAGGCTTGAGTTAGGGGTAGAACAGAGCACTTATGGGTTACACCCGTGTGCCGTGATGTTAATCCGTCGACTAAATTAAATTAATACTTGGGACACGGCCAGAGTTCCAACAGGAAAGTACTGCCATAACTATGATGCTGAAATTGAGGCAATCAAGATAGCAACAGAGAAATTACTAAATACCAGCCATGGTACACAACCTGTGGTGCTATTGACAGGTGCAAAATCAGTACTTGAGGCGCTCCTGTCTGGGAAATTGCCAGTACTAAGGACACTACTTTCTGAACTCAGCAGTCAGCATAAGGTCACCATACAGTGGATACCATCCCACTGTGGAATGCCTGGTAACGGCAGAGCTGCTCGATTGGCTAAGGAAGGAGCCAAAGAAGAACAGCCTGATGTGCCCGTTACATACGACCAAAAGAAAGGAATGATCAAATCAGTCAGAAAAACACCAAAACCTGCTCAAGACGACTACCACATTATGGACAGGCCAGAACAAGTAATTATTCCGCGCCTCAGAACAGGACACAATAGATTACGCAACCACATATACACAAAATTCAAGATTGGTGAATCAGCCGTGTGCACTGGCGTCGCAGACAGCAGAGCACATGCTCCAAGACTGCCCATAATACATTTCAAGGCAAACCTTCTGGCCTAGAGAGGACTCTATGGACCGCTGAGTGAACTAACAAATACAGTTAAATTCATACAAGAGACAACATTGCAGTTATAGACATATTTCAAGCGAACGAAAGAAGAAGAAGAAATGTATTGAAGTTTTTGGGGCACTTTAGAATTAGCAGATGGATGATGTAATAAGGAATCTGAATATAGAAGAGTTGAAGCAAAGGCAGCATTCCACAAGATGAAGATTATTCTCTGCAATGTATCTTTGTCAATCGAACTGAGGGAAAGAATGCTTAAGAGTTACATTGAGCCAATCATGGTGTATTGAATCGAAATGTGGACAATTCGCAGACACGTGAGAAATTATGAAAACGCTGCAAAGATGTGGTTTTATAGAAGGATGATGCCAACACCGTGGACACATGGGAAGAGCTATGAAGATTTCTTGAAAGAAGTTCACTGGCAAGGTGAACGTTACTCGCAATAGAAAACGGCAGTCCACATTCTAAGGTCATGTCATGAGAAAGGGAAAATTGGAGTATGTCGGCACAGCGGGAAAGTAGGAAGGGAAATTAGGCAGCTTAAGACCGAGAGAGAAGATGCTGGATAGTTTGTTTTCATGGCATAGAGGAATATCAGTATTAAAAATGATTGACAGCGCACGAGGGATGTACAAAGAGCTGATCACTAACGTCACATGGCAACAAGAAGAAGAAATTGACAGAGATGTGTAAGGTCTCCAGAATTCTGTTTCCCTAAAAAGTGAAACTATTATGTCAAACTTAGAGGATTTGCGAGGAATCGACATCGGATCACATAAACATCAGTAATGTAAGATATGCAGATGATACAGTATTGATTGCAGACAATGAACACGATTTGCAGCTTTTAGTAGATGCGGTTACTGTATACAGTGTGCAACTAATGTTATAATTAAATTGTAAGAAAATAGAAAATTATGGTCGTCTCCAAGAAGAAAGAAATACCACAATGTAAATTCTGAATAAATGAGAACCTTCTTAAACACGTGAATGGCTACAACTATCTGGGAACAGTCAAAACATCTGATGGTAGGTCTCTCTTTTCTTCAGCGTTCTGAGCCATTGAGGTTCTTTGCTGCAGATACAATCTGTCTCCATTCGTCTCTCTGGCTAATTGGTTGATGGTAGGTGCCTAGCATAAATTAGAACAAGAATAACTATGGCAAAAGTAGACTTTTGCAAAATGGAAAACATACTTACCTATAACAAGCTGCTAATCACAATTAAAAAGAGTGCTGGTAGAGCCTATTTTAATTTATAAGGGAAATGTAAAGAATTGGACAGGTGCAACAGGAAGAAGCGAACGAGAATGCACTGCAAGAGAGAAAATGAAAATCGTAAAGTGAGAAATTAGACTAAGATTTGTTGGGCACATTATGAGAAGAAATAAGCCTGAAGTGACAGCTGGCAAGATTGATGGAGAAAGAGCAGGGGGGAAGGCAGAGAGATGCATACTCTGTATGGTCTTGCTATGGCATAATCAGGACAATAACACTGGAGTGATCCAAGTATCTGGTGATCGTGTGAGATGGCCAACCATGACCGCCCATGTTTATCGGCATACGGTACAGAACATAATGATAACGAAGAACTTGAAAAATTTGGAAATTAAAGTGTGTGATTAATTGAAAACTTTGTAGATTAAAGTATATTATAAAGATTTAACTGAGCAATTAAAGTAAGATAATAAATTACTAATTATGATATTAAAACGTGATTAAATGACCAAATTTATTAAACTGTCAGAAATTATGCACTGAAATATACAACAGCGGGCTAATGACTAATAAACAGAATACAGTAATGTATTACAGTTAACCACTGACTGAAGTGGATGATTGAGTGATTGATTCTGAGATTACACCAGCTGTTAAAATGGCTCCCTGGCTGTTTATAGTGATTACAACTTTCATTTCTATGCACATGTTAATGAATATGTATGATTATTAATATAAACGTATACGTTGGTGGCCTGCCCGTTGACATGAACCCCGCTCTGTGTGCAGGTGGAAGGAGAGCAGCAATCACTCTGAACACATTCTAGACGTGGAGGCCTACTCTCTGGTCTCAGATCCAGAACCGCAGGTACGACTGCTTGAACCTGGAGCCCCACAAGATGCCGCATAAGAAAGTTCTGCTGGAGCTCTACAACAACGGATGCTTCCCGCGCTATACTTGTGTGGAAATGGCGAAGGTCACCTCATCAGTGATGAAATTTCGACTTGGAGACAGGCTGACCTGGCCTTTGATAACCTTGAAGAATCAGAAAGAAGAAATCTGCAAGGAGGAGCACTTCCGGACGCGAGATCGGCACAGCCCCCATTTCATGAAGGACAGGCCTGCCAGGCTGCTGGTCAATGTGGGAAATATACGAGAGGTGAGTACACGTGGACACAGTCCCAACCTCGTCACACTTTCTCACTCACGTATGCAATATAGCCACAGCATTAATTCTTGCTTCCTAAAGAGTTAGTTGCATATCCTTTACAGAACGGAGTTTGTGCTTTGTGCGGCGCCTTCGGTGGGTCGCCCTGCGGAAAGAGACTGAGCCATATGGAATAAAACCCGGGTCAATGAAGTTTCTCTCGGTGACTGCCGTTTCCATCAACGATGAACTGTATTTTTCGTGGAGGACTTTTGTGTTGGCATTCTGGCGATGGCATTATGCACAGTGTACCTGTGCGGGCTGTTGGCGTGCCAACACTCCTGTCTATTCCATTGTTCATATAGGGCAGTGAGGAGCATTTTGTGTGATATTCACTGGCCCAGGAACGGATCAATATGGGGACGACCCGTTGCCGTGAAGTTGGAACCGCGACTAACTAACTAACTACAGAACGTCGCAGTCAACACTAGCATTTTGTTCCTGTTGTGACATCTTGGCAAGTTTTCGTTCAGTAGTTTGCTATTGCTTTCTGAACGATCGGCACACATACCATTTCGAAAGAACCAACGCAAAGCATTTTGTTGCTAAATCGCCCGCATTTGTGTTTCGAACGCAGGTGTGAGAGATTACGAACTACGTCCGTAACGCCTTCGCCACGGAGCGCTCTCCTAAAGAAATGAAAATTCACAAAACCTATAAACTGTTTCACAGGACGACAAACATATGACCAAAGCTGGCTTGATAGGACAGCAAACACATCTGATATACAATGTTTCACAATACAACAAACACATCTGATATACATGGCTTCACACTACAACAAACACACCTGATGTACATGGCTTCAGAATACAACAAACACACCTGATATACATTGCTTCACATTACAACAAAAACACCTGATATACATGGCTTCACACTACAACAAACACACCTGATATACATGGCTTCACAATACAACAAAAACACCTGATATACATGGCTTCACAATACAACAAACACACCTGATATACATGGCTTCACAATACAACAAACACAGCTGATATACATTGCTTCACAATACAACAAACACATCTGATATACATGGCTTCACACTACAACAAACACACCTGATATACATGGCTTCACAATACAACAAACACACCTGATATGCATTGCTTCACAATACAACAAACACATCTGATATACATGGCTTCACATTACAACAAACACATCTGATATACATGGCTTCACATTACAACAAACACATCTGATATACATGGCTTCACATTACAACAAACACATCTGATATACATTGCTTCACATTACAACAAACACACCTGATATACATGGCTTCACAATACAACAAACACACCTGATATGCATGGCTTCACAATACAACAAAAACACCTGATATACATGGCTTCACAATACAACAAACACATCTGATATACATGGCTTCACATTACAACAAACACACCTGATATACATGGCTTCACAATACAACAAACACATCTGATATACATGGCTTCACATTACAACAAACACATCTGATATACATGTGCTTCACATTACAACAAACACATTTGATATACATTGTTTCACGTTACAACAAACACATCTGATATACATTGCTTTACATTACAACAACGATATATGATATACATTGCTTCTCGTTACAATAAACATATATGATATACGTTGCCTCACATTACAACAAACACATCTGATATACATTGTTTCACAGTACAACAAACACATCTGATATACATGGCTTCACACTACAACAAACACGCCTGATATACATTGCTTCACAATATAACAAACACATCTGATATACATGGCTTCACATTACAACAAACACATATGATATACATGGCTTCACATTACAACAAACACATCTGATATACATGGCTTCACATTACAACAAACACATCTGATATACATTGTTTCACGTTACAACAAACACATCTGATATACATTGCTTCACATTACAACAAGCACATTTGATATATATTGCTTCACATTACACCAAACATATATGATATACGTTGCTTCACATTACAACAAACATATATGATATACATTGCTTCTCATTACAACAAACATATATGATATACGTTGCTTCACATTACAACAAACACATCTGATATACATTGTTTCACAATACAACAAACACATTTGATATACATTGTTTCACGTTACAACAAACACATCTGATATACATTGCTTCACATTACAACAAGCACATTTGATATACATTGTTTCACATTACAACAAACATATGATATACGTTGCTTCATATTACAACAAACATATATGATATACGTTGCTTCACATTACAACAAACACATCTGATATACATTGCTTCACATTACAACAACGATATATGATATACATTGCTTCTCATTACAACAAACATATATGATATACGTTGCTTCACATTACAACAAACACATCTGATATAAATGTTTCACAATACAACAAACACATCTGATATACATTGCTTCACATTACAACTAGCACATTTGATATACATTGTTTCATATTACAACAACACATCTGATATACATTGCTTCACATTACAACAACGATATATGATATACATTGCTTCTCATTACAACAAACATATATGATATACGTTGCTTCACATTACAACAAACACATCTGATATACAATGTTTCACAATACAACAAACACATCTGATATACATTGTTTCACAATACAACAAACACATCTGATATTCAATGTTTCACGTTACAACAAACACATCTGATATACATTGCTTCACATTACAACAAACACATCTGATATGCATTGTTTCACAATACGACAAGCACATCTGAAATACAATGTTTCACGTTACAACATACACATCTGATATACATTGCTTCACATTACAACAAGCACATTTGATATACATTGTTTCACAATACAACAAACACATCTGATATACATTGCTTCACAATACAACAAGCACATTTGATATACATTGTTTCACATTACAACAAACACATCTGATATACATTGCTTCACATTACAACAACGATATATGATATACATTGCTTCTCATTACAACAAACATATATGATATACGTTGCTTCACATTACAACAAACACATCTGATATAAATGTTTCACAATACAACAAACACATCTTATATACATTGTTTCACAATACAACAAACACATCTGATATACAATGTTTCACGTTACAACAAACACATCTGATATACATTGCTTCACATTACAACAAACACATCTGATATACATTGTTTCACATTTCAACAAGCACATTTGATATACATTGTTTCACAACACACCAAACACATCTGATATACATTGCTTCACATTACAACAACTATATATGATATACATTGCTTCTCATTACAACAAACATATATGATATACGTTGCTTCACATTACAACAAACACATCTGATATACAATATTTCACAATACAACAAACACATCTGATATACATTGTTTCACAATACAACAAACACATCTGATATACAATGTTTCACGTTACAACAACATATCTGATATAACATTGCTTCACATTACAACAAACACATCTGATATACATTGTTTCACAATACAACAATCACATCTGATATACAATGTTTCACGTTACAACAAACACATCTGATATACAATGTTTCACAATACAACAAACACATCTGATATACATTGTTTCACAATACAACAAACACATCTGATATACAATGTTTCACAATACAACAAACACATCTGATATACATTGCTTCACAATACAACAAACACATCTGATATACATTGTTTCACAATACAACAAACACATCTGATATACATGGCTTCACATTACAACAAACACATCTGATATACATGTGCTTCACATTACAACAAACACATTTGATATACATTGTTTCACGTTACAACAAACACATCTGATATACATTGCTTTACATTACAACAACGATATATGATATACATTGCTTCTCGTTACAATAAACATATATGATATACGTTGCCTCACATTACAACAAACACATCTGATATACATTGTTTCACAGTACAACAAACACATCTGATATACATGGCTTCACACTACAACAAACACGCCTGATATACATTGCTTCACAATATAACAAACACATCTGATATACATGGCTTCACATTACAACAAACACATATGATATACATGGCTTCACATTACAACAAACACATCTGATATACATGGCTTCACATTACAACAAACACATCTGATATACATTGTTTCACGTTACAACAAACACATCTGATATACATTGCTTCACATTACAACAAGCACATTTGATATATATTGCTTCACATTACACCAAACATATATGATATACGTTGCTTCACATTACAACAAACATATATGATATACATTGCTTCTCATTACAACAAACATATATGATATACGTTGCTTCACATTACAACAAACACATCTGATATACATTGTTTCACAATACAACAAACACATTTGATATACATTGTTTCACGTTACAACAAACACATCTGATATACATTGCTTCACATTACAACAAGCACATTTGATATACATTGTTTCACATTACAACAAACATATATGATATACGTTGCTTCATATTACAACAAACATATATGATATACGTTGCTTCACATTACAACAAACACATCTGATATACATTGCTTCACATTACAACAACGATATATGATATACATTGCTTCTCATTACAACAAACATATATGATATACGTTGCTTCACATTACAACAAACACATCTGATATAAATGTTTCACAATACAACAAACACATCTGATATACATTGCTTCACATTACAACTAGCACATTTGATATACATTGTTTCATATTACAACAAACACATCTGATATACATTGCTTCACATTACAACAACGATATATGATATACATTGCTTCTCATTACAACAAACATATATGATATACGTTGCTTCACATTACAACAAACACATCTGATATACAATGTTTCACAATACAACAAACACATCTGATATACATTGTTTCACAATACAACAAACACATCTGATATTCAATGTTTCACGTTACAACAAACACATCTGATATACATTGCTTCACATTACAACAAACACATCTGATATGCATTGTTTCACAATACGACAAGCACATCTGAAATACAATGTTTCACGTTACAACATACACATCTGATATACATTGCTTCACATTACAACAAGCACATTTGATATACATTGTTTCACAATACAACAAACACATCTGATATACATTGCTTCACATTACAACAAGCACATTTGATATACATTGTTTCACATTACAACAAACACATCTGATATACATTGCTTCACATTACAACAACGATATATGATATACATTGCTTCTCATTACAACAAACATATATGATATACGTTGCTTCACATTACAACAAACACATCTGATATAAATGTTTCACAATACAACAAACACATCTTATATACATTGTTTCACAATACAACAAACACATCTGATATACAATGTTTCACGTTACAACAAACACATCTGATATACATTGCTTCACATTACAACAAACACATCTGATATACATTGTTTCACATTTCAACAAGCACATTTGATATACATTGTTTCACAACACACCAAACACATCTGATATACATTGCTTCACATTACAACAACTATATATGATATACATTGCTTCTCATTACAACAAACATATATGATATACGTTGCTTCACATTACAACAAACACATCTGATATACAATATTTCACAATACAACAAACACATCTGATATACATTGTTTCACAATACAACAAACACATCTGATATACAATGTTTCACGTTACAACAAACATATCTGATATACATTGCTTCACATTACAACAAACACATCTGATATACATTGTTTCACAATACAACAATCACATCTGATATACAATGTTTCACGTTACAACAAACACATCTGATATACAATGTTTCACAATACAACAAACACATCTGATATACATTGTTTCACAATACAACAAACACATCTGATATACATTGTTTCACAATACAACAAACACATCTGATATACATTGCTTCACAATACAACAAACACATCTGATATACATTGTTTCACAATACAACAAACACATCTGATATACATTGTTTCACATTACAACAAACACATCTGATATACAATGTTTCACAATACAACAAACACATCTGATATACAATGTTTCACGTTACAACAAACACACTTGATATACATTGCTTCACATTACAACAAACATATATGATTTACGTTGCTTCACATTACAACAAACACATCTAATATACAATGTTTCACAATACAACAAACACATCTGATATACATTGTTTCACAATACAACAAACACATCTGATATACATTGCTTTACATTACAACAAACACATCTGATATACAATGTTTCACGTTACAACACATATATATATGATAAACATGGCTTCACATTATAATAAACATATATGATATACATGGCTTCACATTACAACAAACACATATGATATACATGGTTTCATATTACGACAAACACATATGATATACATGGCTTCATGTTACAACAAACATATATGATATACATGGCTTCACATTACAAGAAACATATATGATATATTTGGTTATTTCGGGATTTGAAAGTTTAAATATTGAGCACAACCCACTACTGGCAACGCTGATCGTATTATGGTATGAACCTAAGGCCTATCCACGTCAATATGGAAGCACTATACTCGAGTTTCGCCCTCGTTTGAGCTCGTCAGTAGTGCATATCCCTGACCGGATCCGGAAACAAGCCTCGGATCACTGGCGTGTGAAGCGGGTGTGTAACCACGCGGCACACGTTGGACACACAGCCAAATTATCATAACAGAATATTACAACGTCACCCATCGTAGGCTATGCTCAAGATTGCCCAATCGCCGTGACTGACGTCCGTCAATCGATGTAGACCCGAAACGATCAGGACTTCTCACTGGCAAGGAACACCAGGCCTCCTAAATCCAATGAGCAATAATCAAATTGATTTATTTGGTTATTTCGGGATTTGAAATTTAAATATTGAGCACAACCCACTACTGGCAACGCTGATCGTATTCTGGTATGAACCTAAAGCCTATCCACGTCAATATGGAAGCACTATACTCGAGTTTCGCATATCCCTGACCGGATCCGGAATATGGTTACTAAAGTCAAACCATACACAAACGGGTGAAGTCAAGGGAAAAGCACTGCAGTGTTTAACCGATTGCCTGCCGTGAACCACTGTATTGGTTCCATAGAACGAATTTGGCACCCGTAAACCACTTGGTTGGCTCGATATAGACAGTGCGTTATTTGTTCCACTTCTCTAATTATTCCGCAATTTTTAGTGTTTCGGTAAATTAAAATTGAGACAGAAAAGTTGCGCAGTGTGAAACAAGCGTTAGCATCCATGGTTTTTAAAATTTTTATTTTTTTAAAGAAAACGAATTTGTTGTGATTCGAAATGATTGTTGTGATTCGAACTTCACAATGACAACGCTTCTGGTTCTGGACCTCATATATTTTATTACAATTACCGTTTTAAACAATTTTATAATATAATTATTGTAATTTAAAGGTCTTTGTGAAAGATTCTAAAACTAATACCACGTACAGTAGTCAGTAGTCAGTTAGATTATTTAGTAGTAATTGAAAACAACACTAAAAGCGAAAGTTCGTCATAATATGATTGGACATGTCGAATTATGAATGCACTAATGGGCCACATTTATGTCCCTAAATTTGTTTTGCCTATCACAAAGTATTTAAGGAGTATTTAAATAATTAAATTTAAAACAATAATAATTATAACTACATAGAAAATAGTGTTTATATTATTCTTCTCAGTACAATCTGCCTGGTGTGTTCCTGACATTTTCCATTATGTGTGAAAATTATGTGCTTCAAAATATTATGTTTTAATTGTGTTTTATTGGTGTTATGGAGCTTTTCTTGTGATATTATTATATACAAGTGGTGTATTTAACATTATTCAGTAAATTTAACTGGATTATATGCAGTGGATACAAAATAACACCTTGGTAAGTGGAAATTTGTCATAATTTCACCCCTTTAATTTAAATTGTTATTACTAAACCTCTCCCTGGCCGAGAGGTTAGCAGCTTTCTCCCTAACCCCGAATACTTTCGTGGTTTACGCGAGCGCACGAGAATTGGAAGCGGTTTGAATCGCGCCAGTGACTTATGAGAGTATGGAGCCGGTCGCTCAGAAAGTCGTGGCGTGCTGATGAGCGTAATCTAGCCTAGGAATCAACATACAGCTGAAAGATGCTGGTGTTGACCGCAATATCCTGAAACAGGATGGAAACGCGAAAAAAAAACATTACTAAACCTCTCAATGTTGTCATAATAATTCTAACTTATCAATTATTAACACTGTCGTGTTCCCTATGCAATCTCCCTTAATTTGATATATCATGCAGTACATCTGCTACAGTTTTAACCATTTTCAGATGCTTGTTAACTAACTAGATCTTCTTAACGTCGTTAATGAGAGTTCTAATTAAATCACCTCGTCCAGCAGGGATTTGCCGGCACCTTGCCACCCTGATAGACAATAGTTTGTAACATGGGGTTATACCTCTCAATAGCACAAAGTCTGGGCTGAATTTAGAGACCATGTATTGCCCGTGCAGTATAATCCCTCTATCGGTCTCCCTAGCTTACTCCAGAGGAAAGGTAACACCAATACGTCTGGTACCAGAAAATCTGCACAAGCTGTCGGATCACCAAAGCAATGCTCTAAGTATCTGCCTGTCGGAGCTTCGATGCTAAACCAGTTGTCGACCAATACCTCAGGGCCATTTCTGCCCTGCCATGACATTTAGTCTTTAGTTGCATTTCCTCGCACCAGGGTAAGGCTTGTACCCTCCCAACTGCACTCCTTCGCCCGAAGCTGTTACAATAATGTAGGGTGTCGGGTTTGGTGAGCGCCACCCAATATTTAGCGCTAACAGAAAGCAGATAATACCGTCTGCTGTTATACCATAGCTCAGTCATATCTGACTCAGACCTGACTCTACCAGTAAGGATTATCATGCGCTATATGTGGTTTGTCAGCGTGCTACTGTATGTAAATTAAATGTTCAAAAACGCTTACATAACGTTGTATAGCATTTCAGAACACGTGTACACAATGGAAAGCTGGAAAACACCAAGAATGAAACGGATAGAATGAATGCCACTATATTAGGTAATAGTGAAATGGGTTCATGTGGGAATGCTACGTGAGGGAAAAAGTCATTCAGATCAACGTACAACATTATTTACTCAGGAGAGAAGGAATGCAACAGAAGAGCCGGGAGTCTCCGTGGCGAAGTGTTCAAGCCGTTTTACTCGGGCTCCGAGGGTTGTGGGTTCGATTCCGTACCGCGTCCTTCTGTTCACGAGTTAAATTTTTCGGAGACTCCTGTGGTTCGTCGCTAGGGCTACGGAGTTCGTGCTTTGTGCGACGCTTTCCGCGCTGCGGAAAGAGACCGAGACATATGTGATAAAACCTGGTGCAATGAAGTCGACCCTGGCGACTTTTAAGAAGAGCTGGGATAATGTTGGATCAACAGAGAGTAAACAGTCACATGATTTTGAACAATCTCTAGTAGATTGCTGTTGATGAAGCTCCTCGGCAATCCCCCGGATAGTAGTATAATACAGGCATGTGCAAACCCCTGGACAGTAATATAATTCAGACGTGTGCACGAATTGCAGTCAAAGGATTTTGGACAATCTCAGATAGACTGCTATTAGTGAAACTCCGTGGCTAACCTAAGGTTATCAGAATAATACAGGCATATATACATAAGTGTTGACATATAGGCATACGCAGATAACAAAGAAGATATGGATGTCTTATAATGCGTGCATGACATAGAGAAGATAATTAAAGAGAGAGATGAATACGGGGTAAACATACATGGAGCTGCAGGAGAAAGCTACAGACGGCCTGTTGTGAGAGCGTTGACGGCCTGTTCCCCAATGGGGAATACAGAGCAAGAGAAGAAAGAAGGTATAATAAGATATATAGAACATATTCCAGGGATCACTGTTGGGGGTCATTACAGAAATAACGTATGTTATGTTGATGACCGCAACCTAATAACAACAGCTAAAGGGGAACCACAGAAAATGATAGGTACGGTAAGTTGCAGAAGGTGATAAAATGGAACTCGTCTTGAATAATAATAAGATATACATAATAGTGGAATCAAAGAAATGGATCATACCTAAAAGTACAATTAAAGTACATGATGCTTATTTGTATCAAGTACAGAAATTCAAGTCTCTAAGCACGTAGATAACATTTGATGAAAGCTGTATCACAGAGATAGAGAACAGAATAGAACAAGCAAAAACTGCATTTTATGAAATGATGACCATCTCACTTAACAAGTCCCTGTCACTAGATGCTAGAAAATGACACGTGTGGGAGTATGTTACATAGACCCAGCTTGAATATATGGTCGTGAATCATGGACAATTTAATCGAGCTAGGAAGATTTGCTCTGACAACACACTAAAGGAAGAACTAGGCTCCCTTCACTAGACTGAAATCTAATGGATATCCAACCGGTTTCATCAAGCGTAAATGCCAGCCATCCAAAGACACTAAAGGAAGAACTAGGCTCCCTTCACTAGACTGAAATCTAATGGATATCCAATCGGTTTCATCAAGCGTAAATGCCAGCCATCCAAACCTACTTCCACTGAATCAACGGTTCCCAAACTTCAAGTGTTTCTTCAGCTAATCTTTTGAGGAGACGACATAATGAAACGTATACACAATCGAATTAGAACAGTTTTGAACCGAACATCCTTTGCTGCTGAACCAATTATCAAATACAAAACCACCTCGGTACCTGCGCCGTCTGTGAAAGAACCATTGTCTACTTACACCAAATCAAACTGCGTTTATCAATTCCAGTGTGAGTGCCACGCCACTTACATAGGTAGAGCGGAAAGACAATTAGCAAATCGAGTAACCGAAAATATATCAGTGTGGATGGAGAATAGAGTTAATCATTCTTCAGGAATCCCTGTGCAGTCGACTGGTAATAATAATGTTTCGAATTCGGCCATCACAGAACATTTTCTGATTAGCAATCACACAGGCAATAAACAATCTACATTTCGTATACTATATTCTACAAACAATTATAGATTGCTCAGACATATCTAAGCATTATATATTAGTCTATTCCAGCCGTTACTATGTAAACAGATGGCCTTCCTGGTAAGTGTTAGACTTCCGTGGATATAACTTTCTACACATTCACGCAAGGTTAGGGACAATGCACGTCATATTGGAACCAAAGTATCGCTTATTGTTTCACATAAAATCATATGTACGTCTGTAGTATGCACCTGACGAGATGCAGCGAAATATACTAGGCAATAAATAGTGCAATATTTTATTGATGGCGTGTGTGTTTAAATCTGTAAGCAAGCAAAATAAAGTCACTTGACCTCAAAGAGATGGTTTTAAAGAAGATTGCTGGAATTGCATTGTAAAACATATAAAAACATGAAGTGTAGGAAAGCTTTACAAAATACAATTACTGAAAACAAAGGGCATTGCAACAACAAGCTTTTCCTTGGTGTTACCGCATGTTAACTCATTTCATTCATATCGCAACCATGAACATTCATTGGACGGCCAGAATGAGTAACCTAAATGTTTTGAAAGAGACTAAGAGACGAAGACAACTTATCACAAACATTAGAAGAAAGCAGCGCCATTTTGTCACATACTTAGAGGAGTGGAACATGTTGTGACAACTTCAAAGCTGTATGGAAAAAGAGACAGAGGAAGACAACTAGTGATGATTTTTGTACATCTGTTGTCATGGCACGGAAAGGCGTCAGGATTATTTCACACAATATATTTCTGAATTAGGCTGTAGATAACCCTTGCGAAAACAACTGCTATTTCTGTCTGGAGACCAGTGATGGCATCGCCTGAACACCGTTCTCTCAATTCTCACCCAGTATCACTTCGTATATCATGCACAATATCAGCAATGGCATACAACTCATGAAATGCAACCAGCAAAGACATACAACTGCTGAAATACAACAAGCAATGGCATACAACTGCTGAAATACAACCAGCAATGACAGACAGCTATTGAAATACAACCAGCAATGACATACAACTGCTGAAATACAACTATCAATGACATACAACTGCTGAAATACAACAAGCAATGGACCACTTCTACTCCAGACTTAGCTTTCTGCACAGCAGACATCCTCCACAAAATCGATCGCCATGTGCTGGACCAATTAGCAGGTAGGACCACAGAACAATCAAGCTTGTAATGAATATGGAGTATGTTCCACAGGAGTAAAAGCCTTTGCCCCGCTGGAATTACAAACGAGCAGATTGGGACAGATTTGCCATACTAACAGACAAATATTGTGAAACATAAATACACGATATGGCAACATGAAGCAAATGGTGGAAAGTCTAAACAGAGCAATAAAACAGGCGGCCACTGAGTCTATTCCAAGAGGAGCGAGGAAAAATTACAAACCATACTGGACTGAAGAACTACAAATTTTGGAGGACAAAGTTGAAGATGCCAGGAAGACTGCAGAGAGAGAACAAACAACTGAAGCGAACATCTCTCTCAAAGCCATCTCAGCAAAATATAAAAGAACAGTAAATCAAAAAACAAGAGATTGTTGGAGGGAAAAAACAGAAAACCTGAATTTTGATAGGGATGGAAACAAACGACTACCACAGCCTGACATAGACATAACCTATAATGAGGCAAAGAGGTTTATAAAAAGCATTTATAGAACCAAATGGGAATCAAAGCATCCAGGCCACCAGAAGGATGACGCATATTACAAACTCGACCGAAGAGAACAGGTAGCAATCTTCAGACTCCGCACAGGATATAACAGGCTGAAATATCGCTTGCTCATTAAACTAAAGATAGGAGATACCGATTAATGCAATTGTGGAACTGGTAAAATGACAGCTAAACATTTGCTGCAAGAGTGCCCAATATATGCAGAACAGAAACATATATTTTGGCCCACACCTGCTTCATTTGAGGACAAGCTCTATGGAGATATCAACAAGCTCAAGTTGACTGCAGCTTACTTTAATTACATTCAGGTTGACATTTTAAGGTGCATGAAGAAGTATTTAGACTGCCGCACTTCATACCACAGGTATGTCGGTTACAAAAGCATCCCAGAGGCATGAAATGGAATATTGCTTGAATAGCAAATCCATTACGTGGAAAGTCCGAACCAAAAGCTCACCGTGTGGGCTTCATAAAAGGTGGAAAAAGTGTCCTAGTGGCACGAAATGGAATATTGCTTGGATTGCAAATCCATTACGTGGAAAGTCCGAATCGAAAGCTCACTGTGTGGATGTCATCTGCAAACTGCATTCTTCTGGTTTCCGGAATAACAGCCTATGGTGAACGGAAGGCCCAATATACGGAAATGAGGCTAAGCAGCCATGTACAAGACATGACGATTCGTTGGGTGAGTCCAGTACCAGAGCGCTGTGTGTCGGCTATGCAAGTATGGAAGCCTCCTTGGATGGCGGCGAATGCCCATGGTCTGCCCGTGCCTTCCCTTGAGGGCTGACCAGGATGTCTTTGGCTGTTCTGTATGGACCAGCTGGGATGGGGGATAACACCACAACAGTGAGAGTCAAATGTCCTAAGAAACCCCCGAGATAACAATATAACATCCAGCTCTCGTCGCTGACTGTTTCTTCTTTTTTTTCTTCTTTTTTTGCGTAAAAAGGATATGCAAAAAAAAAAAAACAACAACAACAACAACAAACAAGAAGAAACAGTCAACGGATCTGTAACACGGTAAGACGAGGACAGTTAGCATAACGTAGAAACAATATCCTAGCTGGAGGACGCTGGTAAACACATTGAGTCAATTAACATGATTTCAACGAGAGCTGGATGTTATATTTCTATTGGTCACTCTCATATCTCCGCTGAGTAGCCACCCGGTGTCTAAGGTTCATCTATGGATAGTATATTCAACTCTGCAGTCGTAAAAGAGGCACATGCAGGCCAAGAGAGATTATGCTGCATGGACTGAGACGATGCCAAGGAAGAATAACATCAACTGAGTTATCCAGAATAAAGAGTGAGATCTTGAGATCTGTCGAGAGACATGATCGCCTAAACTTGTTGGCGATGCCCGTGACATTGGTAATGATGATTTTCCAACAAATGCTCTTGTGCCTTGGGATTAACAAATACCATCTCTCTTGACGTCATCTTTACAGCGATACGATTCATGACATGTTTTATCATACATCATCTCTAACCTTCATACAGAATTACATGGCAGCTACATAACTCCAAATCCACCAGTACACAACGTCAGCTTGCGATGACTAGGGACAGCCTAGTGGGAGTATACCCCAGTCTCACATCTGGGCTGTCGGTGTGTACTCAGCCCACACGGCCAGCCCAGTCGTTCCTTGTTTCTGAAAACCGCGTAATGGCACACAGCTGACTCTGCCTGTGCACACACGTTTAGTGGGGAACTTGATTGCTCTTGATATGTGTTTACCATTGTACGAAAGTTTAGCTCTTGACACATCAGACACTACAACCTCGCACAAACACACCATACATACACTTGAGCACACACACACACACATACACGCATACAGACGCACACACAAACAGCCGCAGCTGCCAACCACAGCTACTACAGCTATAACTCATTGACACTTTCAGGTGAACTGCGACCTGCCAGAGCACCTCCAGAAAGGGATAGCCTTCCGCGAAGATGGCAAACAGTGTGGCGGCTGTCTCAACTACGAGCCTCAGCTCTCGCCCAACCACTTCACCGTCAGGTAAGCTGTCATTGACGCTTGAGTCAAGGATTCAGCCATTTCCCCATCCAGATGTTAATGTGTGTTTGTCACCATTTTCTATCAGTTTGAGTCAAGGACTCAGCCATTTCCCCATCCAGATGTTAATGTGTGTTTGTCACCACTTTTTATCAACTTGAGTCAAGGACTCAGCCATTTCCCTATCCAAATATCCAAATGTTAATGTGCGTTCGTCACCACTTTCTCTCAGCCAGTCAGTGTCTTCGCTGACTCTCGCTGTGCCGAGAACGTGCCTCCGCTCGCGGTCGAGGTCAGATGACATGGCGCACATTCTCGTTGGGATGTAGAAGAAAAGGTCTTCACATATACTAGGTCATATTTCTATGAAATGTGGACCACCTTCCATCCTGGTCGCCTTTCCGTCGCAAGAAATATATATATATATCTTCTTCTTCAGCTTACCGAGCCATTGAGGTTCTTTGCTGCAGATACAATCCGTCTCCATTCGTCTCTCTGGTTGACCTTCTCTTGCCAGTCGTTGATTCCAAGTGCTTGTAGGTCTGTGTGTGTATATATATATCCGTCTTCTTGGTCTACCTCGGGGTCTACGGTCATTTATTTCCTGAGTGTAAGCGAGGTTTGTTTCCCTATTATCTTCCATTCTTTCTATATGCCTCAGCCATTGTAGTCTATTAGCCTCCATGATACCAGTGATTAGCGGGGACTTAAACAGATCATAAATGTCTTTGATACTTCTTCTTTTCCACTCTCCACTTTGTGTATCCCTAATGGGTCCAAAGATGCGTCTTAAAACTTTGTTCTCAAAGGTTTGTAGCAAGGCTTCGTCTTCTTTCGTTGTACTCCAGGTTTCAGAGCTATACAGCACAACTGATATATATATATATATATATATATATATATATATATATATATATATATATATATATATATATATATATATATATATATATATATATATATATCCCTAACAGGACATCGCGGTCAAAATCAGCATCTTTCAGCTGATTGTTGATTTCTTCGCATGATTACGCACAGTAGTTTGCCATTGGTTTCTGAGCGACCGGCTCACATACCCCGTAAGTTACCGACGCAGAAAGAACCGCTACCAATTACGCGCAAGGTCACGTTACTTACGAGAGTATAAGAGATTACGGAGAAAGTCTTGTAACCCCTAGACCACGGAGCAGGCATCTATATATATATATATATATATATATATATATATATATATATATATATATGTGTGTGTGTGTGTGTGTGTGTTGTGTTGTGTGTGTGTGTGTGTGTGTATATATATATATATATATATATATATATATATATATATATATATATATATATATATATATATATATATCGATGAGTTCACACAACATGATTTTATTGGCATCTGTAAAGAAGGTAGTTTGCCATTGCTTTCTTTCCTAGCAGTGACCATACTGGTCAGTGACCGTAGCCATTGTCTCCTCAAAAAAGAGATCCTCTGCCTACCGTCCTGAAGGTGGAGACCATAACCAACAAGTCCTTCAAGAAACAAATGAAGATCGTAAACTGATTAGAGTCATTAGACGTAGACAGTCACAATTTTTTGGGCATGTTATGAGAAGAAATGATTTTAGGAACTTGGTGACAACTGGCAAGATCGAAGGGAAGAGACCAAGGGGAAGACCTAGAAGTAAATACCTGGATGGCTTGGCCTTGTGGCATGGTCGAGACAGAAACACGGAGCTGATCCACGACTCTGGTGATCGAGTGAGATGGCAGAACATTACCGTCCACGCTTACCGGCATGGCATATGATGGAAATATATGTATAGACTCTCCTTTGCAGGACATCGTCATCAACCCCAACCGAGGTTGACTTACTAGGAAATTTTAAGTCAGCAGTCTGCTATTGTTTCTGAACGAGAAGTCAACGTTTTAGTCCAACTGACTGGTGTGTGGATTTAACCCACTACTCGGCCGTCAGCGCATCGGAAGTTTACGCGCAAGCGCGTTAATTTCCACGACCACGCACACACACAGACACACACACACACACACACATATATATATATAATGTGTGTGTATGTGTGTGTGTGTGTGTTTGTGTGTGTGTGTTATGTTATGTAAGTTCCATATCCTTTACAGGACGTTGCAGTCAACACCAGCATTTTTTGCTGTTATAATCTCTTGGTGAGTTTACGTTCAGTCGTTTGCCATTGCTTTCTGAACCACAGGCACCCATACCATCTCGTAAACACCAACGCAACGCGGTCTGCTGTCAAATCGCGCAGCTGTGTTTCCAACGCGAGTATGTGGGATCACGAACTGCGTCCGTAACCCCATGGCCACAATATATGTATATATAAAGTGTAAATTCTCATCGTGACACTGATTGTAACGTCTGTGCACCTTCTGGGTCGAATGAGTCAGTTTCTTACCGCATTTTGGAGGGCGCGTGTGTGTGTGTGTGTGCGTGAGTGCATGCGTGCGTGTGTGTGCGTGGCGGGATGACTACAAACACAGTTAACCACTGACACACACATGATGTACTTCACAGCCCCGTGAACTGCTCCGAGTCGGGCGAGAAGAAAGAACACAGGAACGTGCCCCTACAGTACAGCTGTTTGGCCACCTTTCAGTTCTACAACAACACCATCTCTGTGGTGACCAAGACCACCACCTACCCTAATGAGATGGGGCAGTACTTAGTCTGGATTTTCACACCTGAGAACCACATCAAGGTGAGCTGTGTAGATGCTAACAATATGTCTAACAACAAAATAAAGGAAAGGTTCCTTGTTCACGCTAAAGTACACAGGGCGTATAAAGCTAGACCCATGTTTGTATGTACCAGGTGATGGGGTCGGCATTTGTATGTACCAGGTGATGGGGTCGGCATTTGTATGTATCAGGTGATGGGGTCGGCAATAGTGAAGGAAATCGCTGGTTCCGCACCACATTTATTAAGAATAAAGAAGGAGGAGCCGGGAGGAGCGCCGATTTTAGTAAGCGCAAAGAAGGATGAGCGGAATATAACTCACAAATAAATAATCGGGTGTTTTTGCACTGTTACCTACCCTTAAAACAATAAAACTAAAAATAAATTTTATTTATTTATTTATGTATTTATGTGTTTATTTATTTTTCTTTAAAGTTTTAATGTAACGATTACAGTTATTATTGGTTGTAGTGGGTATGGTTTTGTGTCATTCGTTGGTAAGGGGTGGGTGAGTGGGGGATTACCTAGATAAGTGCTTCCGTACACTATCATCATACACGTTACAGCTCATTAAATGAAAACCTTAAAAAAGTAAAGATGACCTCTAGCACTGGTTGTAGTGGGTATGGCTTAGGGATATTCGTTGCAAAGGGGTGGGTGTGTGGCGAGACAGCTAGATAAGTGATTCCAAACAATAGCATCATACGGTATCAGAGAGTTAAATGAGAACCTTAAATAAACAAGTAAAGATGGTCGCCGGTGTCTCCGTGGGTGTCGGGTTAGAATCCCAGTGGGGAGGTCTAGTGATAAAATAAATATTGATTATGTTTTCGTTGATTAGTTGTGATGACGAGAACAGGTGTTATTAATCAGGCGATGCTTGGAAAATGAGAGGTGTTGTGCAGAGATGAAGACTTTGTCTGGTGTGGTACCCCAGACGCCGTGGAGGTGACAGGTTCGAATCTCGGTGCCTTTTCGTTGTTAAGGTTACCAGTCGTCAGCTTTTGGGGTGTCTAGTTGGTAATACGGGTTAGGACCGAATTGTTCGGCGGTGTCGCCGCGGCCACAATTCCCACCGCTGATGAATAACACAGGCACCCGATTTTACCATTTCACCTACACTTTAAAAAATATAACATAACATAAAAATCCAGAATACAATATGTCCATAATCTACGCCACCTGTTACAGAAAATCAATATTCATCCGCATAGTGGTTAATCCAGGCGCTTATCTTCACTGTTATGAACGAGTCGGGTTATTAATATTACTGATATAATTGAACTCAGGGGACTAATCCCTTAATCCCGGAGGATTGTATCTCCGTCGTTGCAAATAGTTCGCGATATTAATAACACTCCATATAAATGTCGGTGGGAGGTTAAGGGCTTAACACTTGTTGTCGGGACGTCCACTTGTGGCCTTAATCAGTTAAAACATGTGGTATGAATAGGAGATAAAACAATCAGTATCATCATGTGCCACGCCGATCTTAAATCGCAATATTTTGTTATTCATGTGACTTGAAAACGCTTGTGGCTTGAAAAAGTATGGTGTACTTACTATTGGGGGTGTACTTAGACTGACCAATATGTCAAGTTGCTACATGTCACCCCTGTCAGCGCATTGTAGCTGTGTTGTGAATTGTCACCTATTACATCCGGGGGTGAAAATAACCAAAAATATTTCATTTTAACTCAATAGTCATGCCTCTATATAGCTGTACAGTGAGGGTGTCTAGAGTGGTCCATTAACAAAGTATCGTGTATCTGTGTATACGGGTTTACCACTGTGTATGTATATGTTTTACATTGGTTGTATGGCGTCTATGTGTCTGTTATGCTGTATGTTTTGTACTATTGCCTCGTATTATTCGGCGGGCGAGTCATGTGTCTGTCCTGAGAATCCAAATTTCCAATGTCATTAAATGTTTTTCAACTTGCCTGCTCCTTGTCCGAGCTTCACATTCATACAAAAGTACAGGTTCTATTTAGTACTTAAACACTCTTTTTGTCGTTGCAATTTACACCTTTATATTAGTCATTATGTTTTCTAGCTTACCAAAGACTACCTTCATCATATCGATTCTTTTTCTACTCTCTTAAAGGCACCTCCTGACATATATGGCTACTGTTTCCCCCATTTGAAGCTACAACTCGTTACTCTTATGTATTAGTGTATTAGAAGTAAACCAACAGATCAAAGTGTAACACATACAATGCGATACAGGGGTATTCAGGATGTTTGAACACTTCTTTACGTCGAACAGTCAAGTCGAGTCAAAACTGCTAAAGGACCTTACTCGTGTGAAGTTATGTAGGCAACAAACAAAAATGTGTGTGTGTGTGTGTGTATATGTGTGTGTGTGTGTGTGTGTGTGTGTGTGTGTGTGTGTGTGTGTGTGTGTGTGTGTGTGTTGTAATAACTACGATGTATGTCTTTCACTATGTATCTGACCGGTTTTTCGTGTCATTACAATACTTCGTTCACTTGTGGCTTACCAATCAGGGCGCTGGTCTTAGAATTGGTCCACATTTTGGCGTATATGCCTCCACGTGGAGACCTCCACACATCCACTGGGAGGCCTCCACATTTTACTCCGATTATGTCACATTATAGACTACTAATTTTTTTAGTAGGATCATAATTATGTAAACATCTGACATCAAACATCTGTAAAGAAGCTCCTTTGTCGTTGATATCCTTCTTAGCAGTGACAAAACTGGTCGATGACCATATTCATTGTCTTAAAAAGCGTCTTGTAGGTTAGGTGACAACAGATTTATCTCCAGTAGGTTTGGAAATGTGATCAATCAGCAGAGACAACTCCATCGTTGTATACAAGTACAGATGCAAATGGATACGTGAATTTTTGGTAATGACTTGACTTGGAAGTACTAGGTGCTGGGGTCGGCAGAAACACCCGGTGAAGGAATGTCAATGACTTGAAAAGTTATATTTCTTGTGTACACAGACTTGTAGACACGGCAAGCGTGGTCTTGTTTATTAACTTGTCGGGGGATAGTATTAGCCCATTCGACCACTTTGCACGAAGTTTCACACTAGCAGATCAGATGCTTGTCTGCTAGACATCTTTTGATGCACGTTAGATATCAGTTTAATAATGACACAAGCAACGGTCGACTTGAAACTAGTTCACTGCGCGATGGTGAATATGGCATTGACTATTATTAGTTCATACAATTCCACAAAGACAAATAACTCGACGTTGTCTAGTTTAATAGGTCAAATAAAATTATGTGCTGTTTACGAGACACGTATGCAGTATCAAGACCGAACATGTTTCCCAAGTCTCTGTTTCAGTCGGTGATGAACTATTTGGCGATAACGTCTTCAATTATTGGAGAATAATGATGCTGTTTACACTTGGTATGCATCTGGGTAAGCATCTGGTTGATACTTCTTACAATGCGTAGATTCAACCCCCGTAGATAATTTGTAAGAGGCAGTCGACAAGTTATAATAGCGATTGGACAAACTGTGATCTTTCTCAGTTTGGGTAACATATTTTCTTACTTTGGTCAACTAATTCTCCTACTTTTTGTAAGTTTGATCGAGATATTTCTTAACTTGGCCAACATTTTTCCCATTTGGCTAGCAAATTTTCATACTTTTTGGAAGTTTGGATGAGATATGTATAAGTTTGTCTGAAATATTTCCCTATTTGGCCTATATTTTTTTTTTTCAATTTTGTTAACAAATTTTCCTACTTTCGTCGACATTTTTCTCACTTTGGTTAATAATTTTCTTCATTTGGTTAACATTTTTTTAAGCCAATTTTTTCGTACTTTTTCATTGATATTTCTTTGTTTGACCCTTATTTTTTTCTATTTTGGCTAACATATTGTCTAAAGAGGACATCAACTTTTCTCAACTTGGTAAACCTTGTTCTTACTTAGCGATACATATTTCTTATTTTGACCATCATTTTCCTCAATTTGATAAACATTTTTCTTAATTTATCTTACATATTTCTTTATTTGTCCCTACTTTTTCTTAATTTACCCAACATTTTTTCGTAATTTGGTTATCATATTTTCTTACCTCGGTCGACATATTTCTTGATATGGCCAACATATTTATTACTTGGCTAAGATATTTTCTTACTTTGGCTGACATATTTTCCTACTTTTTATAAGTTTTGTCGAGATATTTCTTAACTTGGCCAACATTTTTTTTTCTATTTGGCTAACATATTTTCTTACTTCGGTCGAATACTTCTTGGTTTGGTTGATATCTTTCTTTACTTGGCAATCAACTTGTAACACCCGTTCACCCCATGGCACCCATATGACCGTCAACACTAAAAACCATCAAGCGAACGCAAAATATAATACATATAACTGTTTATTTACAGTATTTGCAGTAAATTTTACAAAACAAAAGCATAATGTCAGTATACAAAATGTTTGGTGCAATATTGGGTGTTATACATAGTATGATCATGAAAGGTGGTGTCCAGCTTTGGTCATAAAAATGTGGTTATTTATTA